>OY759244.1:16695077-17024988 GCA_963662185.1 Eilema griseolum | reverse complement strand
TACACATACATACACACACATACATTATGTTTGATCGCGATAACCGATATTCTCGCGGGTGGAGTCGCAGGCAAAAGCTAGAAATATATATTTTGTGCAAATTAATGTATTATAAGCATAATATAAATAAGTGTAACTGAAATGTTACTCCAATAACACAATTATGTCAATGAACCCTTTATTTGGACAACAAAGCTCCATATAAGCAAAACAATACTGTAATATTTTACATTTAAGCACGTTACTGAGCGTAATGACCACAAAAACTGTGCCACTGATATCTAGCTAACGACAATGGGCGCGATTACAACATCACTTATAGCTTAATATTGGAGGAGGGGCTACTAACTTTTGTTCGCGGTGTGAATGGCCATAATTAAGAGACAACCATCACCAAACTTATGTCGTTGTAACACAAAATGCTATCACTGTGCAAAGATAACGGCACAACCTTACTTATGTTAAATTTGTATTGATATTATAATTTTATCTTTACTACCTTTCAGATAACGTTAATTTAAAATTTGTAAACGTAACTTCATTTATTTATTTATAACATAACCCCAGAACCGTAACGTACTTACAAATATAACACAATCAAGTGAATCACTTGATAAGATAGATGCTGGCAAACTTCTTGAATAAAGCCAGAAAGTACGGCACTTAGTACCTTATAAATTAAGGAGTCGCTCTTATAACCGACAGTGAACCCACTGTATATGTATATATACAACAAACCACATTTGGAAGGGTTATAGAGATTATCAGTACTTTCAGTTGCTAAATTTCTTTTTTAGGGTTCCGTACCAGAGGGTTAAAACGGGACCCTATTACTGAAAAAGTCTGTCTGTTTGTCTATCACCAGGCTGTATTTAAATATTACGCTTGTACAAAAAATCTAGATCTCAGACGTGACTTCATTGAACGAAAACTGTTAAACAAGAAAATATCTAGGATAACTGTGGTCGTATGCCACTTTTCCCTACAATGTATTGTTTTGTTAGACTAAGTGGCATTCGACCACGGCTATTCTAGATATTTTCTTGTTTAATACTTTTTCAGTAGTCGGGTTTTAGTTTTAAACTTATTTTTATTTATATTATTTTGGAGCAAGCAATAGGTATAAGTTTTACATATTTAAAATATGCTAATTAAGTCCTTTCAGTTGATACCAAACACGACATATTTATCTCATTTTTTTATCACAGTACTTTATGACCGGTAGATGCACCACATTAGATTTAGTAACATGTTATATAGCATATAACCAGCAGACAACTAAGATGCTTCCAACGATACCTCATTTGTCCAGTTCTAACAAGCGGTTGAGGAGCTATGAGGGAACGGATGAACCTTCATACATACAGCTTGTCAAAATCATAACCCTCCTTTTGCTTCGCCGTAGTTGGGTAAAAATTACAAGCATTTGCTAACCTAGTGTACCTTACACTTAAGGTAAATTAGCTTAACAACTAGTTTAACTCAATTATGTAACCGTTTATTCAGTAACCACAACCGATTTATGGACTGATTGATTTCTCGAGGGTCGAATGAAACGAAGCGCTCAAGTGGAGAGCACGTTAGAGAGAACTGCGTGATTTATTAGCGAGGTTATATAACAGTGGCCTGCGATTGCATGGGTGAACGTTGGCTGAAGCTCCTCTCTAGCTCGTTAACCTGTCACTGCCATACAACTAGCGCTCGTGTTATCCGAACGGTTGAAGCGATGAATATTTATAAAAGCGTTTTGAGTCATTTGGGAATAACTGTTGCGGACAAACGAAATGGATAGTGGCAACGTGGTTTACAGGTTAAAGTTTGGATAATGATAGTGGTTTTGGTCATAAAAAATATAAGAGTGAGATGAAACCACTCAGCTTAAATAATAATAAATATTGTGGAAAAGTACAAGTGTCTTCAATAGATAAATGATTATGATTCCGAGTGTGTAACAGTCTTATTTATTTATCTAACGCATTTTTTGAAATGACGTTAGATAATATGTTAGATCGTCTGTAAATAAACAATTATTGGTAAATTATATTATTATAAATATTTGACAGAAATGAAATTTTATTTTCATGCGTTCGTTTAGCATTGTATTATAGTTTTAATTGATCTACATTGTGCAATGTAGATAAATCAAATTTTGAATCAAATCCCGTCCATGCAAATAAAATGCTAAGGGATTTTTTCAAATATAATAATGATACACATTTATTAATAGCAAATAAACATTATTTTATGAACTTTCGTTGTTGTAAACTGCTCAACATTTTAATTGTAATCAGAAATAGTCAAGCCGATCTCAAGATTTACGCTTCGCAACATCCATTTTGTGTAAGATAGTTCAACTTTTTAAATACTCTATTTTATTTCTTATAGAATGGATGCGAAATATAAACCTGTATATATTGTATTTTAAAAAATACTTCTAAGAAACTTCTGGCATGTTCTAGTAGTACAGAATTAACTATACAAAGGACGAACAAGGAGCGGGTAGGTTTATTATGTATAGATTCTTTCGGTCTAGGTCAAGGTTTAACTACGAGAATTTAGTAACTTCAACTCAAACAAAACTAGTTCATGAATCCTAGACCGAATAGTAGCCAAGAGTTAGAGAGGATTAACATAGAATTAATTTACAGTAAATGTTAAATATTGCTAAATAGTAACATATTTATTAATATTATATAATACCATTTTTAGTATTATATAAATAAAATATACAGCTTTTATTATTGAGCGCATAATCTCCACGGATACCCGAACACCGAAGCGGGTGGGCAAGCTTTTGTCGGACTTGAACCAGCTAAAACCCACGCTTCAACTTGCAACCTGCGGCCAACACAGTTGGCCACAGGCTGCCGCAGGTGTGATTATCTGAGACATATCCGTCGCAGCCCGGCCGGCCCACAGGATATGCAGCAGTTATGTCGAATTTGTGTAGGTAAATTTTAAGATAAAAATCTGTACATCCTGTAATTTTTTATTAGTAAGAGCCCTAATGTCTATCATCGAGCACCATTAGGTAGGCAAAATTTAAGAGGGTTGATTACCGATGAAGAGGAGGTAGGACACGGCGGTTATTCCGCCCAATTGAGCAGTCCAACTGGGGAAGTACCCTACAGAATAACGCGACTATAATAACTTCGTGTTGTGTTCCCAGCGGTGAGTAGGATAGCCAGAGCTCACTGGAGAATTTGTACTGTCGGTGGGAAGACTAAAGGCTTGTCCTGCTTTGTCTTCTATACCGACGGCACAGAAACTCTGTACTTACAGGATTGACAGCGCCACTGTGACTCCTCTGGTGTTACAAACGTCCATAGGCCACGGTAACCACTTTCCATCAGGTGGGCCATGTGCTTGTCTGCCACCTAAGTGGTATAAAAAAAAGCAGAGCAGAGTCATTCCGTCTCTTACCGTTATGGTGTGTATAAGGAAAAGACGCCCACCATAATATCAAAACGTTCATGCTAGGAAAAAATATAAAAAAATTAAAAAAAAACAAATATGTTTGTGTAATGGAAACTAGGTCAAACTCTTTTAAATTAGCCCATCGCAGTCCACTGCTAGACATAGACCTCTCAGGATCGCTTCGCGGTATGTAACCCCGCTCGCCGTCACTAGCGTGTCGTCCGCATAGACGTGACGGCGGCGCCGTCCGCAAGCTCACCGCGAAGCACCCAGTCGTATTCAATGTTCCACAGGAGCGGCCTAAGAACCGATCCCTGTGGAACACCGTACGACATCTCACGCCGACCGACGACGGTCGCACTTGGGTAGATGACGGCTCTCTCCGTCAGGTAGGCCCCGACTATGCGGCGGAGGTAGAGAGGCACACCGTGGTACACGAGTGCCTCCCTGATGCAACTCCAGGGCAAGGTGTTGAACGCGTTGGAGATGTCCAAGGACACCGACACGACCCACAGGCGGCGTGCGTTTTAGTCGGTTCGTGTCCGACATAACCTCCTCCACCAGCTCCGGTGGGGAGGTATCCGTGGGGATTTTGCACACGTAAAAAAAAAAGACATAGACCTCTCGAAATGTATGTGTTAATACAATTCCATATACTCCATTAGGGATTTACAGGGGTGAATATAATATAATATATGTAAAACTGTACGTGATTATCCTATCAAAAGATGCCTTAGATAAACGCCTGAAGAACGTCGAAGATTGTTCTCAACTATTCAACGAGAAACGTGATACGAGCTTGTACGAATAAAAGGCTTCGATATAGGCCAACTTGTAAGTAATTAAATAGGTGAGGAAACCCGCAGTGTATTAGTTTAGGATACTTAACTAGCTTTGTAAATATCGTCAGGCTAATAACTGGCCTGCTACGTACACGAACATGAATATGGATCGCTACATATACACACACACACACACACACATATCACTTTTTTTAGAAAACTAGCCTACTCTCGAAGCTCCGCCCACGTGGATGTCGGTTAGCTCTCGCTTTGGTCATATCTTTGGTTCTACTCGTACTAAATCAATTATGATTTAAGAAACATAAGGTTCTTAGTCAGACCAAAACCTTTAAAACTATAAAAGTCACATTAAAATCCGTTCAGTAGTTTTTAAATAAACTAAAGTTAAAAAAATATATTTTCGTGTCGAGTATCTTTATAAATATTGGTCTACACGTATTCTTTCATAAATATCTCCAATTTACTGTGACGACCACTTTCTAACTACACATATATACATACATATAATCACATCTTGATCCCCACATTTCACCAATCATTGAATTCGGTCTCACGTTATAGGGGGTGAGCCTATTACTTTCTTCCAGTCACTACTGTTGAATTAAGCCATGCGTCTAAGGCTGAGTCTGGGTTGTATATATTTGTCTGATGTTAAACAACCATGGGTGGTCCAAATTCTATTCTGCTGGCAATCAGGCGGCTAGCTTATATAACAATATAAATAATAGGTAATTAGGTAATAGATATTGGACTATTACCATAAGAGATATCAGGATACTTACCATGTATATCGTTTGGAGTTGGCGAAATTTCGAACTGTTGCAAAGGCCTTGATTATTGTAAAAATCCCGATATTTTAGTACTAATGTGAGTGTTTGTAATAGTTTAAATAGCAATGCAAGATAAGTCTGGGCTTTCTAGTTAGAAAGTGATTATACGTCGATAGAACTCGCGTGGTTCCCGGCAGAGTATGAATTTGGGCCACCGCATCACTTCCCATGCGGTATCGTACAAGGCGATTAAGGGATAGGGCTGTTTAACACCAGATAGATATATACAGTCCAGACTCAGCTTTAGATGCATTGCTCGAGTCAACAATACAGCCTGGAAGACGACAATAGGCTCACCCCCTATTACGTGGGACTGAATTCAATGATTGGTGAAATGTGGGTATTAATTAGCCTTTGCCTAACCCTCCCTAATAAAGGCGTGAATATATGTATGTATGTAACTTAAATTAAATTCATGCCTAGAAATAGTTGTGCTGAGTGGAAATTGCACCCGCGTTGTCAAACCCACTGCCGCTAAGCAAGTATATAAGTATGTTTACTGAGTGTCTGGGATCCAAATCTGAAATGCAAACAAGTATATGAAAGCAAGATGTATAAGAGAAGTGTCCACGTAACTCAATTGATTAAAATAAGTAGATTCGCCATTTTCGTTTTTCAGACGTATATTCCCAAACTGCTTTTTTATTTGTGAACGTTTTCTTTGTTCCCGTACAGACCTAACGGCTGCACGGATTTCGATAAATGGGGGTCTCAAATGTTAGGTATTTGTCTCCCAAGTATCATAACATAAAACTTAACATAAACTCACGCCTATATCCCCGAAGGGGTAGGCAGTGGTGCTGGCACCCACATTTCGCCAGTTTATGTTTAGGTCCCAATGTAATAGGTGGCGAGCCTATTGTCATTAATCGGGCACTTATAAACCTGCGATAAATACACACATAACTTCGAAAAACATCGAAAACTCATTGGTGTGTGCCATGGTAAAACCTGGGATCGAACCCAAGACCTCGTCTCAGCAGTCCATTACCCATACCACTAGGCTACCGAGCTAATCACTTATACGAGTATAAGAGTCATAGACGTCTATGACTCTTATACTCAGTACTGCAGTGACATAATTAAAAGTGAAATCCATCATCTGGTTATGATTTACATTCCGCGCAGTTGAAATGTTTTGTTTTTATTTGCGAATATTGACATTCCATTTGGCCAAATGGCTTTTAACGTAGACATTTTTTCTAAAAATCCATTTTAAAATCGCTAATGGTTTATTTGTGGAGAGTGAGAATTGCCAGATGAATTGAAATTGGAATCGGTTAACGGGTACCGGATGGATTTATCATATCTCCAATCTTAGCTGATACTAGATTAGTGAGAATTGGGTATTTTCCCGTAGTTAAAATAAATTATTTAACTGAGCTTATTAAATGAAGAATGATAAAAGAGAGGTACAGGTTGCGCCAGTTCTTATTTTATCGTTTTAATTTACTTTTAATCATCAACCCAACCTAAAATAGTAAATTATTTGACTATTGACTATTATGACGTCACTATAAATTATTTCATACAAGTTTATTTGTAAGTTACCGTTTTACGTTTATTAAAAAGAAACTAATTTAACTAATAAGTGAATTAACTAATTCTATGATTTTACGGGTCGCCAGGCTTAGATTGGTGGTCAAAAAGGACAAATCTTATTAATATTGTATTTATGAAAGTTTGTAAAGATATTATAATAATATATAGTTATGACAAATGCAACTCCTCGGTCCAGCACTAAAAAGTACATAGGAGAAAGGATGCTTCCGCTCGCTCCCGGGGAGGAACCGCTCAGGCTTGAACGCTTCTGCGTCAGGGAACATGTCCTCTCGACGATATTATAGTTATTCAATCACTAGAATAGAATCTGGATAGTTCATCAATCAATCAAATATTGTCAAAAGTATGATTTTAAATTTTATATATTATTGAATGATATATTAAATGAAATTAATATAGCGTAAATTTTTATATTAGGAGATTTAAAGATTTAATTTAAAATATAATCAATTAATTTTGCGCCTCTTGCTTAATGTACGTATTAATGTTGTTAAATACCATTTTTTTTTTCCATCACTCTAACGCCTATTATATGTTAGGTTATTGACACATTAATAGACACATTATTTTTATTTAACGCATTTGCTACAAATCACAAAAACACTTATGTATGTTATAAACATTTCTTGTTTTTTATACGAATGGAATCGTCGTTGGCGTAGCAATTCCGTAGCCATTCCGTAGCACTTTGGATCTACGCGGTTACACAACGGCCCGCTATCACTTTGTGTGAAATATTGTTGTAATTTAGAGAGGTATTCTGTTGTTAAAGTTTGACAAATGTCTCATCAAATTGAGAAAGTAACTGTATGTTTATTTTCATATGTTTATTATTGATAATGATCATATAATATACTATTTTAATATAGAAATTATACCCCAGGAATGTCAGATCCCTAGGAGGGCCAGATCGGTAGAGATGGCCCTGGGTCAGCCGGGATTCAAGAGATATGCCTACCAACTTCACCTTTGGCAACCAACAATGACTAACTGGGGCTGTGCGTTTTAGTCGGTTCGAGTTCGACATAATCTCTCCCACCGGTTCCAGCGGATTCTTCACCCGTAAAAAAATAGAAATTAACATAACATAACACATAACATAAACACACGCCTATATCCCCGAAGGGGTAGGCATTGGTGCTAGCACCCACATTTCGCCAGTTTATGTTTAGGTGCCAATGTAATAGGTGGCGAGCCTATTGCCGTTAACCGGGCACTTGTAAACCTGCGATAAATACACACATAACTTCGAAAAGCATCGAAAAGTCCTTGGTGTGTGCCATGGTATAACCTGGGATCGAACCCGAGACTTCGTCTCAGCAGTCTATTACCCATACCACTAGGCTAGCACGGCAATTATAATACTAATAATCTATTATTTTTACTTTTAACGTTTATTGATTAAAAAGTCAACCGTGTGACGAACCCATGCTACCCACATGAACCCACTCATAATACAGGTAATTTAGGTTAGGTTACCGGTAATTTCGGTAACAACATTCAACATTCTTTTAAAAAATTCCCATTATAATGTAAGAGCAATACAATAGAATATTACATTTATAGGAATTAAATTGCTATAGTTATATATTATAATGTTGTTTATATAAAACAAAGGCCAATATCGATGGCGTAGCCAATCACTCATAATAACCTCAATTAATTTCTATACCAGATATTTTACAACCAAACAATGATAGCAATATTGAGTTACCAATTAGTATTTAATATTACTCATCACTACTTTAACTGATAAATACGTTAATAGTGAAAACGTAACAATGTAGATTACTGATATGTTAGGTGGCAGGTTTTCTTATGTTCACTAATTATCCACACATACCCTTCTTTCTCATTATGAGAAAATCTCTGTTCTTACAGGGTCGGCAGCACAGGTGTGAGTCCACTGAAAGAAAGAAAGAAAAAAGAAAGAAAGATCCGTTTATTACACACACACACATACTGGCACCACACATAAAAGAACAAAACAAGTAAAAACAAAAACAGTAAGATACAACAACATAACCTAAAAATAACAAATTAAAATAAAATAACACAGCAAAAACATTAGGTATACTTGTTATACACGTTCATAGGTCACGGTAACCACTTTCCATTAGGTGGGCCGTGTGCTTGTATACCACCTAAGTTGTATAAAAAAAAGTGAACACAAGAAAATATGTCTATTATTTTATTTAATGTAGAGCAACCTCATGAAAGTTCTGTTAAGGCGATCTTATCGTACAAAAGCGTTTAGGTACTTTTAATACCGAGTAAAGTATTTATAAAAAAACGTGGCACTCTAGGAACGCAGGAAGGAAAGGAGGTAGGACACGGCGGTATTTCCGCCCGATTGAGCAGTCCGACTGGGGAAGTACCTCCGCCCTACAGAATACCGCGGTTATAATAACTTCGTGTTGTATTCCCAGCGGTGAGTAAGGTAGCCAGAGCTCACTGGAGAATTTGTGCCGTCAGTGGAAAGACTAAAGGCTTGTCCTGATTTGTCTTCTACTGACGGCACAGAAACTGTACTTACAGGGTTGGCAGCGCGACTGTGACTCCTCTGGTGTTACAGACGTCCATAGGCCACGGTAACTACTTTCCATCAGGTGGGCCGTGTGCTTGTCTGCCAACTAAGTGGTATAAAAAAATTAAAAAAACGCAGAATGTATTGAAAACTTGACCACTGTTAGATATTTGAATTGTGGCACTTCACATGGCTATTCGTATTTGCGTTTATGAAAAAAATAAATATACTGTCATGGTAATACACTTGAATATATCAAATAGGCATATAAAATTAGCCATGTGAAGTACCACCATTAGTAAAATATTTTGGCACATCAGTTACCGCCCAATAGCAAACACAAATAGCCATGTGAAGTGCCACCAATATACAGAGGTGCCAAATGTAAATTGTCATAATCTGTCATAAGTGGACACCTCTTGCCACAGATTGTGACAACCGCGTTGCGAGTTCAATATTTTCTATTTAAAAAAATGTTCTATATAAAATTCAAACTAAAGCTCAACGCGCCTTCACTTTAATAAACTAACAAACTTCTTTTTTTTTTTTTTTTTAATATTATAACATTTTTTGACGTCAAATTCTTCTTAAGACTAAGTTTACTATCGCTTCCTATACAATCGCCTATACAATGGTTTGTGCTCAGATGAATTGTTTGACATGATGCCCGTAGCTACATTCTATCATCGCACCTCTCGCCATAGGCAGGGAATTCATCCCCACACATTGCGACCTGAGACGGTACGCACTGTGCGGTATGAAAGAAACTTCATCCCACGCACACTCAAGCTGTGGAATGACCTCCCTGCTGCGGTTTTCCCAAGCGCCTACAATATGGGGTTCTTCAAGAGGGGCATCAGAAGGTTTCTTCATGGTCGGCAGCGCGAGTGTGACACCCCTGGTGTTGCATACGTCCATAGGCCACGGTAACCGCTTCCCATCAGGTGGGCCGTGTGCTTGTCTGCCAACTAAGTGGTATAAAAAAAAAAAAAAAAAAAAGGTGCTAGTGGAAAAGAAACAGAGCAACAAACTATACTGCGGCATTTTTGAGACGTCAATTTAAAACGTAAATACGACATTACGCATTGTACATTTATCTCATGTTAAGACAATTAAAAAGTATCTAAAATCACTTTATGAAAATTAAAAATACGTTTTCGACTTCGACATCTCTTTGTAAAAATAAGATAAATCAGTTACTATCAGGCTACCCGTAAAAGTTTTTGATAAATAAATTTCATAACAGTGACCCATAAAAAGCGTTCCACAATTTTAAACGAGCGCATGTGATGAAGAGCGCTTTGGGTACATGTTTTGTCGAGTACCTACCGTTTATTTATACGGGAGTGCTGCCGTTGGGAATATTTTAAAACTTGATAAAAAATATAAAAATGTGGTGAGGGCTACGGCGACGGTCTGTTAATGCATTCAAATTCTTAATTGATAGATTATTAGTTATGATATCTTTGCCTGAAATATAGTGACGGCATCTGTGGCTTAGCGGTACAACGTTTGAATACTACGCAGGAGGTACTTGCTTCGATTCTCGCTCAGTACAAATATTTGTAAACATGAATATGTATATTTGCATTGGTCTAGGGTATTTCTATGTATGATATGTGTATTTGCAAAAAAAACGTATCTAAAGTATATTTATTAGCATTCTAGATTCCTTAACACCAGCTAGTTAAGCTATGCTTACCATGGGTCTAAATAGCGTTGTGTAGAATATTGTTAGTAAAAAAATAGAAGTGTGCTATTGGATATTGCAAGGATAGTATATATTGCCGGATGATGAGTGTGATTGCAGATGGTAGTAACTTCACGGAAAAATTGGCCAGAATATATGTATGTAAGCATAATGAAGAAATAAATGCTCTTAAATAAAATGAAACACAAAACTACATGAAATTTGCACTGTTCATTGTTTCAACAAGGTCCACTCGCAATACGGCGAGCCCCACCCGGGAACAGGAAAAGTGGTCTTTACACAATAAAATTAAAGAGGCCATGGAACCCTGTTAATTTCCTGTAAAAGAAAAAACTAGAAAGAAACGACGGAATGAATATCAGATGAAACTACCGCCGAGCTATGCTTGCGATGTTAACATTTTCTTTGCTTTTATCATATACCTAAGTACTTACATTTGCCTATAATAAAGTGATCCATGCATACTTACTCACACGGGGCGTGAAAAAGCATTTGATGAGAACGTCAAGCTGAGTATCATCATTGTAACATACATATATACATACATATAATCATGCCTTTATCCCCGAAGGGTTAGGCAGAGGCTAACATCAGACAGATATATATAGCTCAGACTTAGCCACATATACAATGTTCAAGTCAACAATAGTGCCCTGAAGACGACAACAGGATCACCCACTATTACGTTGGGCCGAAAACAATGATTGGTGAAATGTGGGTGTTAATTCACTTCTGCCTGTAACATGGTATGTATGTAATAGTGATTCTCTTTCTTGAGAATTTGCCTTCAGCTTACCATCAAGCGATCTAATGACATATCCTACATGTAATAAACAATCATTAAATTTGGTCCTGAAGATGGGAGCTTTTTGGGACAAATACAGATTTGCCTTATGTACAAATTTTATCTCGTGTACAGACATAAGACAAATTTTCAGCTTATAACACCATGATGTTTTTCAGTTGAGATATCCTGGATAGCCGTTCAAAATTTACTCAAGCGTAGTTCAAGCGAAATTTGATTAACGACAATACTTTTAAAAAATCAGATTTATTTTAGCTATGATTGAATATAAATGGGTACCACCTGCTTTCAAACTTCTTTCGGTCTTTTCAGCGGGTAATATTATAATAATAGGACAACTGACACATATCACATAATCTCCTTCTTACTTTCGTTATTTTGATTCCTTACTCGCTGGTTGCGCCGATAAAAAAATTCAAATCATCTCTCAATTGGTTGACGCTGAACACACGCTTCCTATACTCATCTCCCACCCGCACTACCTTTAAAGTGAGATAGCAATAGTTTTCGCCCCGCCAATGGTTGAAATGGCCGCATCTTGACTCGCGCTTTTGAACTAGAATCAGCAATGGCGGCGGCGCGCGCGACTCTCAGAAATTAATAATGTTTGTTGGATTTTAACCGCTTTCATAGACCTTTACTGATCGGATTGTGCCTCTCGTGTCCCTCAAGTGATTTAGTGATGTGGGCAGCAACTCCTGAGCCAGGAAGAGAAGACCGGTGCACCGGCTCCGACAGCACGTGGCGTCATAAAGGTTAGTGCATCCTCTCCTAATTTCTTGGGTTGCATTCACTGCCTAAACCACCTCCGCGGCAACCCGATCATCTATCTTGTTTGTTGTGTAAAGTGTCATATGAAACATTTAGCTTCATCCCCCGCCAAATACAGTCCACTAGCTCACGTGGCGAGAATTGCGCCACCATTCTTTTTGGTCCTTCGAGCCGGATCCTTAGTCGTAGCTCGCATTTGTTATTTATTCCATTGGGAATATACGCACCGCACCTAAATACCTAGTTATTTTAGTAGAAAACCCCGCATCTAGGCATTTAGGTTTAGATCTTAGGTATCCTAGACACCCTAGTGCATAGGCACAGTGTAATACCTAACGCATTTGGCTTTTGTTTTTATTTGTTTCAATTTCTAAGTTGTCCGTTCGCCGCTAATTCGCATCGTATTTACCTAATACATACATAGGTAGGTACGCGGTTATACCTCCCTCGCATTTCATTCAAATTCATACGAAAGTATTTTAATTTGAATAGATATTACGCAATACTTAATCCCTGAAATAATAGTTGAACCTAGACAGCGATCTAGCTCGCGTAGGTACGATCTGGTTGTTATGCGCGTTTGTTCAAGCTTGCACTCGCAGTTATAAGTACCTACCTACCTTCGCGCCGCGTCGCTGTTCTGTACCGCTAAGATTAAGTCATTTCATTTGTTGTTTACCGCACTTTAGTTTGATATTTAGTTGTAAAAATGTCCCCAAAGGTTGGTAGTACCGATAGTAAAGTTCAATTGAAACTTTTATACGCTAAAAGAGAAATGATTTACTCTCGCGTACAATCGATTTGTGATAATGCACGTAAAACCTCTGATTTGGCTATTAAAGATTCGTTCTTATGTTCTATAGAAAACTTAGATAGTTTACGCGCGGATTTCGAATCCTTAGTACATGACATCAACGTTTTAGAGTTAGATTTAAATCCCGATTACTCAGTGAGTTATCAGGCCTTGTCGTCGTTTGACGATTTGTATTGTCGTATCAAACGCATCGCTAGGAGTTTGGAGAAACCGTCTGACCGACCCAATCCCACTCGCGACCGACCTAAGTTGCCACCAATTCAAATACCCGAATTTGATGGTAACATCCGCAATTGGTGTTTATTTATAGATAGTTTTGAGAATACAATAGATAAGAACGATTCATTGACAGATCACGAAAAATTGCATTATCTCGTTGAAAAATTAACTGGTAAAGCTATAACCGTTTGCGCTGGAATTACGTTTAGTGCCGAAATTTATAATTTAATTTTAAATACTTTGAAAGCTAAGTATGAGGATAAAAGATCGGTAGCTAACGCATATTTGGATCAGATGTTTGATTTGAAATCCATTACGGCATGTAACGATCAAAACTTAGAGAAGTTTCTAGATACTTTCGCATCATCTGTTCGCGCCGTAAAGAACCTAAAGATCGATGACCTCTGCGACTTCTTATTTTTGTATATGGGTTTAAAGAAATTAGATTCCGAAACCATTCGTTTATTTGAGTCGGATCATCGCGGCAATAAAATTCCTAAGTTCGAAGACTTGGAAAGTTTTGTTCGCGAGCATATAAAAATATTGCAACGCTCTTCATCGAAACATGAAGGCGCGAAGAAAGTTGTTAGTTCCGAACGTAAAATAGATGCGTCATCGAAGTCACTGAAGTCAACTCATACTTATGTTAATACCGCACCAGCACATGTACAATCACCTGTTTGCTCTTTGTGTAATGCTCATCATTCGCAACTGTACAAGTGTCCGGGTTTCCTAAAATTATCGCCTAGTGATCGTTATAAATTTGTTCGCGCTAATAATTTTTGTTTTAATTGTCTCGGTACTAAACACCGCGTTGTTTTATGTAATAGTAGCAATAGTTGTCGCAAATGTTCAGCGAGACACCACACTTTACTACATTTTGAAAATAGTAACGCCGCATCCAATGTGAGCACAGTTGGTTCGTCGAGCGGTGGCACACGGCGGCCTGCGCCTCAGCCGCAGCCCGCGCTCGCGCGCGGTCCTGCCCGCCCGGAGACCGCTGCGAATGACGTCACCTTGTGTTCGTTGTCCGCTAATGCTGCGCTCACTACTGTTGTCCTCGCGACTGCTCGCGTTATCATTGTTGATGCATTAGGTAAACCGCATATTGATCGAGCGCTATTAGATGGCGCTTCGCAAAGTAATTTTATTACTCAAGATTGTTGTCAACGTCTTGGTTTCAATGTTAATAAGCGTTCAACCCGCTCAGTGGTGAAGGGTTTTGGAGGCTTACAGTCAGCTGTTCATGGCACCGTTAAAACAAGGTTTAGATCTCGTTTTAATAATAATATTTGGTTTGACATGGATTCGCTCGTTATAGATAAAATAACTGAACAGTTGCCTACCGTCCCGGTTGACACGTCTTTATTAACGAAATTTAAAGACTTGCCTTTAGCAGATGAGACTTACGCTGTTCCTGGAGTCGTCGATACTCTCGCACCTCCAGTTATGACGTAAGGTTCAAGGGGGACCGACGTACCCCGCTCCGCACGCACTGGAAACAGTTCTTGGTTTTGTTATAATTGGTTCCGCACCCGCTTCTATAGATAGTTTTAGTCACTCGACTGCTTCGTTCTGTTGCACCGTCGAGCCGCCACTGGAGTCTACCATCCGCAAGTTTTGGGAAATTGAAGAGGTCAATGTCCCACCTATCCTAAGCCCTGATGACAAGATGGCTGAGGAGATTTATTGTCGCACGACTACTCGTGATGAGCAGGGTCGTTATGTTGTCGCGCTCCCTTTCAAGGGAGATATTTTTTCGCTCGGTGACTCCCGTGTATCCGCTGAAGAACGCTTTCTTTGTTTAGAACGAAAGATGCAGGCGTCTCCAAAGTTGAAGCAAGCCTATGATGAGGTTGTTAACGAATATTTAGATAAAGGTTACATCTCACCTGCGCCTGCGGACACTGACGAGACCCAGCCATCGTACATTATCCCGCACCACGGAGTTATTAGAGAAGATAAGCTTACTACTAAACTCCGCGTAGTTTTGGATGGCAGTGCTAAGACTAGCACTTCCGTGTCGCATTAAAATTAGTAGAATTTTAGCTTTTTCGGACCCAACAGTCGCTTTGTGTTGGGCCCACTCTTCGCCCCATCGTTGGGACACATTCGTCGCTAATAGAGTGGCAAAAATTCAATCTGAATTAGCGCCACAAAATCTCTTTCACGTTGCTGGCACCGACAACCCAGCCGATTGTCTCTCTCGTGGATTGCTTCCTTCGCAAATTTTAGATCACCCGTTATGGTTTAGTGGACCGTCCTGGATTCATGCCGCGTTAGATAAGTGGCCAGTTAGTCAATTCAATCCCACTACGGTTTCCGAACCACCCGAGGAGAAGAAGCACTCGCTTGTTGTATCGGTCCCGCGTGAAGAGTCCCTTATTTGTTGTTGGCTAATCGCGTCTCGTCTTGGTAGAGACTGTTGCGTTGTGTTATTTATGTAGGCCGATTTTTGAGAATTTTATCTACGCGCGGTCATATAACCGCCGCTGATTTAGATAAAGCTGAATTGGTCATACTTCGCGAGTGGCAGAAATTTTATTTTGCTTCTGAATTTAAAAATGTAGAATTTAACAAACCTTGTAGTCGTTCTTTCCGACACTTGAAACCATTTTTGGAAGATGGACTCATTCGAGTAGGTAGTCGTTTGAGAAATTCAAGTTTAGGATTTGAACAAAGGCATCCAGTAGTTCTCCCGCGTAAGGACCACGTATTAGATTTGTTAGTAGATTATCATCATAAGGTGAATTGTCACGCTGGTCCCGATTTGTTAATGTCTATTTTGAGACAGAAATACTGGATAATTTCCGCTCGTAATTTGATTCGCGCTAGAGTACACAGATGTGTACTTTGTTTTAAACTCCGCCCGCGTTTTGTCGCGCCTGAAATGGCCGATCATCGCTCTTGTCGTGTTGTTCAATCCACAAAACCTTTCGTACACACCGGCACAGACTTTGCTGGGCCTTTCAAAGTCACTATTGCTCGTGGTCGTGGCATTCGCTCCACGAAAGCTTATGTTTGTTTGTTCATTTGTATGACAACTCGCGCGGTTCATATAGAGTTGACCGGTGATTTAAGTACGCAAAAACATTTGCCCGCAATAGATGTTGATGACGATAGAATGCACCTTCTAACTCGTCACGCTCTTTTAGATAAATTAGTCCAATCGTTTTGGAATCGTTGGAGAACCGATTATTTGCACACGCTGCAGTCGCGTCAAAAATGGAATACTCCATCCAACCCAATTACTGTAGGTACGGTGGTAGTCCTTATGACTGAGAATGCGCCTCCTTTACATTGGCCTCTAGGGGTATAGCGTACGGGTTAAGACCGCAACCGGATCGTATCTGCGCCCGGTTGTTTGCCTCTGCCCTCTGCCTAACCAGCAGTAGGCACGAGTTCAAACCTAGTTTTTCATTTAGTTGTTGTTTCCCAAACCTAGATTTAGATTAGACTTTAGATTTGTTCCGCATTTTTCGTTTTGAAGGTAACCCTTCAAGCCGGGGGGAATGGTTGCGCCGATAAAAAAATTCAAATCATCTCTCAATTGGTTGACGCTGAACACACGCTTCCTATACTCATCTGCCTCCCGCACTACCTTTAAAGTGAGATAGCAATAGTTTTCGCCCCGCCAATGGTTGAAATGGCCGCATCTTGACTCGCGCTTTTGAACTAGAATCAGTTCTCTTGGAGTTGTGTATACACTTTACAGACACTACATGGCACATTATTGGTGTCACATGCGAAGTGTCTGTATTTAATGTTGATCTACAGACGAGAACCTGAGACTATTAGTATTATTTACTTTTACTTGTATTGGAGCTTTTAGAATAGTATTTTGTACAGATTTGAATCACTGATAAGACTACTAAATTTACTAATGTTTGAAAATGAAATTCGAAAACATGTAATAATATAAATAATATTATTTTAATTTTTTTTATACTACTTATGTGGCAGACGAGCACACGGCCCACCTGATGAGAAATGGTTACCGTGTCCTATGGACGTGTGCAACACCAGAGGCATCAAAATAGCGCTGTCGACTCTGAAGAAACCTTCTAATGCCCATTTTGAAGAAACCCCATGTTGTAGGCGCATGGGAAAACCGCAGCAAGGAGTTCAAATTGTCTCTGTTTTGACAAGATGTCCAATTTATTTCGTCCATATGTAAGTAAGTAAGTAAGTAAGTAAGTAAGTAAATTCATTTATTGCACGAAACATGGTCAGGTATATAGATGTTAACATATAATAATGTACAGCATGTCTCACAGAAATTTCCGCATGCAACATTGTTTATCTAATCAAACTGTAAAATGAAAAATTTATGCAAACATGTCAAGGTCAAAATGAGTCTAAAATCAAAAATGACAAAATAACATATTATGCCAAGGATATTAAATAAACATGAGAATTACAAGCAAGCATGTCAAAGTTAAAATGAGTCTAAATCAAAATGTCAAATTTACATATTGAGACCAAGATTTCAAAGGAACTTGAAAATTAAAGTAAACATGTCTAAAGTTAAAATAGTAAGCTCGAAATGTCAAAATTACAAAATATGTCATAAATGTTAGGAACAGTCAACAAGATTAAATTATCATAGCAAGCAATAGTACAATCCTTATAAACTTAATATTTAAGTCAAGCAAATTATCAATTACATGTGAAACAATGCTCCCCAATCAATGCGCACCGAAACGGCAAGTACTGCTCTTCAGGAAATCTGAAGTGTCGTAGAAGCTTTGCTTAATTAACCACTCTCGTAATACGCGGAGAAATTTTGAACTCGGTAGTACCGCCATTCCCTTGGGTAGGGAGTTGAAAATAAGTGGTGCCATGTAAACACAGTTTTTCCTGAACAGTTCCAACTTGGGTAAAGGCATTTTTTTGGGAGGTGCGTTACCTGTCGCTTTCCTATGTTATCTTTATTCTCGAATAGATGGTCATGGAGTTTTACAAATTTAGCGACTTCGTAAATGTAAATGCTTGGAACTGTTAACAGATTTTCAGATTTGAATACTGGTCTACAGGACTCCGACCATTTCAGGTTAAACAATGCTCGAATACATTTTTTCTGAGCTATAAAAACTCTTGTGAGTTCAGATGAGTTACCCCAGATAACCATCCCGTATCGTATTATGGAGCAGACGTAAGAGTGATAAACCATAATGGCAGTTTGTCTGCTTGTTACATCTCTGACCTTTCGTAGAGCGAAAACAAATTTATTTATTTTAGTGCATACATTGTCAATATGTTCCTTCCATGCAAAATGTGCGTCTAATGTTATACCTAAGAATGTTGTACTTGTTACTTGCTGGACTTTAGTATTGTCATGTCTGATGTTCAAGTTTATTTTTTTACTTTTGTATGTTTTAAATTGGATCAGTTTGGTTTTGTCAAGATTTATTTTCAGTTTATTTATATTCAACCATTTGATTATGTCATCTAGGGTTTTGTTTATTTCGTCCTCATAACTATTTATATTCCTACAGTCCAAAATAATTGTTGTGTCGTCCGCAAATAGGACACACTCTTTGGAAATGGCACATGGAAGGTCATTTATATATAAAAGGAATAACAAAGGTCCCAAAATACTACCTTGAGGAACACCAAATTCGTTAACTTTAGGCTCTGAGTCAAAGATGACAACATTATTACTATTATTGTTATATTTAGTTATTCTAGTAAACTGTTTTCTGTTACCTAGGTATGATTCGAACCATGATAGTGCAGTTCCCCTTATTCCATATTTATCCAATTTTGAAAGAAGTATTGAGTGTCTGACAAAGTCAAATGCTTTGCTAAGGTCTAACAATAACGCAGATGTGGGAATCTTTGAGTTTAAATTGGTAAGAAGAGACTTCACCTGGGTAAAAGTTGCCAACTGTGTTGATTTACATTTCCTAAATCCGTACTGTTCATGTGCCAAAATATCATATTTATCTATGAAACCTAGTACTCTTTTATACATGGCTCTCTCAAAGATTTTTGACAATATAGGTGTCAGAGAAATTGGTCTATAGTTGTTCCGTTCTGATTTGGATCCCTTCTTGTATAGAGGTTTAACTATACAAGAAGGCTTCAGCCTCTCAGGAAAACAACCCTGCTCAAAAGACAAGTTTATTATGAAAGCCAGAGGTTCTGCTATGTATTGTGCAATATCCTTTAGGAGGCTCATGTTGATGTTGTCATACCCGGAGGACCTTGAGTTTTTTAATGATTTTATTATGTTAAAGACTTCATTAGGAGTGGTGGGTTCTAAAAAGACACTAGAACTATTACTCTTGACAAGGCAATCGGCCCGGTCTGATCCATTGTCAATGCTGTTACCCCTCACAATGTCTATGAAGAAACTATTAAATGAGTTGGCAATTTCAGGTCCAGATGTAATCATGTTACCATTGTCAATAACACCATCAAAGTGCCTACCGGGCCCAACACTACCAACATAGCGCTTAACAATATCCCAGGTGGCTTTACCTTTATTGTTAGAATTTGAAATATGTGTATTATTACACAATGATTGCATGTTATTGACACATTTCCTCAGTACTCTAGAATATATTTCGTATTTTGTTTTGTTTTCAGTATTTTTTGTCAAATAATATTTATACCTGAGCAAGCGTCTGGTTCTAGAACTAGTTTTTAGGCCCCTTGTTATCCATTTCGGTTTCCCTACTACATGGCTGATTTTTATTTTTTTAACAGGAAAGCAAAGTTTATAGAAAAGGGTCAGGTTATCATGAAACATGTCAAAAGCAGCATCCGTACCTGATATACTATAAATTTCAGAAAAAGTAAGACTTCCAATGCACTCAGTGAACCTATCAACATTACTTTTACTGAGATCGTTGATTGTTATATAATGATGCCTAGCTTTGGTCCCCTTCTGGTACTGTTCAAATTCAATGGCCTGAGCTGTGTTATGATCTGACAGATAATAATTATATGTCTTTCCTTTTGCTGTAGGAATGTTACTAATGATGTTGTCAATGCATCTATGCAGCCTAGTTGGTTCCCTTATATGACATTCCATGCCATAATTTGAAACTAGCTCCAAGAATTGAGTACCTATTGTGTTTATTTGTAATATGTCAATGTTAAAATCCCCACCAATTACTATTTTATGTTTTTTATGCCCAAGCTTGTTCAAAATATAATTAAATTTATCAAAAAAAAATTTAATGTCAGAGTCAGGAGTTCTGTAGAAACATAATATTATTAATTTTAGTTGGTCAATTTCTACTCCACAGATTTCAAAGTGATTTTCGATACTGAGATCATTTACTTCTCTTAATTCTACACCCTGAAAATCGTTTCTTAACAGAATGCAAGTGCCACCTCTACGCTTAGTCTGCCGGCAGTAACTAGCGCACATATGCATATTGTGTATTTTTAGCAATTGCTCCTCACCCCTCAATACAAAGTGTTCACTTAAACATACGGCAACGACACTAGTATTTGCCTAATACAACTCATTTAACACCAATTCCAGTTTTTCCGTTTTGGACAAGACTCCAGCAATGTTCTGGTGCAATATGTGAGATCTACCTATGTCATGTCTCTGATTGTGTGCCTTATTATTTTTGGAAACGAAAAAACTGGTCCTTTACCTTGTGTACTGGGGATTCCTGAGGTACGACATCACGTGTTTTAGATACCGCTGGGAAGTAGTAAGGTATTGTGCCCTTGTGGGGCTTCATCTGCAGTGAGCTCGGTTTAGTAATGTCATCTGTAAGAATATATTGCTTCAGGCCGTCAAAAATAACTCTCATCCCATGGTTGTTCAGCATTCCAGTGCGCTTGTGGAACATTGTATCATCAAAGCTGAGATTTAAGTTCGAGTCAAAGAACATAGCATAACTGTGGGTATATATGTCACGGTACAATAAATTACCAAAAATTTCTATTCTAGAGTTATACATTACACTACATCCATTAAATTTATAGGTAGGTAAACAAAATATTATATTAGTGTGTTTCATTTCGGTTACAATGTTAGGAATTTTGACAACTAGTTTATAGTAGTTGACAGTTGACTCAAAGTCTTTGCCACCAATAAAAATCACACAGTAATCGTATTTTTTGTAGTGTAATAGTTTTTGTTCTAAGTTATTAATTAACTGGCTGATTCCACAGTTTGTTTGTATATAGTGACAGATATCGTAACAAGAGAAGGTATCTTGAGCTATGGATAATACATTGTTAATATTATTACTACTAATGATACAGAGTTTATTTCGTTGCAGTGGCTTGGGATTTCTAGTTCCAGTAGTAGCACCGTCTGTGTGCGGTTGTCTGTCGACGGTTTCCGTACAAAGTCTGTGCTGCCGTCGCAGCGGCAGCATAATCGAACCAGTATCGCCATCGGCAGAGTCTTCTGTTGCCATCTCGTTCAACGCTAGTCCCAAGTCTATACAGCTTGTGTTTACATCATTCTCAAAAGACAATGATAAGCCGATTCTATTGATTTTTGAACTTTGTTTTCTAGGCGTGGATCTTATCTTCTTATGTGTATCTGAGTAGATTCTTTGAAGGTAGATTGACTTATTAGTTATTTTATCTAAGGCAGTTTTCAATTTCATGTTTTCTTCATTCAAATGAACTATTTCCAAATGTGCACTCTCAAGTTCGCTTTTAAGCTTTATTAATTCTCTTCGAAGATCTTCCTTATCACTGTCATATCCCGTAGATAAGTCCGGTAAGCTATTTCGTCTGTTCTCAGAATTAGTTGACAGTTTGTCAGTTTCGATCTAGAGGGAACATTTCTGAACCAATTGTCACTAAACTTGGTACACGTGTTTTTTATTCAAAAAAGTAACTTATGCGACGTAAAGCAACTTTTAACTCGAAAAGTTGTTAGAAAATAAATATTCTTCCACTTACTCTAACATTTTCTTTAATTATAAAAGAATATGATTGTACAATTGTATTCAGCTCGTGGAACTTAATGAAGCAACTTGTGCCTCGTTACTGTTTCTTTGCAGTTGATATTAAAATGTATTTCACTGGAATCGAGAATTTCGTTCTTGTAACGGGAATTTCCGTTCACTGATTATGAATTGTCGTGTCAATGGCTAGTGAATTAAATCAGTTACGCGCTACACCTCGATAATTTTAATAATACAATTTACAAGCAAGAATAATTTTTGTTAAGCACTATATTTATAACGTTGTTAAATTTACATTTATATATACAATCATGTCTTTATCCACGGAGGGTTAGGTTAAAGGTAAATTAACACCTAGATTTCGCCAATCATTGAATTCGGTCCCACGTAATTGGAGGTGAACCTACTGCCGTTTTCCGGGCACTATCGTTGACACGAGCCATGCATCTGAGGCTGAGTTTGGGTTGTATATCTGTCTGATATTAAACAACCCTATCTTTTAGTCGCCTTGTACGACACCGCATGGGTAGAGATGGTTTGGTACAAATTCTACTCTTTCTTTCTTTTCTGTCTTTTTTTTTATAAATACATACACATAATACATAGTAACACCCAGACCTATTCAAATATACATATTCACGCATGTAAATATTCGCACTGAGCGGAAATGAAACCTACGCCTCCAACGTAGCAGTTGACGTTCTACCGTTACGCCATAACGGCCGTCAATATATATTGAAACCTTTAAGGCTGTAAGTTTTAAGTTTTCAAATAATGTGCGGGAATCTGTCACATATGTTGACATTTATGATCACTGCTCCGCTCCCTTAAGTAGTAGCGTAATGATATATAGCCTAAAACCTTTACCGATAGACGGACTATTCAACGCAAGAATATTTTTTCAATTCGAATCAGTAGTTCCTGAGCTTAGCACGTTGAAACAAACAACTCTTCAGCTTTATAATACTGATACAGATAAAAGCCAGTGGATAATATTCTTAGAATATGGTTTGTTAAATGTGAAAAAAGCAGTGTCATGAACGACGATACTAAAATTCAGAGCAGTAGTGTGCAGCTACCCGCCCTTTACTTTATGATTGTGCACAAAGACTTGCTTGAGCTTAAGCTTCACTGCTACTCACTTTGATACTAATTCTAATTTAATTAGAGACCAGTCTAAAGAGTCGGGTCTGAGCAGACTGATTCGTTAGCAACTTTTAATTTAAGTTTTAGCTTTGTGATTTGATATATTTGGTTCTTTATTTATTGGAATAGAGAAGCATAACAATAAATATTCTACAATATTCTACACAACGCTATCTAGACCCATGGTAAGCATAGCTTAACTGGCTTGTGTTATGGAATCTAGAATACGGATAAACATACTTAAATACTTTTTTTTTGTAAATACATACATATTATACATAGAAACACCCAGACCAATGCAAATACCCACATTCATGCATACAAATATTTGCACTGAGCGGGGATCGAACCCGCCCCTCCTGGGTAGCAGTCGCGTTCACTACCGCCACGCCACAGAGGCTGTCTAGAACAATATCTAGATAAAAACTCAGGAAAATTCCATATGTTTTTATTTTCATAAAATAAGGTGGTTAATAACCACACCGCCTACTTGATTGTGAGCAATAACCGTGACCTATAAACGTTAATAGGAAAAATCATAAGAGGACAGTTGGGTTTATCTACATGTAATGGGAAAAATAGAGGTAAAACGGTAGAAGGAGAATGGGAAAAGTAAATCGAATTATGTGGCTACTTAACGTCCATATTAAACAAGGTAAGGGGCAATTTCGTCTAACTAACCCATATGTTCTTTCATTAGTATTATCAGAGCCATAAAACAAAAAATACATCTGTGAAAATATATGTGTGAAAATGTGCCAACGTCTAAACTTAATGGGTACTAAGTAAGCGAGAAAGGGCGCTGGTGTGCCACTGTCAACATCGTCTCTGTGAAACTTTTTACCAAAAATATAAAAGAAACGCCGATCTAAAGTGCAATTCACCAATAAGTTAGTTAAGTGCATAATAACCAAGGACAAAGTGAAGTTCAGAAGAATAATAAACAAATACCGCGAAAATCAACGAAAATAACTTTTTGTACGTGCAGTGTTTTTTACCAATTAGACAAGCCAGAAACGGCAAGTGACTATAAATCGTGTTATTTAGTTTGGTTTGGTGGTTACTGGAAGACATAAAGTTTAAACATACAACAAGAACAACTTATGTAAAAATAATAGTGATAAATAACCTCAAAGATTAACATCGATCAAAAACTCAATGTCATTGTCCACCACAATATTTATTAAAGCGCCATCTATCGATGAGCAGTTATACTAGCTCATAATCGTTAGACCGATCCTTCAACTACAATCATCCATTGCATAGCGTTCCGAGTAACGCCATGAGAGGTCACCACTAGGATAGTAAACAAAGAATCTATTTACAACTTGTTAATTCACTAAAAGACAACGCAAAGAGTACCAAACAGACATCATGGAGGAAATTATGAAAGCTTTACAAAATATCCAGAAGGAGCTGAACGTACAAAAAATAGAAATCCAAAAAAGCTGTGAAAAGGTGACTGAACAGGTAACACTCAACATAACTAACAAATTAGAAGAGAAATTTACAATATTGGAGGGAAAACACGAAACCTTGAAAGAAAAAGTTGAACAACAAGAAAAAAGAATTCAATTTATGGAAAAACAAGCAAGACAGAGAAATATAATTTTCTTCGGTATCGAGGAGAATGAGTCATCCTACCATAACTTGGAGAATAATTTATTGCAATTCATAAGTGAAAAACTGTCCTTAAAATTGAACTGTAGAGATATTCAAGATATAAAGAGAGTGGGGAAAAAAAAGCGTTAAACCGCGACCAATAATTATAACTCTTTCAACCCTCGGTTTAAAGATTAGCATTCTCAAGCAAAAAACGTTATTGAAAGAAACCCAATATTATTTAAGCGAAGATTACCCTAAATATATATTAGAAAAAAGAAAAGAACTGCAAGAAGAAGCAAATAAAGAGCGCGAGAAAGGAAATAAAGTCACGATAAGATACGACAAGCTTATTATACTAAAATCAAATAGCAAAAGGACACTGATGACTTCGCCGGAGCCAGACCCAACACTAAATAGTAATAGTACAACAAGACCCCTCAAGAAAAACAAGGTAAAACGCTCAAACCCATCTATAACCAGATCAAACAGCGTCTCAGAAGGAGTCCTAAAGCCTAGCCTTTAAGCCTTTAAGCCTTTAAGCTACTTGACAAACAAAAATGTCAACACACCACAAAACCAAACGTACGACGGTGCAACCAACGACAATATAACCAATGACAATACAACCAACAACTTACATTTATAGCAACCAACAACCCCCTCCCTTAACGATTCAACACATAACCAATCTCAACTAAGCAACAAAAACTATCTTCCAACCCGGCTGGTCACCGTGGAAAATCAAGACCAAAACCCTCTAAAGAAGATATCCCAAACTTCCTCAATACCAAGAAAAGAAAAACTAATCCAAGAAATACCTACCTCAACTAAAAAGAAGAGAGACCTGCTCTATATATTAAGCTACAACGTCAAAACATTAGCTACTTACGAACGTTTAATCGAACTTAGCGAAGCACTCATTACAGTCAAATACGACATAATTGGACTGTGCGAGGTAAGGAGGTCAGGGAACCGGATAGAAGAATATAATAATTTCATACTTTGTTACACGGGAAATACACCTGGACAATATGGAGTCGGTTTCATAATAAATAAAACCCGCAAGAATTGGATTGAAAGTTATAAGGGCATAAATGATAGAGTAGCATTATTGAACTTAAACATACAGGGATTTTCCTTGTCAATTATACAAGCATACGCACCAACTGCAAACGCGTGTGAAGACGATATTAACACCTTCTACTCGAACGTCAATAGGGCTCTAGTCCAAGCTCACAAGAACCGTATTCTACTGGGTGATTTCAACGCAAAAATAGGGCAACCAAGAAAAGACGAATACCTAATAATAAAACCAAACGGGTATGGTGAAAGAAACGAGAGAGGTCAGAGGCTAATTGATTTCGCCCTCGAACACAAACTAGTGATTTTAAATACTTTCTTTCATAAAAAACCCACCCAACGATGGACTTGGCGATCTCCGGATGCAAAATACAAAAATGAAATAGATTTCGTACTGTCAAACCAGCCAAACATCTTCCAAAATATAGAAATCCTAAATCTGAACTACCCGTCTGACCACAGAGCAATTAGAGCAACAATGTCTATCACAAAACAGAAGAAAAAACGCACAGCGTACAAAACCAATCGATATTCATCACTGAAAACCGAAGAAGAAATAATATCGTATAAACAAAACATTTCCTCTCAGTTACAGGATCTACATAAATACCAAGAGGAAATACCACTGCAGGTTTTCTATAACACATTAACCAAGGCCATATCTCAGAGTTTACAGGACGCTCAAAACACTAAAATATCAAAACGAGACCATAAAGTTTTAAAAGAACGTACACTAGAACTCATCAAGAGAAGACAAGAGTTACAGCAGGCTAAGATAAAAACTCGAACCTCAAAAAATGAACTATCAGCTCTATATAAACTTATAAGTAAACTCATTAAAAATGACTACAAAAGCTACAGATCGATGACCATTGAAAAGCACTTGGAGAAAGCGGGAAGCTCAAAAAAGGCACTTAAAGAACTAAGAACAAACAAATATTGGATAGATGGCCTAAACTGCAATAACAAAACCATAAATAACCGCAAAGATATCATAGCTGTAGCATCCAATTTCTATAAAACACTATATAAAGAACAAGAAAACGAAGATACCAGCCTTAGCAATCCAAATAATACTATCCCTACAAAATCCACAAACTCCACAAACACTTCAAACTCTACGATCATAACAGCAATAACAGAAAAAGAAATCACACAAGAAATAGAAAAGTTAAAGCTAGATAAAAGCCCAGGACCAGACGGCATTACAAATGAAGCTATAAAGACCACCGGGCCGCTACTGGCTCCCTTATTAACACATTTATTTAACTTTATATTAAGAACTGCTGAAATACCATCGCAATGGGTAGAGTCGGAAATCATTT
This sequence comes from Eilema griseolum, assembly GCA_963662185.1. Classification (NCBI taxonomy): domain Eukaryota; kingdom Metazoa; phylum Arthropoda; class Insecta; order Lepidoptera; family Erebidae; genus Eilema; species Eilema griseolum. The sequence goes on along the minus strand of OY759244.1, from coordinate 16,997,475 downwards.
TAATTTACAAAAAAGGTGACTCAAAAGATATCACAAACTACAGGCCCATAAGCTTACTCTCAGTTATCTACAAACTATTTTCAGTCATAATTAACAAAAGAATAAGTGCCACCATAGAAGCAAACCAACCAATAGAACAAGCAGGTTTTCGTAAAGGCTTCTCAATAATCGATCACATATATACCCTAGAACAAATAATGGAAAAATACCAAGAGAAGCAAAGAGCGCTCTACATCGCATATGTAGATTATAAGAAAGCTTTTGATACCGTATCACATTCAAGTATATGGACTGCCCTGCAAGCTCAAAAAGTGGAACATGAGTATATAGAAGTAATCAGAAATATTTACAAAGATAGTACAGCAAAAATAAGATTGGAATTAAGTGGACCTCTGTTCTCCATCGGAAGAGGCGTGAAACAAGGCGACCCGCTGTCTCCAAAATTATTTATTGCTGTTCTAGAGTCAATAATAAAAAGCCTCAACTGGGAAAAGTCAGGAATAAACATCAATGGCAAATATTTATCCCACCTACGCTTCGCAGATGACTTAGTTCTGCTATCAGAATCTGGCACACAATTTCAAAACATGATTGATTCACTAAACACATCTAGTAAAAGGGTTGGGCTAGAAATGAACCTTTCAAAAACTATGGTCATGACAAATAGTATACAGAGAAAAATATCATTGGACAATGAAACTCTGAAATATACCGAAAAATACATTTACCTGGGAAAACAAATTGGTTTCAACAGAAAACAACACGAACTAGAAGTAGAGCGCAGAGTACAAAACACTTGGAACAAGTACTGGTCCTTAAAAGAGATATTCAAAAGCAACATGCCAATAAATATCAAAACAAAAGTCATGACGTCATGCCTTCTACCTTGCCTAACCTACGCATGTCAAACTTGGAAATACACATCCAAAATAAAAAGCAGAATCACTACTTGCCAGCGCGGAATAGAACGAAGCATGCTCAACATTAAAAAGACGCAAAAAATACGTCACACTAAAATTAGAGAAACCACCAAAGCCATAGATGCTCTAACATACGCTAAAAAACTAAAATGGAAGTGGGCTGGGCACGTAGCGAGGCTACAGGACGAGAGATGGACCAATAGGGTAACAACGTGGAAGGGTCCAATCGGCAAACGTCTCCTAGGCAGACCTTACACGAGATGGGCAGACGAGTTGGAAAAAATAGCTGGACCCTGCTGGCCGCAAATAGCCCAAGAGAGAGAATTATGGTTTTCTTTAGAGGAGGCCTTCACCTTCACTTGAAGAAGGGTTCATGCAATCAAACGTATTTTTTATTTTATTTTTATACCATTACTCACATAGTCTAGGAACTTTCGTTATCTAAGTAATTTATGTGTAAAAACAACATTAATATGTATGTAGTAGTACTTTTGCATGAAATAAAAGGTTTATTATTATTATTATTATTATTGTTTCTCAGTACCTTGACTCTCGGGACTATGGAGTCCCGGGCCTTTGGAAGGCGTGTGTCGGGCCGAAGCCAAGACGTAGAGGCCCTTTTATGAGAATTTAATATGCTAGGAATACACACACATGGTGGATATCATCCCCGAGCGCACAATATGATACACCGGGAGATGGTCTCCGCCAGACACTATTGCAATGCAGAGACTATTGCAGTGCGGTGCTGTGGCCGCGATGGAAACTAAATTATGGGCTATGGGATTGAGAATTGGATGGACTGGTGAATGGGCTATAGGGGGAGACTAACGGACGCCTGCCGTGACAATAAGTCTCAAACATGTAAAAAGGCAGGCGGTGACTTGCCAACTCATTGCATGGGCCCCATTAAAATAGTCACATATAGTGCGACCATGGAGCAACATCCGTTGAGCGGCTAAGGTTGTCGAGAGGTGAGTCTGCGGGGCGCAAGTTCCCGGTATACCAGTCAGCGTGCCCCCGGCGTTATGACATTTTACACTTCCAACCTGGAGCATAGGTTCTGCTCTTGCAACTCCACTCATGGCCGGCCAATAAAGGCAAGCACAAAAGGTGAGGGGGAATAAATCCAAATCCTCGGGAGAATCGGGGTACGTGGTGTCGCCACGCACCAACAGCTCGCCACAAGCTGCCCCTGAGGGGTTATTATTATTATTATTATTATTATGTGCTGTCTTTATTCTCGAAGTGTTTAAGACACTTCGGTAAATTTAATGAAATCACGGGCCTAAACCAAGTGACTTTCATGTTCTGGTAGTACGGGTTGGTTGTTTAAATCTTCTTGGAGAAATTTGCGAACTATGCGGCATGTATTTAATATGGCAGCCTTTTGCATCGTCATATAAGTACTTTCGGCTATGTCTATTGATTTGAGGGCTTGTATTAAATGTTTGGGTATCACTCCCGTACCAGAGAGCACCAGAGGCACTATGTAGACTGTATTCATTTTCCAAATTCTAATTAATTCTTCTTTCAGTTCTGTATACTTGTTTATTTTTTCAGTTATGGTTTTATTGAGATTGTGGGTGTTGGGAACTGCAATGTCAATAAGAAATACTGTTTTATTTTGTTTGTCCATTAAAGTGATGTCGGGTCTATTGTTGTGAATGGTTTTATCTGTTAATATTGCTCTATCAAAGTATAGTTTATGGTTGGTGCTCTCTAGTACAGGTTTTGGATTGTATTGGTAGTATGGCGTAGGTTTGTTGGATATGAGTTTATGATTGATGGCAAGTTTCTGATGAATGATTTGTGCTATTTGATTGTGTCGGTGTGTGTAATCTGACTGAGCTAAGCTAGGGCAGGCTCCAGTAATGTGTTGAATTGTTTCAGAGTGACGGTGGCATTTCCTACATTTGTCATCTAAGGTGTTGGGGTCTTTAATTATGAATTTCCTGTAGTTTTTTGTATTTACTATCTGATCTTGAATACTTATCATGAAACCCTCAGTTTCGGGAAATAATGAGCCTAGTTTTAACCATTTATTTGATGCTTGGAAATCTATGTGAGCTTGTTCTAAATCGTGAATGTGTCGTCCGTGTAATTGTTTACTACGCCATTTGGTCAATTTCAGGTTTTCTGTATGTTGTTCAGTAGTAAAGTCTTGGCTTCTGTCGGTTAGATTTAGTGGTGTGTAATTTGTGTCGGATTCTACCGTTGCTTTGTGGATATTACTGAAGTTACATTTTTCATAAAAGAAATTTCTTAATTTTTGTACCTGCCCTTCCCAAAGTATTTTCAAGTCTATCATCCCTCTGCCGCCATTCTGTCTTTTTACGGTCATCCGTTCTATTGCTGATTTAGGGTGGAGGTAGAGGTGTTTTGTGAGTGTTGTCCTAGATTTTATTTCTAATTGGTTTATATCTGTGAAGGTCCATTTGACAATTCCAAAAGAGTAAGTCAGTACAGGTATTGCATATGTATTGATTGCTTTAAATAAGTTTTTTGAGTAAAGTGACCTTTTGCATATTTGGTTTAGTCTACGTATATATTCTTGGCTTAAATCTTTTTTAATTTCTGTGTGATTTATTGTTTTTCCTTGATGTAACCCTAAATATTTATATGTGTCATTTTCCTCCATTGTTGTGAATCTAATGTGTCCAGGTGAGTTTTCATTACTATCACTTTGGTTGTTGTTACTTACTTTACCTTTGTGTAAGTGAAGTGTTTTGCATTTGTCTAAGCCAAACGCCATATTATTATTATTATTATTATTTCTCAGTACCTTGACTCTCGGGACTATGGAGTCCCGGGCCTTTGGAAGGCGTGCGTCGGGCCGAAGCCAAGACGTAGAGGCCCTTTTATGAGAATTTAATATGCTAGGAATACACACACATGGCGGATATCATCCCCGAGCGCACAATATGATACACCGGGAGATGGTCCCCGCCAGGTGCAGAGACTATTGCTGTGCGGTGCTGTAACCGCGATGGAAACTAATTTATGGGCTATGGGATTGAGAATTGGATGGACTGGTGAATGGGCTATAGGGGGAGACTAACGGACACCTGCCGTGACAATAAGTCTCAAACTTGTAAAAAGGCAGGCGGTGACTTGCCAACTCATTGCATGGGCCCCATTAAAATAGCCACATATAGTGCGACCATGGAGCAACATCCGTTGAGCGACTAAGGTTGTCGAGAGGTGAGTCTGCGGGGCGCAAGTTCCCGGTATACCAGTCAGCGTGCCCCCGGCGTTATGACATTTTACACTTCCAACCTGGAGCATAGGTTCTGCTCTTGCAACTCCACTCATGGCCGGCCAATAAAGACAAGCACACAAGGTGAGGGGGAATAAATCCTAATCCTCGGGAGAATCGGGGTACGTGGTGTCGCCACGCACCAACAGCTCGCCACAAGCTGCCCCTGCGGCATTATTATTATTATTATGTGCTGTCTTTATTCTCGAAGTGTTTAAGACACTTCGGTAAATTTAATGAAATCACGGGCCTAAACCAAGTGACTTTCATGTTCTGGTAGTACGGGTTGGTTGTTTAAATCTTCTTGGAGAAATTTGCGAACTATGCGGCATGTATTTAATATGGCAGCCTTTTGCATCGTCATATATGTACTTTCGGCTATGTCTATTGATTTGAGGGCTTGTATTAAATGTTTGGGTATCACTCCCGTACCAGAGAGCACCAGAGGCACTATGTAGACTCTATTCATTTTCCAAATTCTAATTAATTCTTCTTTCAGTTCTGTATACTTGTTTATTTTTTCAGTTATGGTTTTATTGAGATTGTGGGTGTTGGGAACTGCAATGTCAATAAGAAATACTGTTTTATTTTGTTTGTCCATTAAAGTGATGTCGGGTCTATTGTTGTGAATGGTTTTATCTGTTAATATTGCTCTATCAAAGTATAGTTTATGGTTGGTGCTCTCTAGTACAGGTTTTGGATTGTATTGGTAGTATGGCGTAGGTTTGTTGGATATGAGTTTATGATTGATGGCAAGTTTCTGATGAATGATTTGTGCTATTTGATTGTGTCGGTGTGTGTAATCTGACTGAGCTAAACTAGGGCAGGCTCCAGTAATGTGTTGAATTGTTTCAGAGTGACGGTGGCATTTCCTACATTTGTCATCTAAGGTGTTGGGGTCTTTAATTATGAATTTCCTGTAGTTTTTTGTATTTACTATCTGATCTTGAATACTTATCATGAAACCCTCAGTTTCGGGAAATAATGAGCCTAGTTTTAACCATTTATTTGATGCTTGGAAATCTATGTGAGCTTGTTCTAAATCGTGAATGTGTCGTCCGTGTAATTGTTTACTACGCCATTTGGTCAATTTCAGGTTTTCTGTATGTTGTTCAGTAGTAAAGCCTTTGCTTCTTATTATTATTATTATTATTATTATTATTATTATTATTATTATTATTATTATTATTATTATATTGCTTATTATTATTATTATTATTATTATTATGTGCTGTCTTTATTCTCGAAGTGTTTAAGACACTTCGGTAAATTTAATGAAATCACGGGCCTAAACCAAGTGACTTTCATGTTCTGGTAGTACGGGTTGGTTGTTTAAATCTTCTTGGAGAAATTTGCGAACTATGCGGCATGTATTTAATATGGCAGCCTTTTGCATCGTCATATATGTACTTTCGGCTATGTCTATTGATTTGAGGGCTTGTATTAAATGTTTGGGTATCACTCCCGTACCAGAGAGCACCAGAGGCACTATGTAGACTCTATTCATTTTCCAAATTCTAATTAATTCTTCTTTCAGTTCTGTATACTTGTTTATTTTTTCAGTTATGGTTTTATTGAGATTGTGGGTGTTTATTATTATTATTATTATTATTATTATTATGTGCTGTCTTTATTCTCGAAGTGTTTAAGACACTTCGGTAAATTTAATGAAATCACGGGCCTAAACCAAGTGACTTTCATGTTCTGGTAGTACGGGTTGGTTGTTTAAATCTTCTTGGAGAAATTTGCGAACTATGCGGCATGTATTTAATATGGCAGCCTTTTGCATCGTCATATATGTACTTTCGGCTATGTCTATTGATTTGAGGGCTTGTATTAATTATATATATTATTATATATATTATTATTATTATTATTATTATTATTATTATTATTATTATTATTATTATTATTATTATTATTATTATTATTATTATTATTATTATTATTATTATTATTATTATTATTATTATTATTATTATTATTATTATTATTATTATTATTATTATTATTATTATTATTATTATTATTATTATTATTATTATGTGCTGTCTTTATTCTCGAAGTGTTTAAGGAAGGCGTACGTCGGGCCGAAGCCAAGACGTAGAGGCCCTTTTATGAGAATTTAATATGCTAGTAATACACACACATGGCGGAAATCATCCCCGAGCGCACAATATGGTACACCGGGAGATGGTCCCCGCCAGGTGCAGAGACTATTGCTGTGCGGTGCTGTGGCCGCGATGGAAACTAAATTATGGGCTATGGGATTGAGAATTGGATGGACTGGTGAATGGGCTATGGAGGGAGACTAACGGACGCCTGCCGTGGCAATAAGTCTCAAAATGTAAAAAGGCAGGCGGTGACTTGCCAACTCATTGCATGGGCCCCATTAAAATAGCCACATATAGTGCGACCATGGAGCAACATCCGTTGAGCGGCTAAGGTTGTCGAGAGGTGAGTCTGCGGGGCGCAAGTTCCCGGTATACCAGTCAGCATGCCCCCGGCGTTATGACATTTTACACTTCCAACCTGGAGCTTAGGTACTGCTCTTGCAACTCCACTCATGGCCGGCCGATAAAGGCAAGCACACAAGGTGAGGGGGAATAAATCCTAATCCTCGGGAGAATCGGGGTACGTGGTGTCGCCACGCACCAACAGCTCGCCACAAGCTGCCCCTGCGGGTTTATTATTATTATTATTATTATTATTATTATTATTATTATTATTATTATTATTATTATTATTATTATTATTATTATTATTATTATTATTATTATTATTATTATTATTATTATTATTATTATTATTATTATTATTATTATTATTATTATTATTATTATTATTATTATTATTATTATTATTATTATTATTATGTTGCTTTTTTATTCTCAACTCATTGAGTTGGTATTAACCACATTTACGGGTCGAAACCAAGTAAATGTGGTGTGTGTGTGTAATTGTGTATATCGTGTGTTAGTGGGTGTGTGTTTTCAGTGTCTTCTATTTGCAAGAACTTTCTCACAATTCTGCATGTATTCAATATAGCAGCTTTTTGAATGGGTATGTAGATGTTATCCTTAAGGTCTATCAGTTTGATACTATGGTGTAGATGTTTAGGGATGACTCCGGTGGTGGAAACAACTATCGGCACTACATATACTTTGTCTTGCTTCCAGATTCTCATGACTTCATCTTTCAGGTCAGAATATTTGTTAATTTTTTCAGTAATGGTCTTCTGTAAGTTATGGGTGTTTGGGACTGCGACGTCAATCAGGTAAGTCGTTTTGTTTACTTTATCTTGTAATGTGATATCTGGTCTGTTGTAGTGGATGGTCCTGTCAGTAAGTATGGCGCGATCATAATATAATTTGTGTGAGGTATTTTCCAAAATTATTTCAGGTTTGTAGTTATAATATGGCGTATTAGTATTTTGTATCAGATTGTGTTTTTGTGCTAAGCTTTGGTGTATAATGTTGGTTATTTGATTATGTCTGTGTGTATAATCTGTTTGAGTGAGTGTTACACATGCTCCGGTTATATGTTGTATAGTTTCTGATTGTACGTGACACTTGCGACATTTATCATTTGTAGTTGTGGGGTCTTTAATTATAAATTTTCGATAGTTCTTAGTGTTTATTATTTGGTCTTGTATGGCTATTATAAAACCTTCTGTTTCTGGGAATAAATTACCTATCTGAAGCCATTTATTTGAGGCTATGGGATCTATGTGGGGCTGTTCTAGGTCATGAGGGTGTCGTCCATGAAGTGTTTTCTTTTTCCAGGTTTCTATTTTTATTGCTTGCGGGTCATCGATTTCACGGTTCTGTGTGATTAGGTCTTCATTAAGGTTTAGTGGCGTGTAATTATGGTCATTTTCAGTTACAGCTTTGTGAATGTCACTGGAGTGGCTTTTCATGTTGAAAAATGCCTTTAAATTGTGTAGTTGCTTCTGCCACAGATGCTGAATGTCGGTTATTCCTCGGCCTCCGTTCTGTCTCCTTATAGTGAGCCTTTCTATTGCAGATTTAGGGTGAAGGTTATTATGTTTTGTGAATGTAGTGCGTGTGGTTCTTTCTATTTGTTCAATATCAGTTTTAGACCATTTTATAATACCAAATGAATATGTTAAAATCGGGATGGCATAAGTGTTAACTGCTTTAACAAGATTTTTTCCAGTTAGTTGGGTTTTGCAAATTGAGTTTATTCGGTTTTTATATTCTTTAGTTAGTGTCTCTTTAATTGTTCCATGATCTAATCCTTTTAATTGCTTATATCCTAAATACTTATACAAATCCGATGACTCCATGGCCGTTATATCATTATTATCGTCGACTGTATAGTTGCCGGGTCGTATCTTGCCTTTTATTATATGTATAGTCTTGCATTTTTCTAAACCAAATTCCATATTTATGTCTTTACTAAATGCTGCTGTTGTGTCCACGAGTTTTTTCATTTCTTTATCTGTTTTTGCATATAACTTAATATCGTCCATGTATATGAGATGTGAGATTTTTGTTTCTGATGAAGTATTTCTGAAGCTGTATCCAGCTCGGCAGCTATGTAGAAGTTGTGACAAGGGATTTAAAGCGAGACAGAACCACAGTGGACTTAAGGAATCTCCTTGATAAATCCCTTTCCTAATAGATATCTCTCGAGTAGTAATTTTATTATCTGAAGTATTTAATTGAAGTGAGGTTTTCCAAAAGGGCATAATATTACGTAAGAAATTCATTATTTTAGTGTTTACTTTATATATTTGCAATATTTGTAACAACCAGGAATGTGGGATACTGTCAAAAGCTTTCTTATAATCTATGTATGTGCAATGTAGGTTTCTATTTTTAGTGGTAGCGTGTTTATGTATTGTTGAGTCTATAATTAACTGTTCCTTACATCCCATGTGGCCCCGCCTCCATCCTTTCTGTTCCTCTGCTATAATTTGATTGTGTTCGATATGTGTGTTAATTTTTCTGGCTATTGTAGATGTGAGAACCTTATATATTGTCGGTAAGCATGTAATCGGCCTATACTGAGAAGGTAGTGGTGAATGTTTAATTTTAGGTAGCATATATGTTATTCCGGTAGCAATAAATTCAGGTATATGTTGTTTCTCTAGTATTATATCAGTAAAGTTTTTAGCAATGTGTTTATGTAATATTGTTAGTTTTTTGTACCAAAAGTTATGAATTTTGTCTACCCCTGGTGCTTTCCAGTTATGTAGTTTAGCTGTAATACTAGTTATGTCCGACTCCGTAATCTCTTCAAATTCCATCTCCTCTGTAATGCGCCATTTGTTTGATTCTTCCTCAATCCAACTTGCTTTTTCATTATGTTGTACTTCATCCTCCCAAATCCCTGCCCAGAATGACTCCAGTTCTGTTTGTGTAGGTGTTTCTATATTTATGACTGTGTCAGTTTCCCTTTGTGGCTTGCAAAGATTTCTGTAGAAGACTTTTTCATTATTAGCTAATAGTGTGTTATTATTTCTCCGTTCTTGTGCTTTTGTGTACCTCCTTAATCTATGCACTTTTAACGCTAGTTTTTGTTTTAATGTATCCAAAAATTCCTCAGGTTTCCTATTACTATTTTCATGTTTAGTGTGCAGTGTTCTACTTCTAAATATTGCTTCTACTTTCTTCACTACTTTATTTGACCTATTGTTATTAATGTACTGTGTGAGTCTACCACAATCTGCCCTAAGCTTTTCTATATCTTTTTCTAATCTTATCTGCCACGGTGGCTTATTATTGTGTTGTGATCTTATGCTACCTATTCTGTTTATTACTTTATAATTAAGTTCTTCGGTTATAACTATTGCAGTACAATATATAAGAGTGTGTATATCTTTGAGTTGAGATTCATTGGTAAGAAATTGGTTCAGAATATTTTGGTTAAACAGATTTGTTAACTGAAAGAGCCTACTGCTATACTTTAACTTAGGTAGTTTAGGTCGTACTACTGGATCCATTCCAGAGTATTGTGTAATAGCTGATCTAAATTTATCAAGAATTTCTTGGATGTGTACTTCTACTACAGGATTATGTTCTATTAGTGTTTCAACATCATTCTCTATCGTTAATGTTATAGCTTCTGTTTGAGTGGATATGTGTGACATTTGTGTGTACATTTGTGATTGTGATTGAGAGTGATGACTTGATTGACAGTTATGTTCTATTTGAGTTTGTGTAGTGTGTGTGAGAGTGTTTATTTCTATACTATCATCTGTATGTTCTTGGAGTTCTAATCGTACTTCTTCTTTTAATCGGTTTAGTTCTTCTACAGTTAATAATTTGTTTTTTACTATGGTTCGTCTTTGGTCAGACACTCGTTGTTCAGAAACTCTAATTGTTGGGTATTTTTGTGAGAAAAGTTCGTGCAACTGTTTTCTATATGTTGTCATGTCTGATTCTAATTTTGTAATGGTGTAATATGTACGCATGATGAACGTATTTACATCTTTGCTCCAGCTCATGCGCTTCCGTGGTTTTCCAGCTTTGGTGGACGCAGGTAAGAAGGTAGGATATACCTCCTGCGCAACACTCAAGGCTGAATTGGGTGGACCTGAATATAACATGTTGATGGTGGGTGACGGTACTGACGATGGTATAGATGGTGATGATACTCTAGGGGGTGTGTACGAAATAGTGCTAGGGCTGTATGGTTCTACTAGGGTGTTTGTCCTATCCGTCAGACTGACACCATCGTCAGTTGTTTCGGCTGTTACATCCTTATCGGTGGGAGCCCGCCTGTTCAACTCCTCACCGCTGACGGTTCGCATGCTGAGACACCCAGCGTCAGCTCCAGGTGTGCCCCGACGATAGCCCTCGGGTAGCGGTCCTATACGTCTACTTCTTAATCTCATCTCCATTTTGAATGGGTTTCCAGAGCCATGTTAGCCGCGCCAGTTATTTATTTAGTAATCGCGTATCCGCCACCCCACGTGAGTCTGATGTTCGACTCGCACGTATGGTTGTATTAGGGGGGGGGTATTATTATTATTATTATTATTATTATTATTATTATTATTATAAGTAAGCTATATTTGTGTTAAGCAGTATAATATAGGTATGTAGAAACGACTAAATACAGGAACATTTCCTTTAGTTGACATTTCTACCACCTACTAAATCTATTTTATTGGTACTTTATTACAAGCAAATGCTCACTAAATGCTCCATTCTCACAAATACTTTATTTGTAAGAAAATATTTGCAGATGCATATTTACCGCCACCCAATTGGACAAATAGTTATTTGGAAATCTTCTAGGCTTAGAACACTACATTATTAATAAAATAAACGAATATAAAGATCGAAAAATCATGGCCTATGGACTTTTGCAAGACCAGGAGAGTCACTTTCATGCTGCCAACCGTCTACGAACAGAGAGTTTCTGTGCCATCAGTGCAGAAGACAAAGCAGGACAAGCCTTTGGCCTTCCTACTGACAGCATCAAAACTCTCCAGTGAGATCTGGTTACTCTCCTCACCGACAGGAACTTAACACGAGGCTATTATGGCCTCGGTATTCTGTAGGGCTTTCCCAGTCGTACTGCTTAATTGGGACGGAAATGCCGTTGTATCCTTCCTAATATCAGCCACTGGTTTGCTCTCAAGGAGCCTCTTACTCCATTTTGATAGGCTCGGGATTAGTATGCACTCAATGGTGACCAAGATGTCAAAAGCAGTGTACTCGACAATACCCAAATAGTCCGATGGTTTCTTTTCCAATTATCCCAACACCTTAGCCATCTTTTTGTTTGTCGGTCTTTCAAAATTTTGACTGCTAGGTATCCAACTTTCACTTTTGACAAAGAATTAGAGGTCCCCAAAATATAATTAAGACCCATATATAAATCACCGTTTATGAAGTTGCGACAGGTAATAAGCCTAAGCTTTTGTAAGGTAAGCATTGCTCTTAAAACAACACCAGGTAATTCCAAAATTACCAAGGCATGGTTTAGCGACACCTCGTTAGACTGATGGATAAAATCATTAGACTACTAAGATAACTTCGGTAGGCAGAATTTCCAACATGTCTTTTGGTTATGACACTGATTAAAGTCTAAATCTTGGTTTACAACGAAACCCTTTTAATGTCGTACGTACAAGAGACTATTGTAGCAAAGAACTTATGTAATTAAATGTATTTACGGTTAAGTTGTCTTTTTAAATGCTTTGGTGTTAATATATCACTCCATTTCAAAATAGTTTCTAGGTTTTGGTGGCTTCAAAGGTGTTTTTGATTCTAAAACCTCTATTCAATATTCGTTATAAGGTTAGCTTCCGTTTGAATAGTTATATAATAGGTTTAATGGCACAGTCGAATCAGACCAGAGAGAACTAATAGTAGTTCTATGAACAGAAAACCTCTCTAGCATTCTTTACCACATTTTTCTAATACCTTTAATCATTTCAGGTGCCAGCTGTTTATCCCGGTTTAACTGTAGCCATGGTAAACAGTATTGTTATTATTTTTCCGTAAGATTGAACTCACTACAAAGTCCCTCATTTTACGTTTTATCATAAAAAGATCTCGACAAAAGGTGAGTTATAAATCATACAATATGTGTGCTAAGTTTGGTGAAAGTCGGTTAAGAATTGAACCCTCTAGACCTAACAAACAAACAGACATACGGACAAAAGCAAAATCGGTCACTTTGTCGAAACGGAGACTAAATGACTAAAAAAAAAATTTTACTGTCAAATTAATGTCCATACAAATTTCGAATTATATCCACAAATGCGAGAGACAATTTACGTCTAACAGGAGACTGCAATGTGCTAGTTAATTGATCGATCGCCAAGTGTGATATTATATTTATACAAGCAATTTATAACAATATACCGACTCCACACCTAATTTATTATCCTAATTAAACATGTGTTTTAGCTGGAAATTGCAGGGAGATTATAACTCTAATTTCCATTCACTCTCAGTTCTTTTTGCTTAGTTCTCAACTTCACGGCAAAACCCGTATCAAAAATATAAAGTAAAAAATAAAGTCTTTTTTTTACCTGTTGACTTAGTTACCAAAAGTCTGTTTATTTCAAGAAATAATATAATTTGAATTCGTCATCAATTCATGATCCGCGTGGTGATGGAGAAAGAATACAAGGACCACTACCCCATCTCATTCGAAGGGTGTCGTAAGAGGCGACTAACGACAAAATACGCAGACGATATCACTGCGAGAAAAAGAAAACTCAAAATAAAACTCTGTACCAATCCGTCTGGCCAGCGTGGAAACAATAGGCCAAAGCATCCCAACATTGGGAGTAGCCTATGTTCAGCAGTGAACTACGATAGGCTTATTGATTGATTGATTGATTCAATTCATCATCAAGAATCATCATCCTTTCATATGTCCGATGCCTTCACTGTAGAGTCCAGGGTGCACAAAATAATATAATTTGAATTGAAACTTTCAATTTATTTTTTCTTTGTGCCTACTATATGTAAGTATATATGTAGACTATATACGTGTGATTTATCTTGATTGGAATGACCTCCATTTATTGTTTGCGAAGGATTGAGCATCAAAAGGCTTCACGCGCAAAGGTTGGCCGATCGTTAATCTAATACCCACTTCTCGCGATAACGGAATACACCCTTGGGACTATGAAACGTGATGGTGGGATACTCAGTTATATATAGTTACTGGGATCTGTGGACTAATATTACAACGTTGCATTGTTATTCATATAAAAGATCTTGTTCATTTATTATTTCTGTTGTTTATAAGAAAACAGATAGAGATTTCTATGTCGCCCTACTCTGAATAAAATGGCCTATGCATTTATTTAACGTGTTGTTTCGTGATATAATCTCTCTCTGTTGTTCTGCTCGCTTCTGATGCGACACAATACAAGCTTGTAATATATGAAACCGATATCTTTCTGCAGCATACGTTTCATTACGCATTTAGGGTCGGCAGCACGAGTGTAACGCCCCTACTTGCACACGTCTATAGGCCACGGTAACCACTTCCCATCAGGTGGGGCAAGTCCTTACCTGCCAGCTAAGTGGTAAAAAAAAACAAAAAAATACGGCAATGACATGTAAATCTATTATAGTAAAAGTTGACCGTGATCGGGCAGAATAATTAAATCAAACTAAAAACTACTGTAATAGTGTATCATTTTAATATTGACCTACCCATACAATTTAGCTTAATTTTTTTTATATAGTACACGTCAATTAGACTTCGCCTTGCCTGATGGTAAGATATGTGATGCGGATAGGAAGAAACAATGAAAACTTGTAGAACTTATGTTTTTAAATTGCTACAACATATCGTCGCTATTTATTTTGAAGACATCGATAGCGACTGCGCTCGTCCACTTTTAACTCATCTTCAGTATTGGCTATGTTCCAATCATCCCCAACGTCTTACGCCGAGAATTCACACTCGGCTAGAGATTGGAACAAACCTCGGGTTTCCTTATCGCAGTAACAAAAATAATCTTTTTTTAATGGTCACTCTAATGGTCTGTAGTTGAACTTCATAGGGCTCCCAATACCCGTAACGACTAACATAAATATTCGTATGACAACTGGAACCAACGGCTTAACATGCTCCTTTGAAGATCAGAGGGCTCTCAATGTATTAAGAATGGTCACCTATCCTAAGACTGTCTTGACTAGTGTTGCTTAACTTTGCAATGCATCAATATCTGTATTAGTCATATTAAACGTAAACTTGAAATATAAATGTTTTGTGTAAACGGATGCATTATCCGAAGTGTATTTTCATGGGTAAATTGCATTTGCCATTTACCCATGAAAATAGCACTTGAGACACTAAAGCGATACTAAGATGACTACAAACAGAGTAGAGACAAGATCGTAACGGATAAAGGGGACAATAAATAATGTATGCCACTTCTCGTGCGGATAAACTTCTTAAAACTCTGACTAGGGACGACTTTGAGCAAATCTTAAAGTTTGTACTGGTTATTTGTACTGGAGATTTCAAAGTTTCGTGTCGAAAATTCAGTTAAAATACATATACGCGAAAGTTAAGTAAAAGAAATTAAGCGTCGGTAGCTTAGTGGTTAAGTAGTCGGCCTTGAGATTGAAAGGTCACCAGTTCGAATTCTGGCTGTTACACTACCGACGTGAAACTGCTCCTAACACACACATCAATGTAGCTTAACTTCAGGGGTTAGAGGGAATATTAATAGTTTCGATTGCTAATATAAAAAATATTACAATTTGTATGTATATTAAGTATATACAAATAATGAATGATTGAGAAAAAAGAAAAGTATATAATAAAAATGGTATGGTAGTTGGAGCCACAATCGTCTCTGAGTTCGAACGTGGTTCATGTACCTCAGTTAAGAATAAGAATAAGAATAAGAATAATTTATTTCAAAAAAGGTACATTATAAATTTCTCCTTATAGCAGTCCTGGAGTGTATGGTAAAAGCTAGATGCTATACAATTTAAATTAGGCTATAAGGAGTGCTTAGGCATTCGTACTAGGGGAACCCTGTATCACGAATGCCCACACCCTCCTATTGATCAGCTGTGCAATTATCCAAGCATACAGCGCCAAGCGCAGCGCCGCGACAGCCCCGACAGAGATTGCCATTGGTCTATCTGCTGTGACGTCGCCCAGTCCGACCAACGGCAACCCCCACCAGGCCGCCGCAACACCGCGCCCAACGCCGCACACCTAGAGAATATGATTATAAGTTGCTTAGTAATAGTTTAGAGATATTTTCTTTTTAATTACGTACAGTCAATTCATTGCAACAACAATAATGAATTACCAAAATAGTGTAAATGAGTGTGTGCGTGTGAGAAATTGTGTGTGAGTGTGTATGTGTGTGCGTGTGTGTGTGTGAATGCAATCTATTTCGGTATGAGTAGAAGTGTTTCTGTTTCCTCATATGTCAGAGTTTTTAGCCATCTATTTACTGCATGTTCACAGTCGTGCCGGGCAAGTGCAGCAATGTTCAAGTACTTGTTCGCTTCATTGTAAAGTTTGGGACCCAATATCCAAAAATGTCTTTCTGCAGTTGCGGTTCTGTGCCTTTCGGAGGTGAACACATTAAGTCTCCTGCGCAAACCAGTTCTCATGTTCAGTGAGTGAGATGCTGAGGCATGCATGCGTAGGACTGCCCTGAGCACAAAGAGTTGTCTAATGGTAAGGACCTCACAGTCCAAATAAAGGTTTGTTGTCGGATACCTAAAGGGTCTCTTGCACATAACCTTGAGAACAGCTCTTTGTGCTCTCTCCAGTCGAGTCATGCTTGTTTGAAATGTGCCACCCCAGGCGGCAATGCAGTAGCCCATCAGAGATTGCGCAAGAGCGAAATAAACGTTCTTTAAGGTTGCAAAATCCGCTGACGATCTAAGCCTTTTGAAGACGAATAATAATTTTCGAATTCGCGGAACCATGGTGTCAATGTGTTTATTCCAGCTGAGTGTGCTGTCAAGATGTACACCCAGGTATTTAAGATGTGATTTCCTTGGAATGGTGGTACAGTTGCAAGAAATATCTTGCGTGCAGGATTCGTGTACCCTGATGGGGAACAACTCGGTGCCGGGTTGCCCCACTGTTGAACACGAGAATGTTATGTAAGAGGTTTTTTCTACATTTAGGGTAAGAAGACTACAAGATAACCACCCTGAGACTGTCCTCAGGCTTTCCTCAGCCAGCGCTCGTGCCTGACCCCAGTTTTGGCCGTCAACTAATAGTGTGGTATCATCGGCGTATGTAAATATTTTAGTGTGGGGCAATTCAAGAGCACATAGGCCATTTATATACACTAGGAATAGTGTAGGTCCGAGAACGCTGCCCTGAGGAACTCCGTACGTGACACGTTGTTCACCGCTCGTGACGTTTCCTATTTTAACACACTGACTTCTTTCAGTCAGATAGTCACGAAAGATGTCTAGCACTATTCCTCTTATGCCAATTAACTCTAATCTGTCCACAAGAATGGGAATCGAAACCGTGTCGAACGCCTTCGACAGATCTAGAAATATTCCAAGGCACTTCTTGCCAGAGTCAAGTGTCCGAATGATATGATCAGTCAGGTCAGTTACTGCATCCTCTGTTGATCTTCCCTGTCTGAAGCCATACTGGTTACTTGCAAGAATTTTATTTTCGTTTAGGTAGTGAACCAGACGTTTGTTGAGGGCTTTTTCCATGATTTTGGACAATGTGCTGAGCACTGCGATTGGTCTATAGTTCGTGACATTACTCCGATCCCCACTCTTGTAGATCGGATGAATCAGCGCTTTCTTAAAGACACAAGGGAATGTACCCTTTGTGAAGCAAAGGTTTATGATGTGCATTAGGGGAGGGATTAGGAAGGTGCGAGCTTCCTTCAAGAGATTGACAGGGATGCCATCCCACCCAATAGCACATTCGTTCCGTAATCCTAATATAATGGATTCCAGCTCCATTTCGTCTACACTCAACAGACCCATAGAGTTGCCCAGGATGTTCCGCGAGTGGTCATTAACCCTGAAAGGTAGGTTACGGGATCCAGTATCAACACCATTTCTTTGTTGGGCAGTGATATTGTCGGCTAAAGTTTTGCCAATATTAGCAAAAAAATAATTGACATCATCGATTGATGATGAACCATTATTCGATGCTTCTAAAAGTTCAACTGGGGTAGTCTTGTGGTGCTGCAATTGTGCAATTTTTTTAATAGCTTTCCACATAGATTTTGTGTTACCCTTGGCGTTAAGTAGTTCTTCCCTTTCGTAGGCAATTTTTAGGTTTTTCAGGAGATTGTTACAAAAATTACGATACCTCATATAAGTGACCTGACAAATCATGTTGGCAGGGTCTTTTTTGGCTTTCATATGAAGCCTATCACGGTTCCTGATACACCTCAAAAGGCCCGGCGTAATCCACGGCTTTATAATTTTGGTTCTATGAGTTTTTTTTATAGCCATGCTGTTTGCATTCACTACGGTTGATAGCTGATGGACAAAATGTTCCGCAGCGAGATTTGGGTCATTTGAGGACAGAACCTTGCAAAAATTTAGATCTTTGATGTCATTAAGTGCAGCCTTAACATTAAGTCTAGTGCCATCACTCCCAGCCATGGACTGTTTTGGTGTATACTCTAAGCTTAGCAGTGTGGGACGATGATCGGTTATGTACGCATTCAGTACCATTGCCGATGCTACAGTGGCTTTAGTTTTTAGCATAATGTGATCCAAACACCTCTCCATTCGTGTGGGAAATCGATGAGCAGGCAGAAGGCCGTGAGCAGCAGTGAGGGCAAGGTACTCTTCGGTAAAAGAGTTATTTTCAGAGGGGTGTATATTAATATTTATGTCCCCTGTTACGACTACAGTTTCATATGCTGAAAGGGTTTCTAACACTGTATCTAGGCTAGCCAAAAAATTCCCGATTTGATTATATGATGGGGATCGATAAATAGCAACAATTGCTAAATTCTGTTGCCTAAGCACCAGACAGGTACCGTCCACAAACGTAGGTTCCTCACAAATCACCGAGGCCAGTCTAGTAGATACATACACCACCACCCCATCGTTTTGGTTAGAGAAGGTCGATCCGTATGCCACGTAGTTATCAAGCATTGGTATGATCGGCACCTTGCTCAACCAGCATTCCGTCAGGACAATGATATCACAGCTGATATCCACCTGCGACAGCAGAATATTAAGCTCGTCGAAGTGGCAGTTCAGGCTACATATATTCATATGAAAAATATTAATGTTTTTTCGATTGCTGCTACTAATGTGTTTCGAACACTGGTCAGGGTCGCAGATGTAAGCCTTTGCAATATCAGTGTCATCTATATCATAGCATATTGTGTGTATAGAAGCCATCGATTAAATTGCAGTAATAATAACAATAAATACAACAACAAATACCCGAAGCCAACACCCGCACGGGATATGACATGTGATGATGGGGGAGTTACAAACTGTCCGAAAAGTAGGTTGAGGGACAAGGAGCACTGCTCAATGCATCTAATTGATGAACCCAAGCATCCAGGGAACCCCGGATGAGAGCATCGGAGACAAGTCATGATTTTACTATACTTTTGTGTAGAATAAGTTATGTTGTGTAATGTGTACGTTTTAGTGTGCAGCTGTAAGTTTATCGTGTTGTGCAATTCACCAGTGCAATTTTTGTCGTTCGTATTTTCAATATCATTTTGTAATTGATCAAAAATGTTGTACCAATTTTCATAACAAAAATAAATTAATAAATAATTAGGAATATCAAAAATAAATTTATGGAACATGCAATTTGAGAAGTGACTTGTAAACTTTTGTGATATTAGTCATTTTGGTGTCTTTAGTTTGACCAGGTCTTCCTCCGTATCGATGCGAGAATAAGGCTCGCCTTCTTTCTTGCGTAAATAAATTCGTCCTCGTGCAGTCCAGCAGTATTTGAATTCATTTTCAGAGGCAAAGTCTCGCGCCATATAAAATAACTTTCTTGCGTTGAATGTTAGGTTCTCAGTGACATAGACAGGGAGAGCAGGTCCGGCCAGTTTAAGGTGTTGAGTGTTTAATTTATTACCACCATTTTGCCTGTTATATTTCTTAATAGACTGAAGAAATTTGTCTTTCGTAATAATATTGCTAAAATCAACTACCATCGTTTTGCTGTGGGATTTGGAGTGGATCCTGTAGATATCTCGTATCTCCGTTTGCTGTAATGGTATGTCTAATGTCTTCGCAATGTTTTGAACGGTATTTAGTAGATCATTCTTATTTTCTAAAGGTTTTGTGGGAATGTTTTTGATCTCGATACAGGATTCTCTTTGATTTTTTTCCATCGTCTCGACCCTTTTCTGTAAGCTCTGGATGTACGCAAGGTTGTTTTTTCTCTCGGTTTCGAGGTGATCGAGTTTGATTTTCATCTCCTCGTATTGTTGGGAGACGAACAACATGCTAGTTTGTATGTCATCAGTTCGGTCTTTAATTAAATTAATTGTTTTCTGCAGAGATTCCAATTTAATGTCCTGCTGTATTTTGAAGTCTGTGAACATTTTTCTTATGTCACTCATAAAATCGGTGCCAGCCCCATTTGAATTGTTCGTATTGTTCGCTGAGGATACCTCCAGTTTGCGCTTTTTTTGTTCGTAATAGCGACAGTATTAGTCGGGGTAGGAAGAATATCTCCTGTCGACAAATTGGGCACAGGCTCAGCGCCAGGATTGCAACTTTGCATAGTAGGTGTGGGTGGTGGGGTACGCTTTAAAGGCATCTTGCCGGATTTCGGTTTCTGGCCGTGACCGTTTAGTAGGCAGGCACGGGTTTGTTCCTTGGAATAGTTTTGTCAAGGGGCGTGCGACCGTGAGAGGCGATATTAAAGTGTTACAATAGCACTTAGCAAATGGTCATTCATCAATTTTCAATATAGTCTATGGTTTTGAAGTGAATGCAGTGAGCTTATAAAAATGGGTTTTAATATCGAGAATATCAGCCCCGAGTCCACAGATTGTTTAGTTCACTAATGTTGGTAGCTGTCTTCGTGCACATAAAACGTACACGAAAATGTCATTTGTATTTAAATTCAGAATGTCAAAATCATTTGTTTACTTTTGAGATGTTCATGTGTGCATGTATCAGCAAATAGATGAAACAGCTGGATAACAGCTGGTATCAATGTGTGAGTGTATTTTGAAATGAAGCAACTGTTTTATAATAATGAAATTGCTATTCTACTCACAAGATATCCAGGTATTTGCTATTATTTTCTTAGTAAACACATTTGTAGGTTAGGTTTCGCAACTTTTAGACTTATTTCCACTGATTTTCCACTGTTCTTGATCTATTTTTGCAATTTTTCGATATAGTGATCAGAAGAAGGTGTTCACCCGGCCAGTGTTGCCAGATATAGTTCATCAAAGTATACCCGCTAGGGAGTGGTAGTGTATTCAAATCCCGTCTTGAAAGTTTACTTTTTCCAAACGAAATCTCCTTTAGTTCAGTTGTACCATTGGCCAATACCATTGATGGTAGGTACTACTTTCACAATTTTACGTCACTAGTACTATTAAATAATACAGTCGATAGAAACAGCATTCTAATTGCTATGAAATTTCATTAAAGAAGAATGTTTTATATTAAATTTTCTGTCTCTTTGTAAACATCACAGCTATAATTGTTACCTAACTGACAACTGAGACGCCACTATTCATAAATGTTATGTCGTATCTGTTGCACAATATTGAGAAGAAAGAGTTATGCAGGATACACATTATCCACATAATCAATAAAGCGTTACCATGGTTCTTTCTGTTACGGCGCTTGTTCGGGAACCTCCATGCAGTAAGAACCCAAGGCGGAGGAAACGCTGCTGCATACGGTCTAGACCCAGTTGATATAATCGTTGCCCGGTGGAAGAAGTTGGTCTTCTTGGAGGTATCCCAACAAAAAGGGATATAACTAGGTTTATGTAGACGACCTCCGTGGCGTACCGGGTGGAGCATGCGACTTCTACGGCGCGGGTTCGATTCCCGCTCAGTGCAAATATTTGTATGCATGAATATGTATATTTGCATTGGTCTGGGTGTTTCTATGTATAATATATAAATGTATTTACAAAAGAAAGTATATGAGCATGTTTATCTATCGATTCTAGATCCCATAACACAAGCTAGTTAAGGTATGCTTACCATGGGTCTAGATAGCGTTGTATAGAATGTTGTGGAATATTTATTTATATATTATTATTTAGCACAAGTAAAGAGAAATAGCCTGATAAGGTCTCATCTATATTGAGTCGTGTAATAATTAAATAATATGTGTTATTACAAAGTAAAAAAAATTGGTTCGCAAGCGTCAGATGTAATAATAAAAAAATATGTGTCATATGACAATGAAAGAAGTAAGTGTGTAATCTCCTATTTAAAAGAAATATAAATAAAATTGGTTTGTAAGTACATTACCATAAAAGTTCGGGCGCCTTGGAGATACACATGCCTAAGATAATCAGCGGATATTGGAAACTTTTAATCTTCCGGAGGTGAGCTAAATGAAACCAAACTGTGAGGTTTAAGGTTTTATTGTCCACTCCAGTGTGCATTTAGAAATAGTTGCAAGGATACATTCCTAATGTATATCTAACCTTAAATTTAAAATTAGAGTTTTATAAGCTAGGTCAAAATGATCTTATGTCAATATGATTCTATGTCACCAATGCACTTTTAGGTTATTTTGAAGTTTAGATTTAAAATATAATTAAAGTAAGCTCACGGCATCCCTCGGCGAGTATATGTAAACACAGCAGCGAGAAAGCTCGTAGCAGGCGAAGTTTTCAGTTTAAGCCCATGCGGTACATCCAGGTTTGAGGCGAAAAGTCCAAACCTTCCATAAGGAAATGCAGATGACCGAAGACAAAGGTCCAAAGAAAAAGTCCAAAGGAAAAAGAAAAAGGCCAAGACAAAGGCGGTTCCAATTGGAAACCTGTAACAAAATTGCATGTCATTAGAACAAACTCCTATATGGGCACGAGGTCCTAATTTTTTATAAATTTGCGCGACTTACCGCCTTAATTTGCTGGAACAATGCCAATAGCAAAAGAAATCATAATATTTTCAGATTAAGAGCTGAAACAATAGAATTTTAACAATTATTTTTCAAATTAGGAGCGTGGCGAATTTCCATCAAAGGGAATCTTATTAAAAAATGACAACTCACCAGAAATAAACTATAATTCCACAAGAGGATAGTTGTGAGGACACAAACTATTATCCTTTAGGCCAAAATACTCTCATTTTTATGAGATTTATTGAAATTAAGTTACGAAGCCATGAATATCGACCATCCAGTCTCAATATAGGAAGAAAGGTGCTTTTGACAGCGATACGTCAAAATGTCATTCACTCCGCGCTCCGAAACCCTTCGTTCAAAAATAGAATTAAAACCGGTGTGACGACGTTCGCAGAGCGCGTCGTTACATTACATCCCTCCCCAAAAAGAAAAAAGAAAGAAAGAAACTTCCTTTTCTAATGAAAATTATGAGAGTCCAGAACAAAATTCCAAAAAACCTCAAAAGACAAAAAGTCCCGCAACATTTTTCAATAAACAAAAAGGCAATGCGAAAGCATCTTGCAATGGGTATTGCAGAAACAATTATAAATTAAAGAATGGGAAAGCATTCCTAAAAATCAAAGAATGTGAAAACACTCGAAAAGTAAAGAACCAAACTCAGAAAAGAGTAAAAACTTATTTCAACACAAAAGTGAAAATAAATCCTTCAATAAAACAAATTAAACAATCCCTACTCAATTCCATTCCAGATATCGATTAGGCAACCAACGCCGTCGAATCTAATCCTTGATCTTAACCAGCCTTCTAGCATCAATACAAAAGTGCGGTTGAGCTCCTACGCCACCGACTCTATACCAGCTATTCCTGAAACAAAAATATGAAACTAACAAGATATCGGTTAAGCACCAACGCTGCCGAATCTGAAAGAAAATCGGTAAAAACAATGAAGTTTTCCCACGGTCGGTTAGGTTGAAAAGCCGCCGACTTCAAATTCCTATTCCAACATCCAAAACGTCAAAACAAAATCACAACAAAAGTGTCGTAATAATATATTTATAAGCATTGTGATCGGCATAACACCACCAACTTTCCGAGCACAAGCAAAATATAAAGAAAATATGACAATTGTGACCAGTACAACACCACTGACTTTCTGAGCACAACCGCATAAGAAAAGTATGTCATTTGCGACCGGCACAACACCACCGACATCCCGTGCGCAAAGCATAAAAAATGTAACAATGTGTATAAAAACACAATCGTACAAAAAGAGAAAAACGACAATTACGACCGGCTCAACACCACCAGCTTCCCGTGCGCAAAGCGTAAGGTGTGACTATGTGTATGAAACACAATAGCACAAAAAATTGTAAAGTCCAGTAAGACACAAGTTTCCCAAAAAATGGTATAACAAGGTGTGTAAAAAATGCATAAAATGCGTCCAATCCGAGAATCTTAATACTAAGAAAATAACCCAGAACTGTACAAAAATAAAGTTCAAGAAACTTAAATTTACCATTCCCTAAGTGAGTGGAAATAAGTCAAGTGAATTTAATGTAGAAAATGAATATTAAATTTCACTCCTATATTAGAGTAGAAACTAAATTCCTAAATTTGTACAAAATATACAATATTAAATATACAAGTGTATAAAAATATATACAGGAAAATAATCCTATACAACAAAGATAAATAAAAATATAAGATCTTTTGATGTGGAACAATTTGTTAATATGGAGTAGAGTTACATAAAAATAAGTCCTAAAATGACCTAAGTTATCTTTGAAGGAAACTAAAATTGAAATTAATAAATTGTTGTGAAGTTCCTAACATACATCTCCTTTCAAGAACCCTAAACCTATCAAACATCACCTTTTAATGGGTTCAATACTTCAAACAAAGTACCAAAGACAAAGATAGACATTGTCAAAACAAGAATAATTTTAATATTTAATTATGTCTTTAATATGATAACGACCAGTATAGTTTTTATTAAGGTCTTTTAAAACATAAACATTAGAGGAAATTTTATCTATTATTTCACACTTAACAAACTTAGGTGCTAACTTAGCCGAAAAGAATGCAGGAGCATTAGACTGCACAAAACTTCTCCTCCACACTATATCTCCCACTTCAAAAGAAATGACCTTCCTTCCTATATTATAATAACGCGCATTACGCTTATAAGCTTTAAGCAATGAAGCTTGAACTTTTATAAAAATATCACTAAGTGATTTAAGTGAAAAAGCAAATGAAGACCTATCAACAACATCAAGTTGATTGAGGTTATCAAAAGAATTACTAAAACGGTGCAATGAAGCATCAAAAATAAGTTCTCTACCGAACATGAGAAAATTAGGAGTGAAATCTGTAGCTAGATTCACACTACTATTTAAAGCTAATTGAACATGAGGCAAATATTTTGACCAAGTTCTATGATCATCCTTAACAAAACAAGAAATACATGTTTCGACTGTTTTGTTATATCTCTCTACAGGATTATTTTGAGGTGTATATAAAGTATTATAAAATATTTTACTAATATTATAACTTTTTAGAAAATCTACAAATTGTTTAGCTGTAAATTGGCTTCCATTATCACAAACAAAAATTTTAGGTGTTCCAAACTTAAGAAATATTTCTTTTTCAAGTATCCTACAAATTACTTTAGTGGTAGCACTAGTCATAGGAAATATCCAACAATATTTTGTAAAAACATCTATGATTGAAAGTATATACTTATGGCCAGAATAAGCTTTTGGAAGAGTTCCAATAATATCAATAGAAAGCATTAACATTGGTTTATCAACTTTCTTAGGATTAACCATAATTCCATGAGGTGGATTAGTAGAAGATTTATAAGCTTTACAAGTATCACAAGAAGAAATGTATTTTTGAACATCAATAAACATACCTTTCCAAAAATAATGTATTTTTAATTTATTTAAAGTTTTATGAATTCCTAAATGTCCTGAATCAACATCATCATGATTAGATTTAATAGTGTCTAAGATGTGTTCTTTAGGTATGACAATTTTCCAATTTAAACGATTATTAGGATTATATTTATCTTTACAAAATCTATACAAAGTATCACTTTCAACTTTGAAATTTTTATATTTTCTAGGAAACTTTTGACAATTTACAAATATTTTTCTATACCAAGGATCAACGATATCCTCATTTGGCATAACAATAATATTATTTACAGGAATATTAATAGCAGAAATTTCTATTCTGGATAAACAATCTGGAACTAAATGAGTAAGACCTAAGCCTCTCTTTTCATAAGAAATATTTTCAAAAAGTGAAATAATTTTATTTAACTCATGTTTCTCAGAAGGAGAAAGTTCAGAAACAGAAGTAACTGCATTTACACAAGTAGTGGATTCATATTCAAAAGTAATATTATTCCATAAGTCTTTAGCAAGATTAAATTTCAACCAAAAGTCAAATCCCAAAATAATTGAAGGTTTAAAAGAAGGTATTATCAAAAAATCTACATTTTTAGTTAAGTTATCACAAGTGATAGGTAAAACCATAGTTCCAATAATATTGTGTGCAGAACCATCAGCAGTAACAGCGTTACCTTTATAAGGTTTAAATTTATAACCTAATTGCAAAAATGTTTGATGAATATTAGAACCGAGTACACAACTACAAGCTCCACTATCTAACAAACCTGAATAAAATTTATTATTAATATTAAAATTTAAATAAGGTCTAGTGTCTTTATGTTTAACAAACAAAATAGGAGCAGCCCTGATATTATTAAAGAAAACTTTCAAATAATCCAACCAATCATTAAATTCTTTCTTACAAGTGGCTTCATTCGGAGCATTGCTAAATTTTTTCAACATCGAGTCACCAGAAGTTTTATCAAAAACTAGGGCTCGATGGGACCTGATACGTTTTTTGACTGAACAGTATTTGAATTACAAACTTCGCAATTCTTCGTAGTGACGCCAAGCTTGTGACATTTAAAACAAATTACACCTGGAAATGTAGGGCAATTTTTATAAGAATGTCCAGAGGACTTACATTTTAAACAAGTTAAATCATCTGATTTAACAGCACTAATTTGAGCAGAATATTTTTCTTTTTTAATACTTTTATTCTCACTCAAGTTCTTTCTTGACACAAAATTCTCTAATTCTCTGCTGAGGTTAATAAATTCGTCGATAGAAGAAATAGTTCTACCAAACACAAAAGGTGTGTAAATATTTAACATATTATGTTTAATAATAGTTATGAGGGTAGCATCAAAAACAGGCATAGACAAACGGCTAGCCATATCCATTATGTCTGTAATAAAATCTGGTAATGACTCAGTTATCTTTTGTTTACGAGTACGGAGTTCCTGTTCCAAATGATAATCAAATTCAACTCTATCAAAACGTTTCAACAACGCAGCCTTCAAATCCTGCCAAGAAGCAATACGAATACGAACACTACGAAACCATTTAAGCGCAGTGCCTGACAAAAGATCAGAGAATGAACTAACCAAAAAATATTCATTAAAATTTTTAAACAAGAAATATTCTTCCACTTGAGTAATAAATTCCCTAACGCACGATTTACCATCATACAAAAGCTTACTTCGTTTTAAATCAGGCAACTTAGTAACAGAAGGCAAGTTTTTCTTCAAATTATCATTCAATAAAACATTCATCATATTAAATGAAGATGCGGCTCTCAGACTATGATCACCAGCTTCAGACAAATCAGCCATGACATGAGGCATCTCATGAGTAGAAGTACCAACTGGAACATCATTAACTAGAATATTCTCAAACAAAGGCGGGACCTGTATTTCCTTATCCATGTTTGATTTATAAAAGGATGTGAAAATCTAATAAAAAGTTGTATTAAATACACTATAAGTTTCTAATTAAAGTATCAATTAAAGTTTCTAATTAAAGTTAATTAAATTATGAATGAAGTTAATTGCATTGATAGCAAAACGCTAAACTCAAAAGTCAAACAAACTCATAGAATGGAATGTTATTGTTGCAAAAGTTATTTAGGTCAAATGCCTATAAAGATAAAAATGCATTAGTGATTCACAAAATAAATTATTTATGTCTACTTAAGGTAAACAGCAAATATTCAAATATTACTATGTTTTCACACATGTGAATAAAGGTTAAGAACTAGTAATTATATAATATTACTAAGTGGAAAATCTTACCTGTAATAAACAAAAGCTATATAAGATAAAAGAATTATAACAATAACTATGTTATACAAATTGAAACATTCACCTGTAATTGAGAGATACAAACAATAGTACTAACTTGTAGTATGATTAGTTTTGCAAAGTAAACAATAACAAAGATTTACTGTAATACACAGTTATGTAACAGTAAAATACATGAAGAAAACACTGTTCTTAACATGTTAAAGTAAAAAATAATGCAAAGGTGACAAGGAATAAAGATACATGCACACTGTCATGTCCCTGTTCGCGAGTGCCAATTGTAATAATTAAAAAATATGTGTTATTACAAAGTAAAAAAAATTGGTTCGCAAGCGTCAGATGTAATAATAAAAAAATATGTGTCATATGACAATGAAAGAAGTAAGTGTGTAATCTCCTATTTAAAAGAAATATAAATAAAATTGGTTTGTAAGTACATTACCATAAAAGTTCGGGCGCCTTGGAGATACACATGCCTAAGATAATCAGCGGATATTGGAAACTTTTAATCTTCCGGAGGTGAGCTAAATGAAACCAAACTGTGAGGTTTAAGGTTTTATTGTCCACTCCAGTGTGCATTTAGAAATAGTTGCAAGGATACATTCCTAATGTATATCTAACCTTAAATTTAAAATTAGAGTTTTATAAGCTAGGTCAAAATGATCTTATGTCAATATGATTCTATGTCACCAATGCACTTTTAGGTTAGTTTGAAGTTTAGATTTAAAATATAATTAAAGTAAGCTCACGGCATCCCTCGGCGAGTATATGTAAACACAGCAGCGAGAAAGCTCGTAGCAGGCGAAGTTTTCAGTTTAAGCCCATGCGGTACATCCAGGTTTGAGGCGAAAAGTCCAAACCTTCCATAAGGAAATGCAGATGACCGAAGACAAAGGTCCAAAGAAAAAGTCCAAAGGAAAAAGAAAAAGGCCAAGACAAAGGCGGTTCCAATTGGAAACCTGTAACAAAATTGCATGTCATTAGAACAAACTCCTATATGGGCACGAGGTCCTAATTTTTTATAAATTTGCGCGACTTACCGCCTTAATTTGCTGGAA
This sequence comes from Eilema griseolum, assembly GCA_963662185.1. Lineage (NCBI taxonomy): Eukaryota > Metazoa > Arthropoda > Insecta > Lepidoptera > Erebidae > Eilema > Eilema griseolum. The sequence continues at coordinate 16,968,520 of OY759244.1, read as the reverse complement.
CAATGCCAATAGCAAAAGAAATCATAATATTTTCAGATTAAGAGCTGAAACAATAGAATTTTAACAATTATTTTTCAAATTAGGAGCGTGGCGAATTTCCATCAAAGGGAATCTTATTAAAAAAATGACAACTCACCAGAAATAAACTATAATTCCACAAGAGGATAGTTGTGAGGACACAAACTATTATCCTTTAGGCCAAAATACTCTCATTTTTATGAGATTTATTGAAATTAAGTTACGAAGCCATGAATATCGACCATCCAGTCTCAATATAGGAAGAAAGGTGCTTTTGACAGCGATACGTCAAAATGTCATTCACTCCGCGCTCCGAAACCCTTCGTTCAAAAATAGAATTAAAACCGGGGTGACGACGTTCGCAGAGCGCGTCGTTACAGTCGTTAAAGTATTTTCTTATGGAACATGATTGAAAAATTATGTGATTAACGATAACATAAGAATACCCATTTTCGGGTCAGCAGAGGCAGGTTATTGAAGACAAAGCATGAAATATGTTAAGGTCGTATATTGACGGGGTCGTCCCACATTCTTTCTTATATCCCTTTGCCATTCCTTCCTTTATTAAATTGGCTAAGATCGTAATAACAGAAGTTTTACGTGAGGTTTTCCACCTTCCTACCTTCATACTGCGTTCAGAGTACTTTTAAAGATTTTTTAGACAGATTATTTATATGATGGTCTAGAAGACAAAGATTGTAAGTGCAAAATGTTTAACATTCAAATATGAACGCTATATTGATGGTATAGTTTTCTATATAGAGCATCATATTATCTCACAGAGTTTGCTTTTCATGCAAGAACATAATGGTTAAAATTTTAAACTTATGTAGGTACGAATACTACTTTTTGTTTGAAATTTTTCTTCTGTATGCTTCGTATTTGCAAGTAGCCAATGTACAATTACTATAGCTCGATATAAGTATGGTATTAGCAGGTATAGTATTCTTCAATTGCGGTATACATTGTATTATGGTGTACGACCACTAGCAAAATCTTTAGGCTCAACTCAACCTTACCTCTTAGTATATAGGTATACACCTGCAGTTTGAAGGACTAGGTTGAGCGCAGGCTTATCTCTCTATAAAAATGGTATAAGAGGGAGGTTTGATTGAATGAAAAAAGAGGTGAATATCTTATACCGTTTGTCACTTGATAAAGAAATTATCTGATCTTTTTAATTTAGGACGCCAATTTAACTTCACCTCACCAGTAAGCTAAAGGCAAAGTTTCAGGAAAGAGGGTCACCATTACAGACACGTAGAATGTTTCAATGGTGGCACTCAGCTTGGTGGCTTCATCAGATACTTTATACGGGTCTGTAAGAAGAAGAAAACACGTGAGCTGGTAAAGAGATTCAAAACTTAATGGAGGGTCAAAGAAAAGAGTCTTTGAACAGCTTGATTCTTGATCGGTTACTCTGCACCGTGTGCGGATGACATTTAAGCCCTGCACGTATTGTGAAAGGAGAGGGTGGGACTAATTGAAAGAGCTCATCAGAACATTCACTATGATATGATGACATGGGACCTAAATCTGTATCTGTAAATTAGTGGCCATTTATGCAACGAACACAAAACAAAAAGGAAAATACAAAACATCCTCTTCTTATTCGTATGCAGAATACGTTTCAGGGTAAAATCTTATTATTGGTGGTTTTTGTAAGTAACTTGCAAGTAAACAAACTGGGCGGCCGTCCCCGGGGACAACAGACGATTCGGCGGTTGTTTAACGTCACAACTTTCGCACATTTGCGTTGGCACGTGCGACGATTCTATTATTCTTCTTCAGCGAACTATTTTTGCCTTCAATTCCAATGGTTCAGGAATGACAAGAGGTTTTCCTTACCGAATATATTATAGAAATAGTCTACAATAGCTGTATTTTAATTTATTGAAAATGGATGAAGTACCGTGCTAGTCTAGTGGTATGGGCAATGAACTGCTGAGACGAGGTCTCGGGTTCAATTCCAGGTTTTACCATGGCACACACCAATAACTCTTCGATGCTTTTCGAAGTTATGTGTGTATTTATCACAGGTTTATAAGTGCTCGGTTAATGGCAATAGGCTCGCCACCTATTACATTGGGACCTAAACATAAACTGGCGAAATGTGGGTGCTAGCACCTCTACCTACCCCTTCGGGGATATAGGCGTGAGTTTATGTTATGAAAATGTATAATAAACATTCTCATATTGTTGAGTTAATGTATTTGTAAAGCCATTACACCTGTCCATACGCCAACAAAATTAACTAAACACGTTTATCGAAACTGAGACGTACCCATACTTCTTCTTATACTGAAGCTAACAAATTAAAATAACAAAGGAATTATAATGGTCCTACTAAGGCTATATTGTTAAATGAAATGTTAAAGTAATTAGTTTACTGCTTCCGGTAAATGGCTCCCACCGTTACCACAAAATGGTTGTACCTATACATAGGAGAATTTGGAACACTCAAGGCGTGACCCGATGGCTTAGTGGTCAGAGTATATCATCTGTTAGGGACTGCCCACAGGTACGAGTCCCGCCTGAGTCGTTACACTTTTCCTATCTTAATAGACTTAATCGAAGGTTATATATCTGTGTTTTGATGAATAAATATTAGTACCAAGTTACATTTGCGCCGCACTCCAAGGCTCGCTATTTCGGGACTCTGTAGTCCCCACACCCGAGAAGAGGGCCAGATCGTGAGAGATGGCCCTGGGTCGGCCGGGGTGCGAGGGATATGCCTGTCAACCTCACCTTCGGCAACCAAAGCGACCCACAGGCGGCGTACGTTTTAGTCGGTTCGAGTCCGACATAACCTCCTCCACTGGCTCCGGTGGGGAGGTATCCGAGGGGATTTTGCGCACGTAAAAAAATAAAAGGCTCGCTATTTCATTCTGCCGGTGTCAATTTTATTAGCGCTACTAAAATTATGATGAAAATACACATGCGGTAACTGGCACCTGGCACTCGTAAATTATACATGTTGGTAAAAAATTCTGTAACATATCATTTACGAACTTAAACCCACTCTTAACACAAGCAGTTTAGCTTAGCTGGAGGAGTTAGAGGGAATATTAGTAATCAAACAATCAATTAGCCCTCAGCAGTTCACTGCTGGACATATGCCTCTCCCAATGTGCACCATTTTACTCGATCCTCTGCCTTCGGCAGTACACTGCATTATAAAAAAAGAAATTGTAAAAACATTGTAATTCTAACCGAATAACGTACAAGAATGGCCTTGAATGTTAATTATTAGGGTATTGTAACTCTAAAAGAAAGAAGAAACCCGTAGAAGATCACTTCGTCCTCGGTTTTCGTTATCAAGTCTCCTTCTGCTGGGTAAGTCACATACCTTTCGTTTGCCGACTCAGAGTTTTCATTCTAGAACTTGCTTGCGATCCATCATATCTCTTGTCGCTGAAATTCATATTTCTTAACAGTTACTGTAAAGCGAAAAGCACGGGTTTGTAAAACATGAATTAATTCAATAATATGAATATTAATTTGCAAGTAAAACGTGCACTACTGTCTTCGAATCCCTTAAGAAAACAGTTTATTACCTATTTAACATAACTTAGTTACTGACTGACAGGCTTTAATTGTTTGTGAAACTTCCTGCTGACACGAGCACTCAGGGAAGGCACTTACCTTAAATAAATTAAAACGACTCTTAACATTAATAATTTCTTAGACGACAAATTATGCAATATGCAGAAATATCAAATGTTACGTAATGTAAGAAAATATCACTCATTTTCTATGTCTTTTATAATAACGAACCAAGTTTGACTAGCAATATCACGTGTTCTAACCAATAAACGTATGCAATGCATGGTAAAAATATTAGGGATGTCATATAATACGATATTCATGGGTTTTAACATATTTTATTATTTTTGTACTTGTTTTCAAAGGCAAACAAATATGCATAAAAACAAGTCTTTATTGGATGGGAACATATCTATATCATTCTTTTCATTACAATTTACAAGCAATGTTTATTGCATAACGGATTATGGCTTCAAAAGAAAATTCACAAAAATTAAAAATAAACATTATTTCGTGGAAATTATCGCCCAAATATGTTTTTTTTATACCCTTAGGTGGCAGACAAGCACACGGCTCACCTGATAGAAAGTGGTTACCATGGCCTATGGACGCATGCAACACCAGGGGTGTTATACTTGCGCTGCCGACCATGAAACCGCCGATGATGGAACCATATAGTGTACTTTTATTAAATTGACCATAAGTTTGTGATGAATGATACATACATTGTAAGATTACAATAAGCGAATACATCAATATACAAATTGTCTTCGGTTTGCACATTATTACAAATAACGTGCATTACATACACAAATACGAGATAACTGTTATTACAAATAACGTGCTAATCATTGAAATAATATTGCTACATTATACTGCCGCTACTAACAGTATCGAAATTACAAAATACACATGTACCTACTTTTCAGGAGAGAAGTTAAATTTTGTTATTACCCTGTAACATTAAATTCCACTGATGCTGTAAAAGTTGTAAACTTGTTTAGTAGCTAATTGTGCTTTTTGGACTACACATAAATAATGTATTTAATTTGTATTTCAAACGTATTTCACTTACGATGATATACTGTTCAAATCGAATCTGCCAATTCCCTCGAAAGCGGCCGATTCGATGAAATACTAACGATAACAAGTAGATTAGAAAAAATGTTTTTTCTTTCTTTCATTATTTTGTTGAAATGTTTAATGAAAATGGTTACAATAAAATGAATGAGTATCTTGATGATGTAAATGCGTGGTCAACATAAGTCTCTTGCTTGCTCGCACACCATAAATTGTAACCTAAACCAAATAAAGAAAAAAGATAATCTAGTTCTAATATAGTTCTCTGAGTTTCTTGCTGGTTCTCACGCTCTTCACCTTGCTCGCGGCGATGGTTCGCTGCGCGGATGCGTGGGCGACCGGCGCCTCCTTCTGCGTGCAAGTAATGCTCGTGAAGGAGGAGGCGGGGCGGGAGCGGCAGCGGGAGCGGCAGCGGGAGCGGCAGCGGGAGCGGCAGCGGGAGCGACGAAGGATTCCAAGACAAGCTGCCAGCGTACGAAGGCAATTCGGGCGTCGGAGGTCGATGAACGACCTCCGCCCCCCATGAGCGCCGGCCTGGGGGTGACAGGTGGAGCCGCCCGTCACCCTGGCAGAAGCAGGCCGCGGAGGCGGCGCGCCTGGCGCGCCTCCCCGTTTCCGGGGACGAGTTGGGGACTCTGTAGTCCCCACACCCGAGAAGAGGGCCAGATCGTGAGAGATGGCCCTGGGTCGGCCGGGGTGCGAGGGATATGCCTGTCAACCTCACCTTCGGCAACCAAAGCGACCCACAGGCGGCGTGCGTTTTAGTCGGTTCGAGTCCGACATAGCCTCCTCCACCGGCTCCGGTGGGGAGGAATCCGTGGGGAATTTGCGCACGTAAAAAAAAAAGTCGAACTAACCTTCCGAACCAGTGAAAGAATCAGTTTTAATGGTTTATTTATACATTATTTAATATTTTTATATTATTTCTCAAAGTTTTATAGTGATGACATCATTATAAAATTTTGACGTTCATATGTGCTCTTTACGTGCCAAAACTGAATAAATGAAATTGATTCTTTGAGTGTAATAAAAACGGATTCGATATATTTCAGTTTCAATACGGTTCGTAGCAGCAGTAGATATGATATTTAGAAACCAAATACCACATAATTACGCAATAACCAATTCTCGTAAAACAGTATTGTGGAAATAGCAATATCGAAAAGCCATAAAATGGATGACGATCCTACTAATATATTTAACGTGACAACAAACAGTGATATTCCCATTTTTATGGCTTTAAAGAATAAAAGGATCATCATCAAGTGAAAATTTATTGTAACCATAACAAAATATGACGCTACCGTGTTTCAGGAAATTGTAGAAAATAAATTATTGTGATATCATAATATTTATTAATCAAATCATTTACTATTACTCGTTCGGTGGATGATTAAAAATAAATAAAAACTATAAAACAAGAACAGACGCCACTTCTACCGAACCTTTTAGCATTCTTAATTTAATAAGCTCAATTAAATAATTTGTTTTAATTACAGGAAAATACCGAATTATAGCAGCCAGTCTAGTAACTAAATGACCTCCACTGCCACTTACCACATCAAGAGACGCGATCCACTCATTGATCACACGCTGTCCACCCATGAACCATCATGTTGTAAATAAATGCACACGTAGACGAGGTAGTGCTGGTCGGGTGTCGGGTGGTTCTAACCCCTCGTTTACCTCTTATTTACATCACGAAACAAGTTGTAAAACAAGTTGTAAATTTGTTTATAAAAAACTTGTTGAAGACTTGTAGAAGTCTAATCAAAACACTATACTTGTTTTACACATGTATCTTAGATACTTTTTCGTTCACATAGGATGTATAGCTAACAAGTTGCAAACAAGTATAAAACACATTTGCGTTCACATTGTAGCCTGTTACATATTGCATCTTATCAAATACATGTTTCATACTTAAGTGTAAACGAGGGGTAAATAAGATTATAACTATTACAATTATACCCTCAATTATTGTTTATCATGTCTTATAATGAGGTCAAAAATATTTGTCCATTAGTAACGTATTTATAAATAACTTTTCAATCCTTGCTGTTAAAATAATTTGGTAAAAGGGTTTATAAGATGAAAAATAGAAGTGTACATTCTTAAATTAGGGTGAAACTCTTGTGACAATATGAAAATTAATGACATTGCAAAATGCAACGCAACCAAGCTCAAGTAAATATAAAAAGATCTAAAGAAAAATTTGTATTAAAAGAGAAATTAGTATTTAGAAATCCAGTGTACATTTCTAAATGCTAATTTAGTTATATAAAAGTTTTCGTTATATTTTTAGTCGTTTCAGTGGATTTTGTTGTAAAAGGTTTTCTTAAGAGGGTTTGCTTACATAGTGAGTATAGTGTTATATTATACCTATTGCTATATTCACTAGTTATGCGTACATAAATCTTACAATCTACGCGTAATACCACACGTAGATCCTGAATAGTATTATTGCAGTCCAACTGGCTGGAAAAAAAGAAACTTTGCTGTTTAAGAAATCTAAAATATGAACATCATTATATTTTGACATTAATCATAACATAACAAAAAAAACGTGGTGCTTATATTCAATATTATTCTTGTATTTTTCAGTTTACAACATTTTTCATACACCGCGTATAAAAATTAAACCTTCCATTTTCTGTGAGGAGCCAAAGAGAAAAAGGTAGAGTTGTTCTACCATAGCCTACCACAGTTTTATTATTTTTTAATAAGTACACATCTGGCACTAGGCCTAATGAGGTGCTAATATTAATATCTGAACATGTGTACTGTAACACTATGTGTATCACTATGTGTAGCACTATGTGTAACAAAATGAGTGGATGATTAAAATAAATAAAGACTTTAACAAACAAAACTTACTTTTAACAAATAGGTGTTTAAAAAAATACCTACATTCCTTCTAGAATGTAAGTTTTTTTTAAACACCTATTTGTTTATCGATATTCTTAACTTTTAGTTTACAGAAAATATAAATGTATTGTATTTTCTGTAAACTGCGAAAACTGAAGACTATATTCTGTAAAGTCACTGCTTTACGGGACGGTGATTTTAAGTCTGTCTTACACACTCGAGAAACGGTTCTTTTACACAATAATTACAACATCGACGGTGTACTTAATAATTATTAATCTTGAAAATACACAAAAATACAGGTTTATTCATGTGACCTCATCCTATGCATACTGTTGCCTATAGGTATACCTACTGTAAATAAAAATAGTAATTCTGTATGCAAATAATGCCGATTGAGTGATGAGAAGCGTCTCATAGTTATCGTTAATTAGTCTTAGTATGCTTTAAAACATTCCATTTATCCAAGTATTCATCATTTTAAATATTTTAAATCGTTCTTTGTTAAGTAGATTTTATTGATACTTACCTATATTAATTATATTGAATATCACCAAAATATTTGTTTTTTGCGTTATCTATCGTTGAGAGAATAATGATTACGCAGAGAACACTCTCTGCGTAACCATAATCCGCTGAACCTTTCCCCAACTCAATAGGGATCGGCTTTCCAATCTTAGTGTGATGCGGCTAAACTTCGATATTTTCCAAGAAGCAACTACTGTTTGACCTCCATATCCGATTAGTGACCTACTCTGTATGTAGTGTAGACAAATCGTTAAAAAAAATAAAAAAGATGTTGTACACAAGACAAAAAAGATAGCCTATCCATCTAATAAAATCTATTTATGATCTGGGTCAAGTGGAAGCACCCGTATGTTTTACATATGTGTGTTCACACCACAATAACTCATTGCTTTGAAGTCACATGTGTGCGTCATCGTTAAAGGCGTATTAGTGTAATACGTTTATGTGTGCCAGTGTGCATGATCGTGAATATTCGTGAATCGTGAACGTTTGAATTTGTGTGAGTAATTTGCCTGCCATCGAATGAGAAAGTAATTTTCACCATTTTAGCACAGGCTCACGTAGTTGAGTGGTATTACAGGCGTAAAGACATTTCGAAGGTAGCGAGTTCGAACCGCTACTATATTGATGTAGTCGTTTACGTTAATAAATTGTTTTGTTTTGTTCTTTATTTTGTTTGTGATATTAAAAAACGTTTAAGTTGTTAATTAACCGTGTGGAAAGCACAATGCATCCAATTGTTGACAGTTAAAAATAAAATTATCATGTTATTTTAATCATGAGAATGAGGGTAGCATAAATTCCAATACGAGAAACATTAATGCAATGTGTGTGCAACAATACTCGCTCAGTAATAATAAAAATACTACTGATTTAAGTTGCTATAAAAATAACTAAAATATCAAGATACTTTTGTGATGTTACCTCATTCCCTTAATAGGTAAGTAAATAACATGAAGATATACAAATATTTAAAAGTTCAAAAAGTAAAATTTGACTAGGATTCGAACTCAAAACTTTGCAGGATTTTATCACCTAAAAAGCGAATCTGTAAACCCTGGGGTCACGGAGACTTACAGGAATTTAACAAAAACTACGTTCTTATACCAGTAATAAGAATTTTATGAGTTATTGTTATTACTAAAGAAAGTGTAACTGATGATAAATAAATACGAATGGTTTTGAATCAATTGTAATTTGCAAGTGTATAAGTGTGTGTGAGTGAGGAAACGAGTTTTGTTACACACACATTTATGTAGAACATGCTGGTGACTTTTTCTGCTTGCCAAAATCAATATAACGATCTGTATAATACTTATATCACTAGACAGGCTATCGTTTTTGTCTTGTGTACGTCCATGGCTGTATTTTACCGTCTGTACCATGGGGAGTGTTCTGATGAGCTCTTCCAATTAGTCCCACCCTCCCCTTTCCTACATAGGACAACACGTGCAGGTCTTAGATGTCATCCGCACACGGTGCAAAACATCCGATCAAGAACCAAGCGGTTCGGAGACTCTTTCCTCTGTCGCACCATTAAGGCCTGGAATTCATTACCAGCTCATGTGTTTCCTTCTTCCTACAGTCCCGGGTCCTTTAAGCGGGGCGTGAAAAAGCATATGATGAGGCCGTCAAGCTGAGTGTCACCATTGTCACACGGTATGTGTAAGTAATGGAGACCCTCTTTTCTGGGACTTTGCCTTCAGCTTACCATCAGGCAAGGCGAAGTCCAATTGACGTGTCCTATATAAAAAAAAAAAATACAGGAACTATTGCCTTAAATACTCACTGATGTACTACTACAAAATCAAGTAGTGTCGTTGCTAGAGACACATTTAATTTAATTTGTTCATTAGCGCGGAACAGTTGGAAACAGTCGACGCGCGACTTAGCATTGTTTCACGAAAATTAGTTACAACATACTGCACACTGACAAACACCAACCTACGGCGTTGAAATTACTAGACTCAGAATGTATAACTTTATGTCACTGTTTGCAAGGAGAAGTCATTAAAAAATTGTGCATCATAGTGCAAGTGTGTAATGTCGGTGATTACCGCTGAGGCATCATTGAGATTTTAAGAGAGCCTAGGACGGTAATTATAAATATACACGTTTATCAAACGTTTTTCAACACACTTATGAAGAAAATAATACTAAAATAAATATTTTACCCTTGTAGTTTTCAGGTAGTAAGCTTTCCATAACGTTAAGGGCTTCAAATCTTGCATTGGGTGGTGTACAACATAAATCATTTTTGCCATAACTAATACTTATAGACAATTTAATAACTCGATTTCTCTGTTGAAATTAGATTTACATAATTATAATAACTTTAATTTCAACAGAGAAAACGAGTTGAGATTTTTTTTACGCAATATCGGGAAATATGTATTAGTTTTACTATTCCTATTTAAATACCAAGTTGCATGAAATGAGCTATTAGGTTATTTGTATTATTTTGAAAACGATTTTTTTATATCAAGTTTCGATATAGAACAAAGCAACTCAAACAATAAAATTTTAAAAAATCTATAAATCACTTGTAAATTATAGCGTTAAAAAGTTACAGTTCGATTTCAGGTGACATTATGTGCCTAATTGCGGTGAAATTAGAGCCACTTTATGAGCAGGTATGATGAAAAATAAGTAATATCAATTCATTTTCATAAAAGTTATTAACTCATTAAACATTATTTGTAAACATTGCAATTTGGGCAAAAAAAATTACACACATATACTAGGTAGCAGGAAGGTAATTTTCAAATTTACCTACGTCTTATATTTTGTATTTAAAGGTATTTTTAATAATATACATAATTATTTTGAAAAATATGTAAATATTGGTTTCCAATATTTCAACATGCTTTTGTTGTAAGTATTTGCGACGAATTTATCTCGTTTCTCAAGATCAGGACCGCAGGCAACAGCTTATGTTAAAACTAAACAAAAAGAATACCACGTAAACGTGTTCTATTTACACACACGATAATAAGTAAATAGAATATATCCATGAAACAGAACACGTCTACTATAACCGATTTTGCAAACACAAATTCACAGTACTGGGCTGTATTAGCTAAGGCTGTATTTGTTTAGTAACTTCGGGTCTTTATTGTTCAGAGAATAATTGGATAGGCATTATTTTTCTGACGGGTTAGAAAAACAATACCCAAATATTCTTTTTTTTTTCTATCAAATTGTATACAAGCGATTTGTCAGCGGCTTTAACAATTAATCTACGGCATTATTTTTCAAATTTTATGAAAAGCAAAAAAAGTCTTGGCAGCCCATAACCGAAACAATATTTTCTCAAAATGATCTTTTCACTATGTAGGTGACAAAGCGTGGGTGGTACCTTTGAAGCTATGCCTATAAGCTCATTGTAACTAAAGGTTAAGGCATTGGATCCTGTGGTCCCCAGACCCGAGGAGAGGGCCAGATTGAGAGAGATGGCCCTGGGTCGGCCGGGGTGCGAGGGATATGCCTGTTAACCTCACCTTCGGCAACCAAAAACGACCCACAGGCGGCGTGCGTTTTGGTCGGTTCGAGTTCGATATAACCTCTTCCACCGGCTCCGGTGGGGGGGGTATCTTCGGGGATCGGTAAAAAAAAATCGTATTTGTGAATCGTACTAAAGATTACTGATATAATCAGAACTTATATAAGGGTGTCTCAAAAAGGATGACAGCGTAGCGTTTCGAAATTTCGTATATTAAAAATCCTTATGTCGATCAAAATCATCATAGCATGTAGAATGATATTGGTTGTTGAGATTACAGTGCATTGCAAATAACTTTCACTTGTTAAGAAATAGAAACAATTGAACCCGCGATCTTTCCCTTACAGGGGGGACGCTCTGACCACTAAGCCACAGAACCTTCGCCTGAAACCATCCAAATTCTTCTATACATATATCCGTCTTACGGGGACGGTAGGAGCCATCTACCGATATTCGTGCGAACTATCGGCACCAATGAATGATGTTGCAATCATTTTTAAACATTGATTTTTGATGACTCCGCTCAAACTATTATGAATGAAATTTTAAAAGATTTAGTATGCTGAACTGATCCAATTTTTTCTATTTCTTAATAGGTTTGAATAGTAAGCATACTAAATGCTTAATTTTTTTTAACATCTAGATAACAAGTATTAAATCTTCTCATCACATAACACGGTATATGTACAGTATATGTTTAAGAACCTATATATAATTAATCTATAGTCCTTATAGAACCAAACGCAGCTCTTGTTAATATGCGCCAGCCTCGTACTAGCTCTGCACCACCCTATGGTAGACTGGGAGAGAATGCCTACGGCATTAAGTCCGCCAAAACAATACAATACGTACATCATGCATAAAGTGTAAATAAATTAACAAATTTATTTTTGTTTATGTTTTAATAAATTATAAGGTTACAGCTATGACAAGTGAACCTTAGTTTACTTGTAACCACAGAATACAATGATAACAATATCATATTTATATTCAAATTCTGTTGAATTATTTTATTTATTCAATGATATTATATCACCTGCTAATAAACGAAAAATAAATAAATATTCTACGACATTCTACACTGCTCTATATACACTAAAAGTAAGCATAGCATTTCTATCTTGAGCTAAAAGACGGAAAAAGAATACAAGTGTCACCACCCATCTCATGCGACGGGTGTCGTAAGAGATGACAAATGGAAAAATTCGCAGATGATATTGCTGCGAGAAAAGGAAAACCCGAAACCCTGTACTAACCCGTCTGGTCAACGTGGAAACTGTAGCCCAAAGCCTCCCAACATTAGGGGAGCCTATGTCCAGCAATGGACGGTGATGGGCTAATTGATTTATGTCCTAGCGTGTGTTATGGCATCCAGAACGTGGATAAACATACTTAGAAACACATGAATAAATAATGCATACAAATATTTTTCCCTGAGCGGGAACCTTACCCACACTCTGTCCAGCACTTCACCGCTAACAGAGGCCGTCAGATAAAGTTATAAAATAATATCAGGTACACGGTAAGACTCGTTACATTGAGGTAATAACATAACATAACATAAACTCACGCCTATATCCATGAAGGGCAGAGTTGTTAACACCCACATTTCGCCAGTTTGTGTTTAGGTCCCAATGTAATAGGTGGCGAGCCTATTGCCATTAACCGGGCACTTATAAACCTGCGATAAATACACATATAACTTCGAAAAGTATCGAAAAGTCATTGATGTTTGCCATGGTAAAACCTGGGATCGAACCTGAGACCTCATCTTAGCAGTCCATTACCCATACCACCAGGCTACCACCACTCATTGAGGTAATACTAAAGATATAATATTGAAAGTTATACGAGAATTCAAAAATAGAATGCGTACATTGTTAATGACCCGTGAACAAATTAAACTGTATTATGCACCACCGATATCTTTTAACGGACGGGTATTAGGAACCAGTCATTCGTAAAGAAAACCGTGCACAATTTTATTACAATGCGGGTATTTTATATCCTTATTTTCCTTTTCTAACCTTACGTAAAAATAAAAAGAAGCATACTCGGGACTATTGCGTTGTTACCTAGGCTCTTCTGTATTTATGTGAATGAGTAAAATAATTCCGTGAGCAAAATGCCTTGGACATCATTTTTTGAGTATAAGTATAAATTTCTTGCGAAGTTAGTATACATCTGTTCTTTTATATTGTTTTTGCGTTATAGAAGTCACCGATAAGTTTATTGTATGTATTGCTTGGTAAATTTACAGGAAAGCCAGTACTAGTGAAGTGAGTATCGCTTTGCTGTTAAGTGTATCTTTAAATGAAAAGTAAAACTGCTAGGCACCATGTGAACATATGACTCACAAATACTGAAAATTAGGAGTGACTCTTCTGACGGATGATAACTGCTTACCAATGCCTGGCACCAAAAGGAATCTTTTGCATCCTGGATTGTATCCAATAAATATGATAATTGACATAAAATACACTCACGCCTATATCCCCGAAGGGGTAGGCATAGGTGCTAGCACCCACATTTCGCCAGTTTATATTTAGGTCCCAATGTAATAGGTGGCGAGCCCATTGCCATTAACCGGGCACTTATAGCGATAAATACACACATAGCTACGAAAAGCATCGAAAATTCATTGATGTGTGCCACTTTATGCTTATTTTGAAAAAATATTCTAAGACTATTAAATCTATAATTATGAGAAGTTTTATTTAAGACTTTAAACTTAGTTTAATATATTTCGAATTATATCTTGGGTAAGTTTAAAATATATATGTCAAATGTCGTATTTTTTTTTTCAATCTAGGACACGCCATCTTGATTTCACCTCGTCTGACGATAAGCTAAAGGTAAACAAACTACCTGGCTTAGTAAACAGATAAAATTGTATTATTATTTTTTAAGTTGCATCACGGTCGGCCCCAGAGTGGACAATGGGAAAAGATATAAAGTAATTTAAATATGAACACTGAGTTTGACTGTTAACACGATTAATACAATAATTTATAGTAAAATTATATAATATTACGGCTATAATAACGTCGTGTTGTGTTCCCGGCGGTGAGCAGGGTAGCCAGAGTTCACTGGAGAGTTTTTGTGCTGTCAGTGGGCATACCAATGACTTGTCCTGATTTTGTGTTCTGCATTGGTGGCACAGAAACGCTCTGTTTCTACAGGGTCGGCAGCACGAGTGAGACTCCCCTGGTGTTACACACGTTCATAGGTCACGGTAACGGTTCTTCTCTGTTATATAAAAATACATCTAATACCAGCTTACTTTATACTCATTTTGTAATCAAATATTTCAGTCAAAGTTTTGATGCCAAAATCATCTGGAAGTATACATCTAGAAAAAAAACCATACGTTATTCAGTTTAACAGTAACATCGTCTCTTACATGAATGGCGTAAAATAATACTTTACATTATAGCGTTACAAAACTGTCTAATCAATGAGGCAAAACTATAAAGAATATTTATCAAAAAGCATAATATATAAGCAGAAAGAAATGAAACAAGGAATAGAAAACAGTTAGGCTATAATATGCATATTATAGAAAACTTTGCCTGACTGATTATAAAAACCCAGATAATAATTTTAGAAACTTTTTAACGTGAAATAATTTCCAAAAAAGATAAATCGTTTTCAAGTTTATTCTACTTCAAAATCGTAAATAAAACAATCAACTGCCAAAATCCGCAAGGGGTTTTATTAATCTCGATTTCATTTGCATGAAATCCGAGTCGACGATTTATTGCCGGTTTATGCGAAAATTCCATGCAACTGTCATTCAAATGAGCTGAGGAGAAAATTTTCCATAAAATATTCACAGTATCACGCTGTATTGGGTACCCATTACCTGAGTTATTGGAGTGTTATGCGATACGAATATTATTATTTATTGAATGCACAGAATTTTTTATAACTTGGTTTATTTCCGAGTATTTTTATACTGAAAGTTGAGTAAAATGATCACTGGTGCATTTGGTGCAGTACTAATAGATCATTATATAAAATGATGATATTAGTACTGCAAAAAAAAAATTCAAAATTCATTTAATCCATAGAACTTACAATCTAGTGAACACATTACAATACGATTTGATGATAGTTTAACAGCATAGTATGATGAAATCTGGTACCCAAATTAAGATTAAACTTGTGTTTAGGGTACCAGGGTTCCTGAAAAAGGTGAAATAGTGGTCAAACGTTAATGATAATGATTAGGCATCACATGAATGTGTTTTAAATGTTAATAATAATCTATTAAATAATGCCAACACTTTTGATTTAAATTTTAAAGCATTTATGCTAACTATTCAAATCGATTAAGAGAGAAAAAAATGCAAGCGGGAATCGAATCCGCGATCTTTCCCTTACAGGGAGAACGCTCTGAGTGCTAAGCCACCGAACCTGAAAGCCGTGAAACAAACCAAATTCTTCTATACATATATCTGGAGCCTGCTTGGACCTTATCATTTTTTTCTAGGTTAATCGATATGAATGCTAACACTAATTGGATAACACTAATACCAAAAATTTTGTACACCACCACGAAATTGCGTAATCTCCAAAAACTTTATAGAAACTCCTTGAAACACCTGCGTTCCAAAAGGCCTTTAGTACAAAAGTTATTCCTACTGAAGTAATTGATTTGCCTATAACATTAATTATAATATTACACAGTGATCTATGAGATGAAGCGGAAGAGCGATAGATTACGAAGTTGGAGGCCGCAAGTACCGTTTTCAACCGGGTCAAATATTTGTATATACATACATACATACATAAAATCACGCCTCCATCCCCGCAGGGTTAGACAGAGGTGAATTAACACCCACATTTCACCATAACTGTATTCGTTCCCACGTAATAGGTGGTGAGCCTATTGCCGTATATCGGACACTATAGTTGACTCGAGCCCCGCATCTGAGACTGAGTCTGGGCTGTATATATCTGTCTGATGTTAAACAGCCCTATCCCTTAGTCGCCTTGTACGACACCGCATGGGAAGAGATGGGAAGAGATGATATTTGTATATTTGATTATGTATTTCTATGAATATATGCATATCGACGGGTAAAAGGAAATAGGGCATAAGCGACATTTTGGTCAAAAATGAGTTATTATGCCATTGGACTTAAAATTTTCTGCTCTTTCGAATGCGCTTACTCCCATGGCTCTACGATGACTTTTTTGGCGTTTATGCCCAAGCAAAACAAATACAATTTATAGTGTTATTTTTGCTAACCGACGAAAATTCTGGTCATTTTTGCTATAAAGGTGATTGTACCCCTACAACAATGATTTATTTTGGGTTTGTTGTCGGTAATACTTTTTTACTTCACAAGGGTGCCAAGCTTTTGGTTGTTTATGCCTTTTAAGCATTTCAATTGAAAAGTACAAATGTTGCTTAAAGCTTACTTCCATTTCGTAATTTAACAGAGCTATGGCGCTTGTGCCCTATATACAAAATGCATACTTATATTACTCTGGCGGTTATCCCCTATTTCCATTCAGTTCTTAATGACAGCCAAGTCGGTTATGCTCTATTACCTAAATTGATTTTAATATGACACTGGTGGTTATACCTTACTTCCGTTTACTAATATAAATACGATTCGTGTTTTTATTAGTAGGTAAGGGTTAATTTTAATTTTTCTTGATTAAAAAGTATTAAAAAAACTCCTTTTTTATTTCAAGAAACATCACACTATCTGCTCGGTAGCAAATATGAAATGACGAGCTATATCTTTTAAATCTACCATTTAGTGTAAAATTATAGCAGGGTATACTGTAATAGGCTTCTTAGTAAAATAGATCCTTAGTATGTTTCTGTGAAAATTTACTCCCAAGCAATTTCACCCTACTTTAGAAGTTAGAGACCCAATTACGGTGTCGTGTAATATCTGTTTTAGATATTTTCCTGATGAAGGATTGTGTTGGTTGCGCTACTTCATTACTTTTGGGGTGGCTTTTCATCCATATTTCTTTGCTTCGTAGCGACATTGTGTGTTACTAATGTCGTATATCCTGGTATTGTTTTGAATGTCGAGTGTTTCTTGTGCCCTATTACCTTTTATACAACCACTATGAAAAGTAACTTATCCTTCTTTTCCAATAATACCCTTTTACCTTGCGAAATGATGAATTGTAATGTCGTATATGCTTCTTATCCTTTAATATTTGATTTTGTCATTTGTATCTTATGCCATATTTCCTCATTCAAAAATTATAAGCTGTGGTTATAAGCGACAAAAACTACTTTAAATAACGTCAAATCACTAAAACTAAGAATACCAGTAACTGTTCCATTTCTATCTGATTTTATAACTGTTTCGCTTTTCACAATATCTTAGTAAATGACAAAAATACGTCAGTTTTTCTAAAATTTAAAACTTTGAACGGCTCTCCTGAACATTTCATCTTTTGTCGCTTATCCCCTATTTCCTTTTAACCGTCGATATATAATATTAATGGAAAAAATAATAATTTTAGAACCCGTTTAAAAAACCAGTTACGCTATGCTTACATTTAGCCTATATAAGCGTCGGTAGCTTAGTGCTTAAGGAGCCGGCTTTACGATCGAAAGGTCTCGGGTTCGAATCCTGGAATCACACTATCGACGTGAATCCACTCCTAACACAAGTAATTTAGCTTAGCTGGATGGGTTAGAGGGAATATTAGCAATTTCAATTCTAGTATTCTTTAAAAAAAGCTATTTAGAATGTCCTACAAAACAAGGCTGATATAACATAGGGCCGTTAATTGAAACCATCTTTGCGAAGCTTAAAAATTTTCACCCTCATAATGTTTCAGTTAACACCATTGTGGTGTATCAACCCATATAATATTGTGTGATTATTTACAATACATTGAATATGTACATTTTAAATTATTTCTAAATAAAGAGAAAACCAATTTCCACGTTGTGGCTGTCGGGAACAAATCATTGTGTAAGCCCACAGTGATTTGTTTTCGACGTCAACCGTGTGGGTTTTTGTTGGAACCATGATTAATTACAATACATCCTGAATAATTTATTTAAATGTTTGGTAAGGCTTTGGTGGCTAGATTTAATCATTATACAATATTGATGATATGCTTAAAGGTGTTAATAACCGTATTTCACATAACATAGGAGGTAGGACACGGCGGTATTTCCGCCCAATTGAGCAGTCGGACTGGGGAAGTATAGCGGTTATAATAACTTTGTGTCGTATTCCCAGCGGTGAATAGGGTAGCCAGAGCTCACTGGAGAATTTGTGCTGTCAGTGGGATGACTAAAGGTTTGTCCTGCTTTGTCCTCTACACTGACGGCACAGAAATTCTGTGCTTACAGGGTCGGCAGCGCGAGTATGGCTTCTCTGGTGTTACACACGTCCATAGGCCACGGTAACCACTTTCCATCAGGTTGGTCGTGCTCGTGTCTGCTACCTAAGTGGTATATAAAAAAACATTTTTTTTTATCATTTTCAAAATGAACACTAACAATGGAACGATATTGCGTATATTGCGTAGGTTTTTATCAAAATGTTGTGTACTGTAATTATTGATATCTTGATAAATTTTTTTACAATATTTTATAGCAGCTATAGCTAAGACAGAAATATGATCTAATGGCGAAGTAATAATCAACAATTAATTTTAAAAAAATCACACGCATCTTATTTTTAAGTTCGAACACGGACGCGTATAAGTGGTTGAATATATTATTTATGTATTGACCTTATTTTTTATAAATAATTCAATAACTTTGATAATATAATCATTATAAATTCCTGCAATGTAATAAGCCCTGTGACTTTTTTGGAATTTTATGAGTAAAATACGAAAGTGATTCATAAATTAAATCATCGTTTGTCCTGGTTTACAGACCTTTAGAAAACATTCCTTCTTTTTAATTTCCTCCAATATTAGAGATATTCTATTGTTGCTATCCCTTGTGGGCAAATATTCATGACATATTAATTATATTCAGAAGACACCCTTGCTTGGTACTTAATCTACAATGAGTGTTTGTAACAAGTAGGCTTATGTTTATTTTAACTAGATTGATACAAAAACTAATATTCAGAAATGGACAGACAACACTGTGTTGACTGTATATATGAATTACGTTAGAACCGATAATTACAGCAATATAAATAAATAAAAGAAAAATCTGTTTTCATAATTTGTACATTTATGGTTAATTTTTGATGAATTAAAATGTAAAAACGTTAAAAAAGTAATTTAATGAACATGCCCCATTTGCACATTAAAAAAATATTAAAACCTCATGTTTAAAAAAACAAATCTTATCCACCGTATTATAAATTCCTTCCAAGCTTTAGATCAAAGTGGCCATAATAAAATATAATTGAGGGGTTCACGCAGCAGGGTTATTTTCCTCTAAGAGAGGAATAGAAAAGGAACAAAGGAATGAATGTTGAATGAGACCGCACACAGAGTTATGCTTACGTTTCGAAGTTTTTTTGTTCATTTTATTTACACACACTGTGGATAATTTTTCGTTAGGATATTTCAACGTCACAGACAGAGTTAATCCATTTATATTTTTTGGTTATTTAATATGTGTCAAATATTAAAATGTTTATATATAGATTAATAAATAAAAGATGTATTAGATAGATATACAATATACAGATTGTACGAAAATCTAAACTTTTGTCAGATTCGGTAGAAACCAAGAAACCTGAAACATATAATTTTTGCCTTAATAGAATATTAGCTGGAAGCTGCAAAGACTCCCTACTAAGAGAAGAAGACTCTTCAGGAGAGCCACACGTCTTCTGGAGAGGTTTTTGATTAGAAACCGAAATTTGTAAAGAACTTCCAATTTATTACATGAGATTTTATGAATAATTTGCACAAATATTTTCGATATAGATAATTTGTTCTTCAGCGTTTAAATCAAAAGCTTTTTAATATGATTTATTAAATTCCTTATCACAATTGCAAATCGAGTAATTTTGTGAATTTATTTACTCGGGAATAAAATGAGTTTAACTTTTGTCTCTTATATTAAAAATGTAATAGGAATTTTTCTTATGTATTCTTTAAATTGACTTGGAAAAAACTTTAAAGCTTTTTTAGCAATTAGTAGTTATTTCGTATTGTACAACAATTTGAAAAATGTACGAGTTAATTTTTCTTTTAAAAATAGTAGCAACTGAAAATACCGATATTCCCTCTAATTTACCAGCTAAGCTAAATTAATAATAATAATAATAATAATATTCTACAACATTCTACACAACGCTATCTAGACCCACGGTAAGCATAGTTTAACTAGCTTGTGTTATGGAATCTAGAATGCGGATAAACATACTTAAATACTTTTTTTTTGTAAATACATACATATTATACATAGAAACACCCAGACCAATGCAAATACCCATATTCATGCGTACAAATATTTGCACTGATTGTTGTTCATATCGGTAGTTTTCGCCAGGATTCGAACCTGAGATTTTGATCGTACAGCCTACTCCTTAATCACTAAGGTTCTGACGCTTCTTTCTATTTCTCTGAGTCCAAATAAAATCGAAACACCGGTATTATCAATAGCTTTATATATCTTTGAAAAGGTTACTATGGGTACCGACCCATAGGAACCTTTTCCACCAAACGATAGGTTTGTACAAATTGTAAGGAGCTTATAATATCAACCATATTAGAGAACATTTCGTGAACTACGCTCACGAATTACTGATGTTCTACAGATAGGCAACGTCTGTTGGCCACAATTCGATCAAGCATGAAGTTGTAACAATCCACAATGGCTTGATCAAATAGGTACGTTATCCTATTTCCTACTAAGAGTATAAATGTAGAAGTTTGCATATTTGTGTGTTTGTTGCTCATTCACGCCCGAACGGCCGAATAGATCGAACTGATAAAATGCTAGTTTTTATCATTGGAAGAGATCCCTATAAGTTGAAATGGAAGAGGTGGAGTCACGGGTCTACTACGGGAACTAGTCGTTAAAGAAATGTTTTGGCATTCACTTATACTTCTCCGAGATACTTGAACCTTGTATCAAATTTCTCTTATGGCGTATATCAAGTTTACGACACTCCAACGTCGATACAAAGTAAGATTTATCCATAAACACCTCCCTCAGCTATATTTCATTTTTACGCAGACATAAAATATACTCGACCAGGCATAACCGCGTAAATGTGCGACACTTCATGAATGTACTTGTGGCAATTTATTATGAGTTTTCGTTTAGAGCTGATGAATGCTGTTTATAAGGTAATGATATCGGAAAAAATAATAAACATGGTAAATATCCCGGTGACTCTATTAATGGCATACGCTTATGAGTGCAATTTGTAAATATTTCTAAATCTGTCTACCTCTTTTGTTTGATTACTACTTTCATAATTCACAATTTCTTCATGCATAATAAACACGTTTTCTCTGAATTCAATGTTATTCTCGTCTAATAATAATATCAAATGATATTCTCTCTTTTTCCTGTCATTACTCTCATTTAGGAAAATTTTGAAGAAAAGATGTTTAAAAATTAGAAAAAATATTTCTCAGTACCTATGTGGTTTCATTTCTAAACGACTCTTTGAAAATTTCGTTAGAAACTTCACTAGTTTTTCCATTTACTTCATTGAATTCATATTACGTTGACTCTCTGAATTCCAAAATCTTTCCTCGAAGAAAATATCCAATTATTTTACCTTCCCGTGGATTTTTTTTATCCAATCCCAAAGAATTTTCAAGTCGATTACTGTTGTTATAAAGAGCATAGTAAAATTTTAGATGGGGTACTGAAGGACTGCCTGCCTTTTTGGCACTCGCCTAAAGTGCTCATTTGGGAACTAATTCTCGTAAGTACTTTTCTAATCGAATCAATACTGTGTGATTCCGGATTTCTTCGAGTAATCTACTCTTACAGTGATTATATGGCTATGTTGAATTACAGGCTTTCATGCAGGAATTCAGGCAGGTAGACTCAGTATTCTGTAATAGTATTATTAAAAGTTTTTTACCGCAAATAAATGGAAATTCGATCAGGATCCTGTTACTTTGATCAAAAGTAGCTTATGTGCTTGAATATACGACTAAGAAGGCGTGTCTTGCTTTGTCTTCTACTCTGACGGCATAGATACTCTCTGTGCATACAGGGTTGGCAGCGCGTGCGTTACTACTCTGATGTTGCACACGTCCATATGCCATGGCAACGACTTTCCATCAGGTGGACCGTGTATATATCTGCCACCTAAGTGGTATAAAAAAAATATATTCCACTACTAAATTCTCTATTCATCTACCTAGATCTGTTTAGCCTTTAGAGCGTTATTGAATAACAAACATCCAAACATCTTCATAAACTTTAAATTTTTATCTAGAACTCTTGGAGTGTTAAACTACTTATCTTAAAAATTAATCAATTGGAATAACTATACTCCAGGATTTTCATTAAAATAGGATTCTCCTACATGCTTCAGGTACATATGTCCAACATTTGCGCATTCAATGTTGGACATATATGCCTGAAGCAAACAAATGTTGTTAGCTCAAGGAAGTTAGTAGCCAAACTAATATTTACAATTCGTAACACGACAGTCATTAATCTTAAAACCTAGTACGTGATCTCGGAGTACATTCTCCGGATATACTCCCTGGAGAGATTGTATTGTGAACAAGGAAAGAGTAGCGATCTAGCCCTGCTTTCTAGCTCACAGTATTACATACGCGGACGTGTTTATAAAAATGCAAATATATTACATTTTAGTAGCTACACATACATATTATTATCCTTCCTCTCGTTGCCACTCTTTTTACAAGTAACACCTGAAATAAATATTCTATATATCGTTGAGAGCTCTACTAATTCTCGTAACGAGATTTCACTATCGAAACTATTACCCAGAAAATCATAGAATTACAGAAAATTCATCTCACAGTTTCTTGGTTCTATTTTGTTTTGGTTTACATGACACGTAAATCCAAATCTATCATATTTTACTTTGGAAAGAACAATCAAAACATGTTATATATATGTTCAGATGTACAAGTAATATTTTACGGAAGTTGTCAATAACAAAAATTACAAGACTATTTTGAAAGTTCAAACTCTTTATTTCACATAAATGAATGTCAAATTAATACAAAAGGATCGCTCCAGGTGCAAAAGTGCCCATCTCACTTACTGCGTTGTCACGCTGGATGGCGATGGCCAGCCTTTGCATCAAGAACGACACGGTACGAGTGTCACCGGTTGCCTCGATAAGCCTCTGTCCATTACAAAAACATACTGGGATGTTAAGGATTAATAAGGCTTTTAACATCCTTGCCCCAGGGTCTCCACTGCTACAGGCACGAAATGATACGGCGGCTACAAGTCGGCGGACTAAAGCCTCTTCCTTGAGCTGGCGTCTTCAGCGGCGGCCGACAGGGAGTGGACAGTGTGATTAAGGTGGCTGGCGGCTACCGTGCTGACCCAAGTTGCCTCCTAAAATAGGCACTTGCCATTCTTATAGGGCAGGGCAGGAATTAAATAGCTAAATAAGCATAAACGTCAGCACTAGTATCTCTAAAACTTCCATATAAATAGCTGTCCTTACGATAACTTGTAGTAGGTTGCCAAAATTCCCTCAGAAAATAAATCTTATGTATGAGTAAGATAAAGTGGAACAAATAAAACGCCCTACCAGTTGGGATTTTAGTGTTCATTTCATGAATCCCTAAGCGTATCAGTATCCAGTGTGCGAACAGATAACGTTCGCATGTTAGTCTCGAGGGTATATGAGAAACATGTTGTAGGAATTGTGAAGTTCGATTTTTACAAAATAACGAAACATGAATTATTATTTTTTTTATACTACTTAGGTGGCCGACAAGCACACGACCCACCTGATGGAAAGTGGTTACCATGACCTATGAACGTGTGTTACACCAGTGGAGTCACATCCGTGCTGCCGACCCTGTAAGAACAGAGATTTTGTGCCGTCAGTGTAGAGGACAAAGCATGCCTTTGGTCATCCCACTGACAGCACAAAAACTCTCCAGTGAGCTCTGGCTACCCTACTCACCGCCGGGAACACAACACGAAGTTATTATAACTGTGGTATTCTGTAGGGCGGAGGTACTTCCCCAGTGGGACTGCTCAATAGGGCGGAAATACCGCCGTGTCCTACCTCCTCATAATGTATGATTCTACTAATATTATGATTGGAAATGTTTCTGAAGATTAGTCTTAAAGTATCGGAATATTTACCATGTTGTTTTGTTCTGAGTTTTCGATATTTTAGCGCTGTTGCTAGCACCATGATCAAGGAGGAATTGGAGTATTGGCGGTGAATAGTGAAAAAGATTTTTAGGAGTAAATATATCGATCTACCCTCTTTTGAGTTCTTTTACTACGCGTATCTGCACCACCACTGGTTTCACTCTCACTATAAACTCGAACCCGATCTTGGTCACATTCACGACACACGATGCTCACCGTATACACTCGTGATTTTGTTTTGGCTTCATGGCATCATTCGATCATGGGGGAGTGGCTAGAAAGGCCACACGGTAGCCTCTCGTACCGTCTGACGCAGATGATCACCGAGCACGGGTGCTTCGGGAAGTATCTGCGTCGGATGGAGAAAGAGCCGTCCGAGTGCCATCACTGCGACGCGAGCGAGGACTCAGGGCCGCACACGCTCACCGAGTGTCCGGCATGGGAGACGCCGAGACGGGAGCACCCTGGCAGAAGCAGGCCGCGGCGGTGACGCGTCTGGCGCGCCTCCCCGTTTCCGGGGACGAGTTGGGGACTCTGTAGTCCCCACACCGGAGAAGAGGGCCAGATCGTGAGAGATAGCCCTGGGTCGGCCGCAGTGCGAGGGATATGCCTGTCAACCTCACCTTCGGCAATCAAAACGACCTACAGGCGGCGTGCGTTTTAGTTGGTTCGAGTCCGACATAACCTCCTCCACCGGCTCCGGTGGGGAGGTATCCGTGGGGATTTAGCGCACGTAAAAAAAAAAAGATATTGGAAACTCAAGACAATACAACATGGTACATATCGCGATAACTTGAATACTAATGTGAGTGATCATGATAGTTTAAATACCTAGGTATAATGTTTCTGAAGATGTTTTTATAATTTTATGATTTGACGTTTTTTTTCCGTACCTAAAAAGGAAAAATGGAACCGTTATTGAATAACTTCGTTGTCCATCTATCTGTCTATCAGGAACTTATACAGAAATAAGTTGAAAATAAAGTTGAATCTCAGATCTGCGATGTTTTAGCTTTGAAGAAATTAAATTTCTAAGTCAATGCCATTAAAACACACATCGTTTATTTAGCAAATTTAGACAAAGCTAGCTTGAATCAAAATAATATATGTAGCTAGTATATAGTTTATGTAGCATTATTTCGTGCAACATTCCAGTTTTGTACGGAAGCCTAAGTGCGCGCGCTCGATTCACACTTGATTGGTTTTCTCAATCACAGTCAAATAGCTGGACGTATCTGTCTAGGAGTCCAAAGTCATTCAACGCATAAAAAAAGCAGCCACTTGCAGTTAAGTGGCTGTGTGGTACAATTTTTATGTTGTTGAATTCTTTATTAAATATTTATAAGCGAGTAGGTTGCCAGTTTCCTTTATTACTGTGCAATTTACTCAGAATAACGAATTTAGCGCGGTCAACAAAGGAATTTGCCCCGCTATTTGTTGAGAGCAACTTAGTTCGTTACTTTGAAGAGGTTACTTCCTATTTTGTTATGGTTTGCATGTTATTTGATGTAGGATTTTGTATATTAATAAAAGTAAATAATGAATATTTGTATATTTTATATGGAGTAGGAGGAAAGAAAAGGAATTTGTGTTATTCTTCCTTAAGACACTTTATCTTACAAACAGTCGCGATTTTAGAAAGGTCATAACTTAAAGGTGCACCCGGATACTACCATTCCATACTAATGCTCCCAGCAGCGACTACTCAACAGGTTGATATTCGGGACTTGGCAGAAATATAAACCAAACAAAGACAAGTTGAGCAGAAGTATATCAATATAATAATAAAATAATCAATTGCAGAGAAATATAAATAAAGATGCTGTGGAAAGTGGCATCGTTACTTATTCATTAGATTTTGACCTACCTTAAAGCAGCTTTAAAAATCCCAAAGGTATTACTGGCAATCATTTTTTAAACACTTAAAACTTTGTTATAGCCTTATTTAACTTGAAAAAGTTATCTCCATAATACATACATACCTACATACATATAATCACGCCCTTATCCCCGGAGGTTTATGCAAAGGTAAATTAACACCCACATTTCACCAATTATCTCCGTAATAAGTGTAGTGTAAAATTGAAGTTGCTAAATTAACAGCTATCATGAGGTTTTCGTAATAATAGTTTTCTTTTGTATCTCTTTAATATTAAATGTTACCCTACCTACACCTACACCTTAAAAGTTAGAGTAAGAAAGAACTATAAACCATTTCAAACTGTATCGAAGACTCGTTTTAGCTTGCAGATTAACCTGTTACATGTAAAATATTGTCAAATATTGTAGTACATAGAAATATAACTTTATAACCACCAATACAAATCTTTGAGACTGCCGTGAGGCGAAATTTTCGAATGCGAATTATTGAGGTAATTTTTTTTAACATTCTACACAACGCTATCTATACCCATGGTAAACATAACTTAACTAGCTTGTGTTATAGAATCTAGAATGCGAATAAACATACTTAGATACATTTTTGGTAATACATACATAACATACATAAACACCCAGACTAATGCAAAATGTGGTTGTTAATTCACATTTGCTTAACCCTCCGCGGATAAAAGCGTGATTATATGTATATATGTATCTATTCTGGTAATAGTTTCGTTCATTTAATTGATAACCAAAGCAATAGTTATAATAAAATGTCTACTGTTACTGTGGAACAACGTTTTTTCTCAATATTTTTTATGATATCAAAGGGTAATAGAATCATATTCAAAATGATACAGCAGCGGACAATAACTAGGTATTATCAATACCCAAATAAGACCCTATTATATTTTTATGTCTGATGTTTCATACAGCAGTTTGATAATATAGAAAATAATTTTGGTACTTTTTGTTTTTTCATTTATTCGTAATAGCTGCTCATTCACAAATAGCTTTATTACAATTTCAGTGGACTATTAGCTGGAATTTATTTTAGTATGAGATGTCAAATTTCTCTGCGATTTAATTAATTTCTAGATCTAATTGTATTTTCATGAGTCTTAAAATGCATTCATTTTCATAATTATACCTACGTATATTGCTTATAATTATTTTGTTAAGATGTAAATGTGATATAAACTTTTAATTAAATCTTTGTTTTAAATTGTTTTGACATCGTTTTATGAATTTACATATTTCAAATCTTCAGTGGTATAACAAGAAAATTAAAATCTAAAGCAATAGCAGGTACACGTTGATTAAAAAGTTTGACCTTTTTTAAATTCATTTTTGCAAGATAGATCTTGTAACATTACCAAATTCTTTTTACATTTTGATGAATTACATTAATCTTAACTTAAGTAACTAATATCTCATATATTTGCATGAACACGGTTACCTTATATAATATTTAAATTTCAACCCACTTTGTATGCTAGGTATTAATACTGAGAAGGCTGGTGGCAGATTGTATAACGAGCCCACATTTCCTGAACAAACGACGTGAAAATGTGTTAGACGACGTCAATAAATCTTTTACGATACGCAAAATTGCGATATGTCATACTCATATGAATACATAACTTTAGAACTGCATTAGGAGGCAATATACTTTGAATAAAACTATTACACAAACTAACAGATGTCCGCAGCTCCAATCGAATTTCGATCTCGTTCCTGCAGTCCATGGGAAACTATCCCCAACTAAAAAGTAGTCTTTATGCTATTCGAGATACGTTTCCGATAAAATAAAACTATAAATATAATTAAATATAAATCAATAAAAATAAGGATATACCTACTAACATATCTGAAACATGTCTAGAGTAATAGATCTTTACAAACTTTCGCTTTTAGAATATTAATAGGATAAGATGTTGCTCTCTATAGACTACTACACAGGCGATTACATACATACATTCATACATATAATCATGCCTTTATCCCCGGAAGGTTAGGCAGGGGTGATTTAACACCCACATTTCAACAAACATTGAATGCGGTCCCACGTAATAGGGGGTCAGCCTATTGCCGTCTTCCAGGCACTATTGTTGACTCAAGCCATCTATCTGAGGCTGAGTCTGGGCTGTATATATCTGTCTGATGTTAAACGTTTAGTCGCCTTGTACGACACCGCATGGGACGAGATGGGGTGATGAATAAAACAATAAATATGCTACATCATTCTACACAATGCTATTTAGACCCATGGTTTTTTGTAAATATACGAGGTTCACTAAGTACACCAACTGATTGGCGAATGAAGTTCTGGAGCAGAAGGTCCTTTTGGCATCAGCAGACGGCAGTCGTTCTCATAAAAGTCGGACTCCAAAGTGTAAACTTAGAGGCAGCCAAGGATTGGAGCTCGGATTATAATGAATTAATCTAATAATACAAAAGATATATCTAACTTCTAAAAATTAACACTTTTACACTAATATCTTTAATTGAATACATTAAAAAAAATATGCTATTATAATATACAATTACTGACAAATTAAAAACTAAAAACTATGCTAACTATGCAATATATACAAAAATGGGATAGAGAAAAAGAGGGAGACTGTAATTTCAGGCATCAAAAAATTCCTCCCCATCGATCTCTACTGGTACCGTGCCCAAGAGGCTGGCGGCATTACCACGCTGAATGGCGATGGCAATTCTTTGAGCGAGGTAAAGGCCAGCCTTATGGTCACGGGAAGCGTCAATTAGTCGCTTCGCTATTTCTTTGAATAGCGCGCGCGCGCTTGGACCCCACGGACCCAACGTTTCTACTCCAAACGGCTCAAAATTATAATTACCAGTTAAATTGGTATATTTGCGCCGTTTGAGAGTCTCCGCTGATGCAGCAGCAGCGCATGCGCAGTCCATCGTACTTGGAAGATGGGAAGGCGCCAGGGTGTCGACGCAGGTTGCATCCCACACCAAAGGCCTACCCATCTTCCAAGGCAACAACGACATACCGTCCGGTCTCTTACCATCGTCGCGAGCCAAGCCAACAGGTTCAAGTATAGCTGGCACGCCGGCGGTGACAAGAGCTCGACGGATAATGTCGTTAATGTTTGCATGTCGGGACATGCGGCCTGCGCTCCTGCTACAAGACAATCCGTGATGTCCAAGGCTATCTATCGACAGCTTCTCCACAGAGACACCGATGCGGAGAAACACACGGTGCACCCAAACGTAGGCAAGTCGCAATGCGGAAGGTCGTGTCGTCCAACATTGTTCCAATGTTGGGCGAAGGAAGTGCCTGGAGCCATACACCAGATTCCCATTCACCCACAGCCAATAGGCGAGCGCGCTCAGCAGCGCTGGTAGCTGTACTGATTAAATGTTTTTTAACACCAATAGTGAGCGGCTCATCCCATTGCCTTTGGGAAGATGGGTTGGCGGGCATGGCGGCAGTTGGACAAGTCATTTTCCAAGAATTTACAGCTTCGGCCTTACCTGGCACATCCGAATTAATCAGTGAAGGAGCTAGAATTTTCCTGACTAATTCTTCAGTGCCATAGACCGACGACAAAAATGCTGGCATACTTACATCTGCAATTTTGCGAACGCCGAGGCCCCCGAGACGAATTGGAAGGGACGCCTGAAGCCACACTCGATCGTTCAAATTTATATTTAAAATTTTGCATAGAGTGTCTTGCAGCACTCTATCCACATGACCTAAAAGTTCCAAAAATTTAAAAAGTTGAGTTGAACGCAGGGCATGTGTAAATTTTGGTACGAAAAGACAATGCCGAATAATGTATGTGTAGAGAATTTGAAACTAGATTACTCGGTTTTAAGCCAACCCGCATTCTAGGTTACGCCTATAACTTATATAGCCTCGGAGTTTCGCCGCCTGGAGCCTTTTACACTTGCTGTATGTTCGGCAAAGAACACAAATTATGTCGAATGACTCTTCATCATATGCTACACAAATTACCAAATTTTATTCCACTCGTTTTCAGAGAACCCACAAATTGCTCAGTTTTCAATTTATGTACCGACCATGTTCAATATCGAAACTTCAATACAATTAAATGAAATGATTCATCGCTAAAATACAATTCGAAAATTTACGTATTTATTTATTAGATTCACCAAAAGTTATATACAAGAATACAATTCATTTAAATTTCACATGTTTGATGCGTATAACTAATTGCATAACTGATTATAGGTGAATACAGCATGCATCACTAGTTAAGATATATTTTAATGAGAAGATTAAACATACTAAACAATTAACAATTATATTAAAAAAAAATTAAATTATAATTGATTTATTGGAATTGATTTTAAATGATTATTTGTGAACTAATTAATTGAGGAATTAAATGACTATAGTAACAATAATAATATGCACAAAGATAACAATTGTAAACAAGTTTTAAAATAGATGTAAATGAAAATATAAACGATTAATTTAAGCAATGTGTTCTGGCAGTGAGTAACAAAAGTTAAGAAAAGAACTCATTCTTAGGCACCATATCAATCAGGCAAGTTTTCCAAGAACGAGTTTACGAAATTCGTGTTAAATATATCTAACGAGTTCGCACAGTATTTGTTGACAGCCCTACACAGTCTGGGAATCGGTGAATTATAACCCAATACGGTGCTTCTAATCGGGGGGGCCAAAAGTGGTAATGCTCTGCGGGGCATTCAGCTTGGTGCGTTAAACCTTAAGCATCCCAGAAGCGCGTAACAGTCCAATTGGTTACGCAAAAGTTTGTATGCAACTTCAGATCCAAAAGCGATCTTCTCTTTTCGAGTGATGAATTATTGAAATGTGTCTTTCAATATATAGTTTGTGAAAATATTCTTACCATTCTACTATATATTGATATACACACAGAAAGTCACTGAATTTGTTGTGAGACTTAGGTACCTACTAACATAAGCCAGAAGCACCAAATTTATGTCAATAATACTTTAGTTTATTTGACATATTTTAATTTGTTTAGAGATAATGCCCCTAATAAAATACTTCTATTGTATTTTTATAACAGTCATATAAACTTGTTCAAATCTAACATTTTATTATTATTGAATATAATTAAATTTTGTTTGAATTTGACATTAAATTATTTTAATTTGTATCTTGTAGAAGACATTAATATAACTAACATAATGTGACGTCCATATTGCATGGTTTGGAAAAGGTAGGTAAGAAATGTCTTGAATTTTAAAGTTTAACCTTCAAAATATCGACATGAGTTCATGCCAAAACACGGACCTTTCACGAAATTAGCGAAAGCTAATAAATTTGTAGATCTACCGCATGTTTTAGGGCCCTTAATTAAGTTAAAAAATTACCCGAACCACCGCATAATAAATAAGCCTTGCTTCACACTCAACCTACTTTCGGCAACTTCATGTTCCTAAAACTAGACTATGTGTAGAGAATTTGAAACTAGATTACTCGGTTTTAAGCCAACCCGCATTCTAGGTTACGCCTATAACTTATATAGCCTCGGAGTTTCGCCGCCTGGAGCCTGTTTTTAAATTAGGTAGCCTAAATCTAAAGTTACTCTTGCTATACAACGCTGTGAGAATTGAAAAAATCGCTGAAAATAATTATAAACACTTAATTAAAAATAATTAAATTAAATTAATACACTCACACTTAGCCTCAGATGAATGACTTAAGTCAACAATAAGGCATTGCAATAAGGCATTTATTGCTCAAAAGAAGTGCATTAGGGCTATATGTGGAATTAAACCAGACGAGTCATGTCGACCGTTGTTTAAAAAACTCAATCTGTTACCGTTGCCATCGTTATATATTTATGAGATATGTCTGTTTGTGTGGCAACATAGTGATCTATTTAAAGTAGCAAAAAGTGTAAACTCACGTAGCCGGAGAGATCCCTATAGGCTTGTGCTGAGTGATATCCCGAAGTCCACCAAATACAATAAGAGGTGCCTTGCTATGTGTGTACGAATTTACAATAAAATACCAATGTATCTTAAAGGACTAAGCACTAAAAAATTTAAAAACGAATTATATAAATGGCTAAATGAACATAGCTTCTATAGCATTGACGAATTTCTTAATCAAAGTTAATAGGGAATAAATATTTGTGCGCTAGTACACCACTGGCAAAACATGCATGCTCAGTTTTGTAAACCTTTTATAACATTTATGTACACCATGTTTTATGCAAATAAAATTTTAATTTGAATTTGAATTTGAATAGTGCCCGGGAGACGGGAATAGGCTCGCCCCTTACGTGGGACTGAATTTCATGATTGGTGAAATGTGGGTGTTATTTCACCTCTGCCTAACCCTCCGGGGATGGAGGCGTGATTATATATGTGTACGTATTAAATTATTAAATACTAGCGGACCCGACAGACTTCGTCCTGTTAAAAAGATTTGTGATGTGGCAGTTTTTTGTTGCTACCTATATTATAATCGAGGCAAAAAATTCTCCTGTACAGAACCGTCACCCGGATGATGTGAATAAAAAATAATTAAATAAAACATATATAAGCATTTAAGAGTAAGTAATCGCTTTATTGTTAATCATGTGAAATAATTATTAACAAAAATCAGTTTTATTTTCTTTATTACACACCTACTTTGCTTAGACAACAGTGAGTGTTTGTAATATATGAACTTTATGCAATTAGCAATAAAGCTCAAATGGACTCTACGTTTTAGTTAGAAAACGTTTGTATGGGAAAAAAGGGCTGTTCTTAGGGATTTGCCGGCCATTATTCGATTTTTTTCGCCGTAAAAACCATTATGGAACTTCAACGAACATTTAAAAAAAGAATTGGGTAAATTGGTCCAGGCGTTGTTGAGTTATGCGCTTACCAACACATTTAGCATTTTTATATTATAGATAGATATTTCTTCAGAACTGATAGTGAATGACCAGCTGCTTTCTTATATAGGCTACAGGTAGCCTGTGTTAAGGGTAAGCAGTGCTCTTGGTAGAATTTGACGTACTGAAGTAGAAAAACGTCGGTACCTTTGTGTTCAAGAAGTTATCATATGTCCTCGATTTGGACTTTAGCCATAACACTATGAACGTGAACCCACTCCTAACATAAGCATTATAGATTTACTAGAGTGGGTATTAGTAATTTCGGTTAAAAAAATTATGCCCCTTAAAATTAACTCAAACTTGAAGTTGCTTTATAATGTTTGCAATTTCAAAGGAACTTCCTAAATGCTTTTGTTTACTTCGCCTCCATCTAATAACCGTTTCAGTTTTAGTTAAAAGTAAATAATCCCAAGAATTTCTGAGCTTAGCTCTAATCTAAGTAAAGAGCCATTAAGAGTAATTGAAAAATATAAGAAAAGTTCCAAGTAACCATTTCCTATAACGTCTTGCAGGACGATTACAGGAATAAATTTTAACTGGAGCGTTGGTGTAATAGACCCTTGGTCCGATTTTGTCAATATTTACAAGGCCGAGCCTGAGTGCTTTTGCATCCATTCACTTTAATTTTCTTTTTTTTTAACCTGGTAAAATGGTATGTATTCGTAGCACTTCTTTTACTTAATTCATTGTGATTGACATTAGTACGTCCTTCAGGCTAATTAAATTGTTTATTTAGTATCTGAAAATAAACTGCCCATGGCCAAGTGCCCAATTGGCGGCAAGAGGCTCGCACGCTATTACGCCCAACGACCAGTACCAAAAATCATAGTTAGCGAAATGTGGGTGTTAATACGCCTCATCCTACCTCTTTGGGATATTACGGACATAATATATGCACTGAACGCCGAACACTGATTTGGCACTAAATAAAGTACTCTGATGATAATGATTTAGTGAAGAATTAAATATTAATGTTTGCTTTTACGCAGGACTAAATATTGTCAACATTATTAAATTATTGCAATGTCTAACCAAGTCGAGATAAATTATTGCAACCCAATTTCTGAGGCCAATTAAGCAGAAATCTTATTTCGTCACCGTAACGAACCGCCCTTTAGAACAGTTTGAATTTCAGTGAAAATCAACAGCCAAGTAAAATGAAAATTATAGTTAGTTGCACAATTTTGTTTTTGTTTATAGCAGTTTTTAGAAAAAAGAAGTAGAGCTACAGAGGAATGGAATGGATATATATTCCATTCCTGAAGCATATTTACAAACTACACACATCAACAAAGTCTAGGGAACAAGGACATTTCTAGTTTTTATTTAAAAACCCTTTCTTGTAATAGTGAGTGTTTTATATCAATAGAAGGGTATTTTTATACCGTTTTTAATTTTAATTTTAATAAAAACATTTTCATAAAAATTTTTTTTTTTTTAAGAAAAAATTGAATAGTGCCAATATTGAGTATTACAACCTTCTATGATTAGGCACAAAAATAACGAGGTAGTAAGAAATACAGTAATTAACCGTACTTTAAACGTTTTTAATAATCTGTAGGACCTCCTAAAGCATTAGCAACAGCTCGACAACGGCGTGGCATACTTAGTATGAGATTGTCAATCATCGTCTGTGGAATATGGCTCCATACACTGCGAAGGTGTAAAAAAAGTTGTTCTTCAGTGTTCAGATTTTCCAAAGAATCACTGAAAGCTCTTCTCCCAAGCAAATCCCAGGCATGCTCTATGGGATTGAGGTCGGCAGACTGAGCAGGCCATTCCAACGTCGTCATATTGTGCTCGCTTAACGCATTGACCACTACCCTCGCGGTGTGTGACCGTGCATTATCTTGCATGAACATAAAATCTTGACCGAACTGCTGTCGATGAGGGATTACCATGGGGTGTATAACCTCCTGAATGTATTGGTTTGCATTCAAATTGCCCCGTATCCAAACGAGGTCGGTCCTTCCACCAAGGCGAATTCCAGCCCATACCATGATTGTTCCACCTTGGTAAGGATGAACTTCTTGCGGATTCTGGAGACGACTCCGACGTCCAGGAACTCGCCATATACGCACTCTTCTCGAATCAGGATGAAAACCGAAGCAAGATTCGTCGGAAAACAGAACCCGTGCCCATTGATGGTCGGTCCACTGTAAATGTGCGTTAGCCCACAATAAGCGACGACCTCGATTTCCACGTCGAAGAGCTGGAACCCTAAGCGGTCTGCGAGCATAATGATTGGCTTCGTGTAGTCTTGTTCTGACAGTTTGATCGCTAATAACCACTTGATGCTGAGACTGGAGGCCTGCGACCAACTGACGAGCAGTAATCGTGGGTTGCCGCCTTGCGGAATTTTGCAAGAAACGATCTTGTCGCGGGGTAGTAACCCTATTTCGTCCCCTGTGACGTTCGGCAACATCCCCTGTAGACCTGTAGCGTGCCCATAATCTGCAAATTACGCTTGGTTGGGTGTTGACAGCATCCGCTACGTCGCGTTGAGTTCGTCCAGCTTGCAGCATACCAACAGCCCTTAACATCTCTTCGCGACTTAAATGACGACGTGACATGATGACTACAGTCACAAAAATGCACAAACCATACGTAAAAGACGTATTATTGATAATAAACGTTATTTACAATCAAAAAAATAACTTTTATTTTGCCTCAGAGAAACTGCACAATCAAACACTTTTAAAAGTTTTCCCTCCATATTCGAAAATCATTACATATTTAAATTTTTTTTTAAATTTCGAACAACTCTGTAATCTACTTTATTCTATTTTTATTTATTTGCTGCCAGTTATTTGCAAAACAAGATTTACACGAAAAAAAATAATTGGGGTCATCTTGTTCCCTAGACTTTGTTGAGGTGTTTATTAAAGTAAATACTACAAAATGATTATTTTGCTTATTGAAACAGAAATTCAAACAAATGATATATTTTATAATAATTAGCTGTAGCAAGTGGCTCCTCACACGTGGAATGCTCATCCTTATCCCACAACCTATAATAACCTATTCTTGGGGTGAAATCTCGACTATGTATTATTTTAGACCATAATCCAAACAAACATCCAAAACAAAACAAACTTCTTCATAAACTACACAAGCACACTGACGGCACAGAAACTATCTGTGCTTACAGGGTTGGCAGCGCGAGCGTGACTCATCTGGTGTTGCACACGTCCATAGGCCACGGTAACTACTTTCCATTAGGTGGGTCGTGTGCTTATTTGCCACCTAAGTGGTATAAAAAAAACTTGCACTTTTAGTATATTAGTAGAATACTTACGGTAAAAAAAATATTTGAAGAAAGAAAAATGAGCACACAACAGCTGGTGATAAGGTAGTGCCTATGGTGTGGAAACTCCGCGCAATTAATCAATGAGAAAGTTGGAACGCCACTTAAGTCAAGCAAACGTGCCTCCAACGGCGTGGATAATATTGAGTGACGTGCTAAAAATATCGAATGTTGTGTTATGTTCCGAATCGAGTTTATGAGGATAAATGAGAATTATTGGACCATATTTGTAGCTTACCCAATATAAACCATTGACACTTGACAAAGAGCCCGCGATTCTTCAAAAACCGTGAATAAAACGCTCTTTATAATAATAGACGCATTATAGTAAGAAAAAAGGAAACATGCAAAAAGGTTACACTCTCTCACTATAAAAACGTACTAAAATCCACTACAACGATGATGTTGTGACAGCCCAGAACATAAACCAATTTAAAAATAGACTAGACCAACAGCTTAACCAAAAAAAAAAAATTCTAGTGGGCATAAGCAGGATACGGGCATTATCAGTGGCTTCGACTGCCTGCCTGTTAAAATAATAATAACTTAATAACTGGCTGTACGGAATATGATTCAGTTTAAAGTCAATGACAAAGATAATCTAATATATGAAAAATAAATCTTCTTGGCTTTTGAAATCTATTCTAGAAGCCCTTGCAACACTCGGGATTCTACTTTAGAAACCATTGCTGGATGCAACTTAGTGCCTAAGTGGTTAAAAAATAATGCCATGTAAAGAAATTACCTTTTTTCACTTATTGGGTAATCTACTATTACTAGTATGGAAACTAAAACTATCACTCAATAGAACTAAAGGCTCTCGATATATTCTTAATCTACCAAATGTGAAAACAGCACCAAAATATTGGAAACTAAAAACAATACAACATGTTAAATATTCCGAAAATTCTAATAGTTATTATTATTTTTTATACAACTAACAATAATGTTTGCACGCCTAGTTAGGCGAAACATGTTGGCACCGTAACAAACTACATTTCAAACAAAAAGCGTCTACAAATTAGAAGGTTTATGCAGGGTCAGCAGCGCGTGTGTATCGCCCCTGGTATTGCAAACGTCCATAGGCCACGGTAACCACTTCCCATCAGGTGGGCCGTGTGCTTGTCAGCCACCTAATTGGTATAAAAAAATGGAAATTATGCCATAACAGCAGTATATACCCTGTGTATATTTTATAAGTAAGGTCATTAGGTATTCATAAACAATATCTCAACTAAAAAAATATCTATCATTCATCGTACCAATATCCAAAACTGATTAATATGTTTTCTCTTCTTTAATAAAAATGATTCGCCAAAATTTCAGCGAATCATTTCGACGAAATATATTTACTCTCATAACTTTAAAAAGATTGCACCAATTGTGATATTTTTTTCGTTTTGTGTTCATTATTATCAGGACAAGGTTTTGTATTAAAGAACAAAAATGAACAAAAGATGCACAGAGAACGGGATTAGAACACCAAGCGGATGGAGCGGCAGGCTTCGGTTAATCTATTATAACTTGCATCTAAGCTTGGATCTACTAGAGGTAAAATTGTTAGAACTTTTTCAATGGAGAGAATACAAAAGAAGGTAAATTTAACTTGTATAAATTGTTTAATACTTCACTTTATCTTACCCCAACGTTCTTAATGGACGGCAAATTTGTAGTTCTATTCTCTTTGCTCTCTTAGACGTGGTGAGGAATTTCTTATAATAGAGTCCAGTGAGTGCTACTTGAAACTGTAATAGGGGGTCATCTGGAGAGCTAATTAACTGTAGTAGCTTCTTTCTGGAGTTAATATTACTGATAATGCAAATAGTATTGACTAAATGTTTGACCCCATAAAGTTAAAATCTGATAATTTTATATTTCTCTTGATATTCAAATTATAATTATGTTCATACATTCAATTAATATTTCAGACAAACAATGCAATCAAAAAAATGTATTCAATATTATTTGCTAATGATTATGTGAAAATTTGCATGCCAGTCTGCGGCTAAACATGCTGTATTTATATATATGTAAGACCTTGTGTTACCATGTTTATGAGCAAATAAATTATAATAATCTATTCTATTAAAATACAAAGTCATTTTGAGCAGGTTTAATAAGCAGTTAATTTACTAATAAAATAATACATTTACAATTATAGGTATTTTGTCGACACAGCACTTAGTTTAATTCCATTACATAAAATATTCATTACGTTTATTATACTATATATATATATTAATACGTTTATATCCAATTCGATTTCCTAAACTTGAAATCTCGAAGATAAGAGAATAGTTGACATATTGTTTTGTGGAACGGATTTTTTTGTGTGTGCATAGTATTTGATACTGAATTTCTAGAATTCTTTGCTAAAAATAAATCATTTTAACACAATTATGACATTGATAGCCTATGTGGCGAAGCGGTAGACTTTGGACTGCTACGCAGGAGGCGCGGGTTCGATTCTCGGTCAGTACAAATATTTGTATGCATGAAAATGTATATTTGCATTGATCTGATTGTTTCTATGCATTATATGTGTGTATTTACAAACAAAAATTTATCTAAGTATATTTGTCCGCATTCTAGATTCCATAACACAAGCTAGTTTTTTTTTTTACGTGCGCATAATTCCCACGGATACCCCCTCCACAGGAGCCGGTGGAAGAGGTTATGTCGGACTCGAACCGACTAAAACGCACGCCGCCTGTGGGTCGGTTGCCGAAGGTGAGGTTGACAGGCATATCCCCTCGCACACCGGCCGACCCAGGGCCATCTCTCTCGATCTGACCCTCCCCTCGGGTGTGGGGACCACAGAGTCCCCAACTCGTCCCCGAAGCCATAACACAAGCTAATTAAGCTATGTTTATAATGGGTCTAGATAGCGTTCTATAGAATGTTGTGGAATATTATCGAATATTATTTTTATAATTCTATAATGATTATAATAAAATTTGCGTTTACAGTATAAGAAGAGTGCCACATAAATTACTTGAATATAATAATTTTTTTAAGACATTTTTTGGATTCACGTCGATAGTCGTACCCGGGACCTCTGGATCGTAAGGTCGATTTAACCACTAAGCTACCGATGCTTCGATATTAATCTTGTTGCTTGATAAGGAAAGAGTGAATTATATCGTGAATAACAATATAGATATAAAAATATATATTTACGCCTGTAAATCCTCAAAGGCGTGGGCAGAGGTATTATAACAACCGCATTTTGCAAATAATGATTTTTGGTCCCACGTAATAAGGGGTCAATGCCTATTATCGTCAAGCGGACTTTGTTATGGGTTTCATGTTTCCAGTCAGATAGGGAACAGTCCTATCCCTTAGTCGCCATTCACGTCGACATAATATAAGGCCGCGTGGTCCCCGGCAGAGTAGAATTTGGACCACCCCATCTCTTCCCATGTGGTGTCGTACATGGCCATAAGGGATAGGGCTGTTTAAAATCGGGCAGATATATACAGCCCAAACTCAGCCTCAGATGCATGGCTCGAGTCAACAATAGTGCCCGAAATACGGCAATAGGCTCATCCCCTATTACGTGGGACCGAATACAATTATTGGTGAAATCTGGGTGATAATTTACCTCTGCCTAACCCTCGGAGGATAAAGGTGTGATTTGATGTATGTATGTAGTGCAGAAGACAAATCAGGACAAGCCTTTGATCTTCCTACTGACAGCACAAAATCTCTAAAGATAAAGGCGTGATTATATATATATGTATGTATGTATGTATGTATGTATGTATGTATGTATGTATGATATAAGTGAATCTAGATAATCTGCGTCTCGGAAACTAGATCAAGCACCTACGTCATGTTTAATCACTGACTAAGATTTGTAGCTGGTTGAACAGCAGGAGCCTGTTATGATCAAACGGCCCTAGGGACGGACGTTGCAGACCATTAAAGATGATTAATTACGCACATGTTTAGATACATGAACTCTCTGTGGAACACCCTGTATATTAACCGTTTCGCTTAGTCTATTTATCCATACTAATATTATAAATGCGTAAGTAACTCTGTGTGTCTGTCTGTCTGTCTACTTTCGCATTTATAATAAATAGATATATGTTACGCTTTCACGCCTAAACCACTGAACGGATTTTGATGAAATTTGGTAAAAGGATAGATTAGACCTTGAGAAAGAACATAAGCCACTCACCATTGGCAAGGAATACATCCTCACACTTTGCGCCCTCAGACGTTGCGTACTATGCGGTATGAAAGAAACTTCATCCCACACACGCTCAAGCTGTGGAATGAACTACCTGCTGCGGTTTTCTCAAGCGCCTTCAATATGGGGTTCTTCAAGAAAGACATTAGAAGATTTCTTCAGGGTGAGCAGTGCGAGTATAACGCCCCTGGTGTTGCGTACGTCCAATATCATACATAAGCTCATAAACTCACGCCTATATCCCCGAAGGGGTAGGCAGAGGTGTTAGCATCGTTACGCTACGTCCAATATCGATTATAGTCAATTACTTAAGTGAGTCACAGTTTTATTTAAACTGCTTTTGTTGATGACTGTACTTACCCAAACATCACACACTACGGCTTACTGATTAAGTTTATGTGTTCGGGTCCGGACATTTAAGTCAATTGATATTCCCGAGTCACGGTCCTTCGATAATTAACAGATGTCGACTAAATCAAACAGCCTTCGACCCCTTTACCCAAAAAACAGAGATGATCTTAAGTGGCATTTCCACTAAACGGTTTCAACATAGTCCGGTTTTTGCTAGTGACTTTGATTGTGAAACGATTTCTACATATCTGGTGTACTGTTTACTGACTCTGTAGTCACGCATGCTATAAACCACTAATCTCGGTTGCATCCATAGCTTGCACTCTGAAGTCTAGGGTTCGATCTTTTACAACAGTATTTTTAGTTCATTTTATCTTCAATGTCAGTGTCAGCAAGTAAGGTTTGCAGATAATAATAATAATCATTTATTTATCACCATCAACCAAAATACATACAGTGTTTACACAAATTAGAGTATACACTGGTTGAAGATCTCTGGTGCCTGTTGTAGGTTATAGATTACCTTAAATAGATAAGATTGACTTTAGTCTTGAAGATCATGGCGTAGTTCTATACGTTCGTAACAGGATCATATAAACGATTTTAATATCATACACAATTGAAACCAGCAGGCTTACTATATAGATTCATAAAAAGGTTCAATTCTGAGCAAACCAAAACAAGGTCCTAGAAAGAGAGAGAGGGAGAGTTGATGTAGTACACTTCATATAATTCCATTCCTCTTTCCCTGCAGTAGTTCACAATCGCTTAAAGGTAGTACTCCACCAATATGCTGAACGCGTCATTGTAGTGATGCAGAACGTAGACGGTTTTACGGTGAGTTTTGCTCCGGTAAACACATGTAATGGATATGCTCCCTAAAGCATTAAATCTGCTTTACTTTAATGGAAAAACAAGTGATCGAGATAATGTGATGTCAGTAGAACTGAAATTACTAATATTCCCTAAGCTAAATTGCTTGTCGTTTTATTATATTTTATACTACTTAATAATCCTATTATTATTATTAACTAAGAGGTGTTAATAGTTTAAATTACAAGAAAGATTCCGCAACCGTTCTCCTAAACCCTGGAATTCATCGTTCAACTAATACAAGTCCTCACATCAAATCTAATGTACCATTCTTGTACAGCATATTTTGTTAAATCCAACATTCCACGTATATTAATATGCTCCGTAAAACATTCTTAGACTATTGATAAAGATAGGAATATATACATTGACTTAGGCGAGACTCGACTCTCAGGGAGAATGCTCTGATCACTGAGCTACTGAGTCACGCCTTGAGTGCTCTAAATTTTCCTAAACAACCATCTTGTCTTAAAATTTCATTAAATTCTTGAACTATTTGAATAATGCCTAATTAAAAATATGAGGAAGTTTCAGTTTGGTACTAGAATGTTTGGAAAGCATAGTATTTCACACTACAGCTCGAAAGTGCACGATAAGCAAATGAATGCATCTTCTAACTTTCCAGAGCTGAATGGCATTTTTAGTTTTTCAAAGCGTGCACTCAAACGTTACGTCGTTTTCGCGTTTTGCTTTGTGCTCGCTAACACTTGCCTTTGATATGTGGCTCTGAATATGAAAATTTTCCTCTCAGACCTATCACGAATTTCGTACACAGAAAAAGTTTATTTGGTTATTCATTTGCTATTATTCTCTTCCATGGTGAGTATTCTGATGAGCTCTTCCAATTAGTCTCACTCTCTCCTTTCCTATACAAGGAAACACGTGCAGGGCTTAGATGTCACCCACATACGTTGCAGAATATCCTATTAAGGATCAAGTGATCCGGATACTCTTTCTTTTCCCGCACCATTAAGACCTAGAATTCCTTACCAGCTCATGAAAAAGCATCTGATGAGGCCGTTAAGCTGAGTGTCACCATTGTAGCATGCTAAGTGTCTATTAATGACATCCTTTTTTTTGGACTTGGTCTTCAGCTTACCATGGCGAGGTGAAAACAAGTTGACGTGTCCTATATATAAAAAAAATTTAAACTAGTTTCTGTTGTTCTGATACTTTGAAACTTAGAACTGTTGAAAAGAACTCAAAACTAGAGGGTATATTTAAAACGTTGTGTATTGTTTAAGCATAAATGCACATGACCAGCTCTTGTGTCTGCCTACCCTGGAGAGGGAAAGGCGTGGTTATGTACATAGAACAATATTGAGGGAGCTTCTAATGACCTTTGATGTTGTGTAATATTATTAGCACGGTAACACGCCGATCTAATGTTGGTAATTATTAAACAGATAAGCTGGAGTGTTACCACAAGTCTGTACACTGTGTTGGTAATAAATTTGTTGTTGTTTAGAGTATTACGTGTTAGTATATCACATTTAGTAAATCATCACCCGCGACTTCGTTCGAGTGGACACATTTTACCCCCTAAAGGGTGGATCGAGCGGGATGAAAAGTTACAAAAACGACTATTAAAATAGGGGTTGGTGCTAGAAGAGTGCCAGAGCTCACTGGAGAGTTTGCGCTATCCGTGGGAAGACTAAAAGGCTCGCCCTGCTTTATCTTATACACTGATGGCACCGAAACTCACTTTTCATCAGGTGGGCCGTGCGCTTGTCTGCCACCTAAGTGGTATAAAAAAATGGAAATTTAGGATTGTATATCGACGGGTAAAAGGAAATAGGGCATAAGCGACATTTTGGTCAAAAATGAGTTATTATGCCATTGGACTTAAAATTTTCTGCTCTTTCGAATGCGCTTACTCCCATGGCTCTACCATGACTTTTTTGGCGTTTATGCCCAAGCAAAACAAATACAGTTTATAGTGTTATTTTTGCTAACCGACGAAAATTCTGGTCATTTTTGCTATAAAGGTGATTGTACCCCTACAAAAATGATTTATTTTGGGTTTGTTGTCGGTAATACTTTTTTACTTCACAAGGGTGCCAAGCTTTTGGTTGTTTATGCCTTTTAAGCATTTCAATTGAAAAGTACAAATGTTGCTTAAAGCTTACTTCCATTTCGTAATTTAACAGAGCTATGGCGCTTGTGCCCTATATACAAAATGCATACTTATATTACTCTGGCGGTTATCCCCTATTTCCATTCAGTTCTTAATGACAGACAAGTCGGTTATGCTCTATTACCTAAATTGATTTTAATATGCCACTGGTTATATACGATTCGTGTTTTTATTAGTAAGGGGGTTAATTTTGATTTTTCTTGATTAAAAAGTATTAAAAAAACTCCTTTTTTATTTCAAGAAACATCACACTATCTGCTCGTTAGCAAATATGAAATGACGAGCTATATCTTTTAAATCTACCATTTAGTGTAAAATTATAGCAGGGTATACTGTAATAGGCTTCTTAGTAAAATAGATCCTTAGTATGTTTCTGTGAAAATTTACTCCCAAGCAATTTCACCCTACTTTAGAAGTTAGAGACCCAA
The DNA here is from genome assembly GCA_963662185.1 of Eilema griseolum. Lineage (NCBI taxonomy): Eukaryota > Metazoa > Arthropoda > Insecta > Lepidoptera > Erebidae > Eilema > Eilema griseolum. The sequence goes on along the minus strand of OY759244.1, from coordinate 16,923,655 downwards.
TTACGTGTCTTGTAATATCTGTTTTAGATATTTTCCTGATGAAGGATTGCGTTGGTTGCGCTACTTCATTACTTTTGGGGTGGCTTTTCATCCATATTTCTTTGCTTCGTAGCGACATTGTGTGTTACTAATGTCGTATATCCTGGTATTGTTTTGAATGCCGAGTGTTTCTTGTGCCCTATTACCTTTTATACAACCACTATGAAAAGTACCTTATCCTTCTTTTCCTATAATATTGATTGAACGGTCTAGTCGCTTATACCCTTTTACCTTGCGAAATGATAAATTGGAATGTCGCATATGCTTCTTATCCTTTAATATTTGATTTTGTCATTTGTATCTTATGCCATATTTCCTCATTCAAAAATTATAAGCTGTGGTTATAAGCGACAAAAACTACTTTAAATAACGTCAAATCACTAAAACTAAGAATACCAGTAACTGTTCCATTTCTATTTGATTTTATAACTGTTTCGCTTTTCACAATATCTTAATAAATGAAAAAAATACGTCAGTTTTTCTAAAATTTAAAACTTTGAACGGCTCTCCTGAACATTTCATCTTTTGTCGCTTATCCCCTATTTCCTTTTAACCGTCGATATATTTGTGATGGCACATTAGCACAATAACATGAGATTACTTTTAATAGAAGTACTTACTAAATGTAGATAAGCATACAGTCCTTCTAGACCCTTATGTAGATAAGCATATTATAGTCCTTCTAGACATGTGACAATTCTTTATTTGAATAAATAAATTTATAGACATTAAAGCGTTAATCCCTCTATTAACGAAATCTTCTTAGTACCGATTGTGTACGTACAGTCAGCATCAGATTCATCTTGACTCAAAATGATCTTAATGCTTTAGTTTTCCCCCCTTCCTGTTGACTGATTGTTTTTATATTTGGTACACACTTTCATTTCGATCAATAATACCATTTAAATCAATAAAACAGTTTGATTTGCTCTTAATACTAAAAGTATTAGCATCATTTTGAGACTTTGCAGTCAAGATCGTTCAGTCGCTACATCGTTCAAGCTACATTTGACACCTTTACACAAAATACTCATTTAGGTACATTGTTTATCTGAATGGACATTATGACTTTCGAAAAACGTTTTTAACCAATTTTATTGTAATCAACGCATTCAACATGTCGTCACGGGCAACCAATAAATGAACCGCAGCAGTCGTTAAATTAACGGCCACCGGGGAATGAAATATTGAATTCCAATTTCAAATTGATAAAAGAAATATTATAACACACTGGCCTCATAATTAGCTCCGGGTATTTTCTTAAAATTCGATTTAGAATTAAATGTTATAGAGAACTAACTGGTTCCCGCGGCATCACCCGCGTGATACTTTAATCCTATTCCCGCTCATGGGAATCTATTTCTGGAATAGAAAGTAGCTTATGTGTTATTCGGTATTTCATACTATAATATAAATTTAATTATACTTTATGCACGACGACGGACTTAATTTTTTTGTTAATATAAAAACTATTATTTTTACCAATAATTCATAATTATCATATTAATTCATTCATTAATTCACAAAGAAACATCATAAATTTATCATCAGCTCATCAAATAACACAATACAGGCAATTACACGCTTCCTTAAAAGAAAGGCGCGTCCAGACGAACCCTGCGTGAAAGTGCCCATCACGCTGGCTGCGTTGCCTCTTTGAATAGCGATGGACAGCCTCTGGACCAGGTTCTCCCTAATTACACGACCGATACTCTCGACAAATCGTTCTGTCTTCGCACTCCAACAGCGCAATGTCACTACTGCAACGAGGCAACGAACAGATACTGACACTGCAATGACTCGTACTTGAGCCGCTTTTCATCGGCTGCAGCCTCGTTAATTATACATTATATAACTATCAAAATAAAATATACACACATATATGACATAAATAAATATCAATATGAGTAGGAATATTATTATCGTTGAGACGATGATTCTGTCAATTCCGTGGTGATCAGTTGTCGTACTCTGGAATTGAACACATTGCGACTCGTGCTCTTCCTGATCTCTGAAGGAAATGCATTCCATAGACGAACAGCTTCAGCAAAGAAAAAAATTTCAAGTCGAACTAGTAGTACCTGAGATTAGCCCGTTCAAACCAAAAAGCAAACATACAAAAACCTTCAGTTTCATAATATCAGATAGATTTTGCAAATTAATTGCTTCAAAATTTCATTCTATAAAAAAAAGACGTATGAGTTTTCTGCAATCTTTAAAGCACATTATAGGTATTTAAACTATCATGATCACTCACATTAATATTAAATAAAAATAAATAAAATAATAAATATTCCACGACATTCTACACAACGCTATCTACACCCATGGCAAGCTTGTAACTAGCTTGTGTTATGGGACCTAGAATGCGGATTAACATACTTAGATACTTTTTTTTTGTAAATACTTACATATTATACATAGAAACACCCAGACCAATGCAAATATACATATTCATGCATACAAATATTTGCACTGAGCGGGAATCGAACCCGCGCCCCCTGCATAGCAGACGAATGCTCTAGCGCTACGCCACGGAGGTCGTCAATAATAAATATATCGGGATAAATTTACCATGTTTAAGATAATAAATATCCCGATAATTCTAATAGTAATTTCAAGGCCAAGTTCAAGTACTTTCAAGTATGATTTGCTATTATAACTGAAAGTTTTTGAAGGTAATGTGATCGATAACTTGAAATGTGTCACTTTTTTAAAAGAAGAAAGGTGACTACATTGAAAGATTATTATATTTGAATTATACTATGCAAGAATCATTCAAATTGAATTTTAAGGAGGTAGGACATGGCGGTATATCCGCCCAATTGAGTAGTCCGACTGGGGAAGTACCTCCGCCCTACAGAATACCGCGGTTATAATAACTTCGTCTTGTGTTTCCAGCGGTGAGTAGGGTAGTCAGAGCTCACTGGAGAATTTGTGCTGTCAATGGGATGACTAAAGGCTTGTCCTGTTTTGTCCTCTACACTGACGGCACAGAGACTCTGTGCTTACAGGGTTGGCAGCGCGAGTGTGACTTCTATGGTGTTACACACGTCCATAGGCCACGGTAACCACTTTCCTTAAGCTGGGCCCTGTGCTTGTCTGCCACGTAAAGTGGTTTAAAAAAAATTATGAACCTGCTCTTACTTTCGAAGTTATGATTAATGATAAAAAAGTCGCTTTAAAACCATTAACATGATTTTTTGCATATTTTCCTCAATTATACTACTTACCTTTAGATGTTCGCTGAATACGGTGCGGTTTGCAAAGCAAATTTGTTTTAATTTCCCAAGCGTATAATGTATTGCTGTATAAATTGCTCACGTTTGCGCACAGTGTAGCGGAAAAATCGCAACTTTCATTCATTAAATCCATCTACCGCAATGAATGGCGTTTATTGCTCTCACATAAAATGCAAAATATCAACACGAGATTTCGCAAAATAAAATGTAACGTATTTTAGCTTACACGAGTTAAGGTAAAAACGTGAATGGAGACGATGAAACCGGTAGCTTATAAAGAGAGTAAATTATGTAAAAACATTTGATATGGTCGCAAGACCACAACATCAACACAATTATGAGATTTTGATCAATCACGAGGTTATGAAACTACAAACAGATTAATAATAATGTATAATATATATAGGTATGGTAACGCAGTTTAGTTAATTTTAATCACAGTTCCAATCGTTGGTGAAATCCAGCCATCATTAATCACAATCAAAATTACTTACTCCAAAGTCTTTACTTACTAACCGATTTCATAAAAAAGGAGGTTCTAAATTCTACAGACTATTATCACACTATCCAATTTCAATATTTGATTCATAGACCAGTCAATATTCAATTCGTATTTGAGTATAAGAACCTAAAACCTGTTTCCAACATTTAACGGCTTGGACACACAACAACCACCTTTATTTTTGTACAGACGAACATAATCTGGCATAGGCCTCCCTAATCCCGCAAATGGACAACCGGATGATCGCAGCTTAAGACCACTGCCCAATTCCACAGGAATTTCTGCAAACGTTTATACGAGAATTATAGTGATTGTAGCGGTTGTCTCTTTTTAACCCCCGACGCAGAAACGACGTGGTGAACTTTGACGTGTCTGTGTGTGTGTTTGTCTGTTTGTGGCATCCTAGCTCCTGAACGGGTGAACCGATTTGGATTTAGTTTTTTTAATTTGAAAGGTGTATTAGTCGGGCGTATTTTTAGCCATGTTTAATAAATCCAATATGGCCGCCACCACGAAATGACGAAGCACCTATTTGTTAACAAATCCCTCAATATCAAATGAAACGGATTGACCAGTAAAATGCCATACACTATGAAAAATTTCAAATCCAAGATGGCTGCCACCACAAAATGCTGAATTACATTTCTTTTTCTTAACTCCCTCAATATAGGACAACGCTTGATTCAATATATTACTAGGTAGGTATATTAAAGTTGGAGTATGCATTATTTGTCATTAATGAAGCATACATATCATTTTCTGCAACTCAGTTGGGTCGACTTACTAGTCTAACTAAGATGCGGCTGAACTTCGATATTTTCTGTGAAGCCACTGCCATTTGACTGCCATCTCGCACTACCGACCCTGTAAGCGCAGAATTTCTGTGCCGTCAGTGTAGCGGACAAGAAGGACAAGCCTATAGTCATCCCACTGACAGCACAAATTCTTCAGTGAGCTCTGGCTACCCTACTCTCTGCTGGGAACACAACACGAAGTTATTATAACCGCGGTATTCTGTAGGGCGGAGGTACTTCCCCAGTCGGACTGCTCAATTGGGCGGAAATACCACCGTGTCCTACCTTCTATAAACCTATAAAAACTACCCGTAACGACTGTCATAGCATGGCAACCAGAACCGATCGCTGAACGTGCTCTCCTGAGACACCAGCAGACCAATGCAAATACCCGTACTCATATATACAAATATTTGCACTGAGCAGCGATCGAACCCGCGTCTCCTGCGTAGTGGTCGCGTTCACTACCGACACGCCACGGAGGCTGTCATATAGATTAGCAAAATAGTATGTACAAAGCAATTGAAAAATAAATATCAAGACTCTTTTTGTTCAAAACTCTCAATCATTTTACTTTTATGGCAACATACAGTCAAAATAAATTACCTACGATAAGACAGAACGCACATTTTTATCTCCGTACAGCTGTAGTCCTTTCGTAAGCGATGTGGTCATTAAAACTGTTATCTTAATGGCTAAAGTAAAGGTTAATCAGTTATGTAAATATGGTTGACCCAGAGAGCATTTTGGCAAAAATATGCACGCATTTTATCTGTAGGTTCGTATGTTGTAACGGAAGTACTGTATCCATGTACACACCTTTTCACACAAAGTTGTTTTAAAAGTCGTACACTTATTTCCTTTGCCATCTGTGCTTTGATACCAATATATTAGAAATTTCGTCATTGTCATTTTGGAAATTGGTTGCCAGAGTCATGGCAAGAGGAAAACTTTAGTCTCTGACTACCCACTGGGGAAAAGGCGTGACTGTACGTATGTATTTTGAAACCGAATTTTTACTCTATTTCAGTATATAAAGATGACTGAATTAGTAAAATTTGCTAAAAGTTAACTGCTTTCTCAGTCATTAATACAAAACATAATGGAGTAACATTTGTTTCGTAAGTAATGTACTTTAAAACTGCAGTATGCAATATTTAACTGCAAACTTTTGGAAGAGTACTTTCCTATCCAAGTGAGTCAGAAAAGTTAGAAATACAACGGAGAGTAGAAATATTGATTGTCATTAAATTAACCTCAATGTCTTGACATGGAATTATAATTTGCACCATCATTTTCAAAAAGAAATCGGATAACTCGAATGATTGCCCTCAGTGCTCCAAGTTAGGCTAGACTGCTGAGAGAATCCTTTAATCGAGTTGCAAATAACCTCTAGCAACAACGTGCATAACTCGAGTCTTTAATAATGAAGTCATTTGGAAGTTGAAGAAAATAGTACAACGATACTGCAAATTATTCGTTATGTAAACTGGAAGAAATATCTTTTTTACATCTGGGAGCCATTTTGTAGTGAAACGTTTAAGTAACGTTATGTTTTAACGTTTCCAGTAAGTAATTCACTCCTAAAATAAATAATTACGCTCACTTCGATAATGCAATGACCACAATTTGAACCTAAGACCTTAAGATTCAAGTTTTCCTTCTTCATCTTAACGGATTTGAATATATAGCATACTTAATCCTTTAAAAAATGTATTCAACTGATACGTTTCGCTTATAAGGCTTCTCTGCTAAGCTACCGACGTGCAACTTGAATTAATTAGCCTAGTGCTATTCCAAGCTGGATAAATTCTTGCAAAATGTGGTCCATAGCCCCCAGCCCTTTTTAAGGTTGTCAATTAATTTGACTGGGGAAAGCAACGTATTGAAGCTATTTTCTAAAGGTTTAGGACACAGTGCAGGACTTTGAAAGTGGTTGCAAGTATATTCCCATCCAGTAACACCCAAACGAGTAACACTGTTACTGGTTGGGAAAAAAAATCCCAACGAATAATACTGCCAAATTGGTGTTACTGCTTAAAAAAATCCCAACGTGTCGCAGGTATTACTGGATGCAACACATTTTGTTCCAACGAGTAACACTGTTAATATTTATGTTGGTAGGAAAAAAACCCAAGATGTCACAGGTGTTACTGGATGCAACACTTTTTATCCCAAAGGGTAACACTGCCACAATTGGTGTTACTGGTTGGGGAAAAAATCCCATGTCACAGGTGTTGCTGGGTGCAATTTGTTTTTGTCCCAACGACTTTTTTTATGCCACTTAGGTGGCAGACAAACACACGGCCCACCTTATGGAAAGTGGTTACCGTGACCTATGGACGTTTGTAACACCAGAGGAGTCACAGTCGCGCTGCCAACCCTGTAAGTACAGAGTTTCTGTGCCGTCAGTAGAAGACAAAGCAGGACAAACCTTTAGTCTTCCCACTGACAGCACAAATTCTCCAGTGAGCTCTGGCTACCCTATTCACCGCTAGAAACAACATAAAGTTATTATAGACGCGGTATTCTGTAGGGCGGAGGTACTTACCCAGTCAGACTGCTCAATTGGGCGGAAATACCGCCGTGTCCTACCTCCTTAAAAAGAAAACGACATTTAACACTGCTAATATTGTTGGTACTGGTTGGGGAATCAAAACCCTACGTGCCACACAACATGTTACTGGATGTAACACATTTTTTCCACTGTAAAATATTGGTGTAACTGATTAGAAAAAAGATTATTAACATGGCATAGGTAATACTGGATGCAACACATTTTTTCCTACGAGTAACACTGCAAATATTAGTGTTACTGGTTGGGGAAAAAACCCAACGTGTTACAGAGGTTACTAGATGCCACAAATTTTGTCCCAATGAGTAACACTAGAAATATTGATGTTACTGGTTGGGGAAAAAATTCCCTACATGTTACAGGTGTAACTGGATGCAAATTTTTTAGTCCTAATGTGTCACAGGTGTTGCTGGATGCTATACTTTTTAGTCTTAACGAGAAACACAATAATATATCGGTGTTACTAGTGTAATACTCTAACGTGTAACACTGGGGCCACTTTATTATCCCACTCAGTGGAAATATACATAATATGAAGTTCCAGTTCCACACTAATTATTTTTGTAGTTCACTTGACTTTCCAAACCCAACTTCTATAGGAAAACCACGGTTAGCTGAGTTCCCACCTTGCATGTGCCTTGACTCTCGAAAATATTAAAGCCGTATACACCACTATATAAAATAAAATAATTATTAGCAATAAATTTGAGTGAAAATAACCACGTTCTTACTTAGAGCTGAATAAAGCCTAATATTTACGAACATAATCACTGAACGCGTAACATTTAATATTAACGGTCCAAGTTACGGCGTAATTAGACAATAATCGGTTGGTGATAGCAATAATTAATCTTCACTGCTAGTCATTACAGCTTTCTTGTTCATAGGAAGTTCTTTATTGATATTTTACAAAGTTGATTTGAAAAATTGATAGATAAATAAGATGACTCTTTCCTCTACTTGATCCTATCGTTCATTCCAGACGTATTCGAAGCTTTCAACTCAGAGTTTGGGGTCCGCTTTTACCAGTCTAACTTGACTTCACCTCTCCTAATGGTAATCTAAAAGTAACGGTCACCATTACAGACACTAAGTGTTACAATGGTGGCACTCAGCTTGGCGGCCTCATCAGATGCTTTTTCACGCCCCGCTTAAAGGCCACGGGACTGTAGGAAGAAGGAAACACGTGTGCTGGTAATGAATTCCAGGTCTTGATGGTGCGGCAAAGAAAAGAGTCTCCGAACCGCTTGGTTCTTGCTCGTATATTCTGCACAGTGTGAGGGTGACACCTAAGGCCTGCACGTGTTGTCCTATGTAGGAAAGGAGATGGTGGGATTAGTTGGAAAAGCTCACTCAGAACACTCACCTATCTTCGATATTTTCCATGAAACAACTTCTATCTTACCTTATTGAAGTAGTTGTTTAAATATTTTAGCGATCTAACTACCCGTAACGACTGCAATGTTCTTATTGCAACCGGGACCGCGTGACGTCTTAACGTTCTCTCCGAGGCACGTCCAAACATATCCATGCATACAAATTTTGCACTGAGCGGGAATTGAACGCGCGCCCCCTGCGTAGCTGTCGCGTTCACTACTATCACGCTACAGAGGCCATCCATCTTTATTATTCAGACATCACACTAGGTACTAAAAAGTATATGGTTCCGAAACGGTACTCTTTGAAAATTGGCGCGCACACTTGTGACCTAATAAAACCAAGTATATAGTCTTCCCTAGTCGGAATTGGTTACACGCTCCATTACCTTGGGGAAAAGGAAGGAGTTCGTAAATACATTTCAAATTGCATCTATCAACTTTGCCAATATCGTATCTTAATTAACTACCACTTTCAACTAATGTTTAAATAAATTATTAAAAAAAAACAGGAAACATAAAACAAAAATCTGAAATATTAACTTCTAATTATAAAAGTTTTCATCTCAACTTATCAAGGAAAATAACTTACTTAAATTACGAACCTTTTTTAAAAAGTGAATTTATGAGATCCACAGAAGTTTGGAGTTCAGATATATTTTTTTTTTTACACAGACATTTCTCACCTCGGGATTAAAGATCCCCTAACGACTTGAGAACATGAAAACTGATGTATTTTCATTATTTTCAAATGGAGTTATACAATATAACTTGATATAGTGAGCAGAATCATAAATTATTAACTCTCTTAAAGAAATCTTTCTGTATACAGTGAGCTGGGGAGCTATCTTTTATTTTTAGTGACTCTTAATTTTGTTAGGTGCTTCTAACGGCATAAATCTCAGAGACGTTAATTATTTATGTTAAGCGTTAATCTTTATATGAGGATAGTCATTTAAATAATACTTGCAAACGTTGCTTAGTAGTATACGAATTAGTAAGTAGGTTAACTATTCTAAAACAAACCCATGAAAAAGAGACCTGTCTGCCTTTTTTTACGTACGAAAAATCCCCACGGATACCCCCCGCCGGAGCGGGTGGGAGAGGAGTAAAACGCACAGCGCCTGAGGGTCGTTGTTGATTGTCGAAGGTGAGGTTGACAGGCATATCCCTCGTCTCCTTAATCGCTGCCGCGGCCTGCTTCTGCTAGGGTGACAGGCGGCCCCACCCATCACCCCCTGCCCTGCGCTGGTGGGGCGGAGGTCATTCATCGACCTAATCTGTCTGCCTCTATTACTTACGCTATTGGCAAAATGTTGTTGATAACACATTTCTGTCTACCCTCATATATTTAGTTTGAATGATGCATTATATTAAGAAAAAAATATATCTGGCCAACTTTTATATTCTTTTATAGGTATAGGTCGGTCGCCAGCAACAAAAGAAATAGTAAGATGTATGTACAATGCCTTCACACCTTTTTGGAATCAGTAAAATTAAAACAAGCAATGTTCTTTACAATAGATTAAAAATTTTTAGTTATAATTCAATATAAATAAATAATTAAATATTCTACAACATCCTACACAACACCATCTAAGCCCATGGTAAGCATAACTTAACTTATATACTTAGCTTGTGTTATGGAATCTAAAATGCGAATAAACATATTTAGATACTTTTTTTTATAAATACATACATATTATACATTGAAACACCCAGACCAATGCAAATATACATTTTCATGGATACAAATATTTGCATTGAGCAGGAATCGAACTGCGCCTCCTGCGTAGCATGCGAACGTTGTACCACTACGCCACACAATTAAATAGCAAACGGGATATTTAACTGTGTGGTTGTCATGGTCCCGCATCGTCATTTGTGAGGTCGCTCACTAAAAGGTCAACACCGCTTCCACCTTCGGCCGGGGTGCGAGGGATATGCCTGTCAACCTCACCTTCGGCAACCAAAGCGACCCAACCCACAGGCGGCGTGCGTTTTAGTCGGTTCGAGTCCGACATAACCTCCTCCACCGGCTCCGGTGGGGAGGTATCCGTGGGGATTTTCCGCACGTAAAAAAAAAAAAAAACACCGCTTCCACCAGGGTTGGTAAACCTTTGATTGCTAATACATAAAAGTTAAAATATATTAAGATATGCTTTTATATTTTGTTAATTAAGTAGAATAATATGTTAATAAATAAATAAATAATAATAAAATAAAAATAATTTATTTCGGACAACAACGAATCCATATCTTGTTAGTAACAATATAACCACTTAAAAATATGTTAGTAAAAAATTTGCATTGTCTTTGTTTGTCATTTATGATATTATTTAATGTCAAAATAGAGGAATAGAAGTAATGTCACGCAGTAAAAATCTAAACTATTTTGTCAAATTTGTAATTTATTTATTAAAATCAATATTAAATTTTTAAGATACGAGTATGTCAAATCCGCCATTCAATTAATAGAATTATTATATTTTTAATTATATTGTGAATTTTTGCACTTATTTATCAGTGTCATTACCCCCACTGTCCCTACTTAGACACTATTTTTGTGTCCGAGATACATTCACGGATCCACTTAACTATAATAGGCGAGTCCCATCGATCTGCCATAGTTTTCAGAATGGTGTTGGAGCTGCCCCGCAATCTACAGAGCAATGAGACAGTTTTCTTTCTCATTATGGTTTGGAAGCTATCTACGCAAGCCTGGGCGAACATGCCTGATGCGCTGCAAAATCGAGGCAACCCCATCAACATCCTGAAGGCGTTGTTGTATTGGACACGCAGTGCACTGATGGCCGTCTGCCTATAGTTGAACCAGAGGCTACACGTATAGAAAACTTGGCAGTATGCTCTGAATAATGTCAGTTTTACTGGCGTACTACAGCGTGCAAACCTTCGTACCAACATATTACAGCGCACCGCCAGCGCCCTGCGTTCCCTTTCGATGTCTACTTCATCTCTGAGGTCGCTAGTTAAAAAATGTCCTAAATATTTAAAACTATGTACCCGCTTAAGGTCTGTCCCGTTAAGTTTAATACTAGGTACAGATGCGGGACATTTTCCGCCAACGGCCTCAAACACCAAGTATTCGCTTTTGTTTGTATTATAAATGAGACCATGTGTTTCCGCATATTGCTCGTACACCTGAAGCAATTTCCTAGTGGCGTTGATCGTTGGACTCAGCAGCACCATGTCATCTGCGTAACTGATATTGTTGACACTGACGTCATCCACGCGACAACCAAACTTCATACTGCTGAGTTCAATGATCAATTCATTTATATACAGATTAAATAGGCGAGGCGAAGTTTTTGATTTGAGTGATGTGAAGCCATTTTATCACATTTTATTTGATGTTGATTAGATTGACACCACTTCAACCTACTTTTAAACACCTTGCGACTTGTACACATGTCCTCATATATAGGTACGGGCTTATTATATAATAACCACATTTGATATTTCAGTCTCGCTACCCCATGTGCCTCTCGAACATATTTATTCCACCCTGTTATCTGCCCTTTAGCAGGTTGGGGTCTCATCAGGTGAGTCCGTTGCGCTGCGGACGCCAGAATACTCACAATTTTTGTATACATACTATCCAGTGTCCTACAGTGTTCCACACTGTTACAATGAGAATTACTACACATTGCAAAGTTTTGAGGATAATGAATATGCCGCAGTTCATCATTACAAAGTCTACAATACTCCTTGATCTGCTCATCACTCCTGTCACCCCAGATGGCTTTATTAATTATACCACTATTTGGATACGGTAAGGACTTCATAGTATCAATATTACTAGTTAGAATGACAGGAAAATGGTCAGACCAAAACACATCATTTATTACGTTTACATTTTCGACACTCATAAATGCAGATTGTGTAACAACGCAGTGATCCAGCCATCGTTGACACCCATGCGTATCACTGATGTAGGTGTAACACTCAGATTGAGCGCCAAGTATCTCTGCATCAGCACACAACCAGCTTTGTTCAGAACAAAAGTTCATAAGTTCTCTCCAAAATGACTCACCGGGATGTGCATTATAGTCCCCGAGCATGAAAACCGTACCGCAGTCACTAGACTCCACAATAGCGCTTATTTCACCCAAGCACTCCGTAAATTCATTTAAGTTATGGCTAGTATCCGTTGGCATATATACACTAAACACAATGAATGATTTATTATCGAGCGACACCTGTACTGCCACCAGACGATCACTTTGACAATCTATAACCTTAACTGATTTAAATATACACTTCCGCCAGAGTATCGCGACGCCACCATAGGGTCTTCCCTTTAACAGACATTTGGAAGTGTCGACAGCTGACTTGCCTGTATAATTGAAATCTGTGTGCACCTGACCCAGCAGTGGTATATCTTCTGGGAGAAGCCATGTCTCCTGTAGAGCAACTATATCAGCTGATTGGCACAGTGATCTCACCCCCTCAATAGACCGCTTCAACGACTTGCAATTAAAAGTAACAAATTGACATTTATCCATAAAAACAAAATTAGGTATTTGGCTTCAATACTGCTGCTGTTTTGTATTTATTCTGTTCAAATAATATAAAACTAGCTGATGTCTAGTATATCGACAATCGCGATTTTTTGGTCAAATCTGCTGTTTTACTCAACTAATTACAATCAGACATACTGCAGTTTTTATGTCTGAACAAGAATTTCTTAAAAATTAAAACTCTTTAAAATTCGTTTAGTAGTTTTGACATCCATCGTGACGCACACGCCCATAATAGGTCCCGGTACCCACTTTTCATCAGGTAGTCCGTGAGGTTGTCTGTCAGCTAAATTGTGTTAAAAAAGCATGATTGATTGTCTTTATAAAATGAATGGTCTACAGAGTTCTTTTCAAACACGTAAAGCAAATAAATAAAATGATACAGGACACTCAATAAAACTCTTTGGTTTATTTTTTTAAGACGCCGATTTGTGTTAGTTATCGGTTGCAGTTTTTTATTCCAAGGTCTATCCGTGACAGGGGTCGAGCGGCCAAACCTTCGTCACTTAACCACTAAAGGCGGAAACTTGACAATATTGTTTTTTATGTATGGATTGAACCACTATAATGGGGATACAGAGAACCCTGTATAACTTGAAACTGAAGTGACCTATATTTTTCTACAGCCACTGTGGTGTGGCAATGAAATCAGCACTTACAAAATATCACTACAAAAGTAAATATGAAAACTAGCTTAGCAAATGGACCACCGGTTCGTAACGCGGCCCCGACCTCAGAAGACTCCAGCAAGAAACTCAGCAGGAATTTACAAACATACACATAGCATAGTTGAGCAAACAGCTCATTTCCAAGATTGTTGATCAATCAAATTTTCTTGGAGCTCACTGGAGAATTTGTGCTGTCAGTGGGATGACTAAAGGCTTGTCCTACTTTGTCCTCTACACTGACGGCACAGAAACTCTGTACTTACAAGGCCGGTAGCGCGAGTGTGACTTTTCTGGTGTTACACACGTCCATAGACCACGGCACGGAAGCTGGTTCGATTCCCACTCTGTACAAGTAATAGTATGCATGAATATGTCTAGGTATTTGCATTGGTCTGGGTATTTCCATGCCTCGGCGATTACGTTAAGCCGTAGGTCTCGGTTGCCATAGAAACATCTAAATTTGTCATCTAAATAAAAAAAAAAATAATAAAGAGAATAAATAAATAAATAAATAAAGTAAATAAATCTATTACAGTTGTTACAGGTATTTGGAGCATAACTACAGAATTTCAATATCGCCATAAGGATGGATCTCTTCACGGTCAATATTAAAGTTCAACCGCATCACCTACAGTCCCGGGTCCTTTAAGCGGGTCGTGAAAAAGCACATGATGAGGCCGTCAAGCTGAGTGTCACCATTGTAACTTGGTATATGTAAGTAATGGTGATCCTCTTTTCTGAGACTTTGCCTTCAGCTTACCATCAGGCGAGGCGAAGTATAAGTGACATGTCATATAAGTGCCCGGTTAATGGCAATAGCCTCGCCACCTATTACATTGGGACCTAAACATAAACTGGCGAAATGTGGGTGCTAGCACCTCTGCCTACCCTTTCGGGGATATAGGCGTGAGTTTATGTATGTATGTATATATATATATATAAAAAAAACATAGACAAGCCACCCCAACGAAGTTGGGTAAAGGCGGAAAGAATGATGAAGTAACATGAGAAGCAAATATATTGCATAATATGATATTTTCATGTTTAGGCGTAAGCACAAAAATGTATATGACATACCACCATGAGTAGCTGACGAGTGCGTAACGTTACACCGTACCTTCGTCAATCATCCCAACACACTTTATGTCAGACAGATGGTATCCTTGACTTGGGCGTCAGCCTGTTCCATACTACACATCTAATGAACGTGTTCTGTGGAACGGGAATTTAATTAGATTTTTTTTACCAATATTATCATCATTCTTGTGTTAGATCCGGTCGCATTCGAAGCCTCCTTTAAATAAGTGTCTTGGTTTTATCTCACAGACTTAGTTGTGTTTAGTGGCCTACCAATGACAGAGTTGTTCAGATCGCCCATGTGGGCCTTCGTTTTAAACTAATGAATTTTAATAGCCTGTACCAATCTATAACTAGCCCTCCACAGCACGACATTAGAGAAATATTTTTACGTAGGTATAATATTGAATAAGATAAATGCATTAACTTATAAACACAGGAATAAATCATAAAAAGTATTAAATTAAAGTATAAAACTATCGCGCATTTTCCTGTATCATCTCATCTCATCATCTTATCGTTTTATATAAATGTAATTTATGTGTACAATAAAGTATAAATAAAATATCGCAAATTTCCCTTTTTACTGCTTTCGTCGGATTGGCAGGTACTGGAATCTATTTACATAATAAGTAACAATATTGCAGGTGACAACGACATCAGAGTTATACAAACAGTTGTGCTTCTGTCAGGCGTAAATATTATAATATTATTGGTACTGGTGGCGCCAGTAGTAGTAAATTCAAATCGTCTCAATTGGTTGACGCTGAGCACACGCTCCCTATACCCATCTCCCTCCCGCACTACCTCTAAAGTGAGATAACAATAGTTTCGCCCCGCCAATGGTTGAAATAGCCGCATGTTGACTTCGCATCGAACTAGCAATAAACAATGGCAGCGGCGCGCGCGACTCTCAGAAATTAATAATGTTTTGTTGGATTTTGACCGCTTTCATAGACCTTTACCGATCGGATTGTGCCTCTCGTGTGTCCCTCAAGTGATTTAGTGATGTGGGCAGCAGCTCCTGATCCAGGAAGAGAAGACCGGTGCACCAGTCCGAAAGCACGTGGCGTCATAAAGGTTAGTGCTCTCCGCGGCAACCCGATCACCTATCTTGTTTGTTGTGTAAAGTGTCATATGAAACATTTAGCTTCACCCCCGCATAATACAGTCCACTAGCTCAGGTGGCATGAGAATCGCGCCACCATTCTTTTTGGTCCTTCGAGCCGGATCCTTAGTCGTAGCTCGCTTTTGTTATTAATTCCATAGGGAATAAACGCACCGCACCTAAATACCTAGTTATTTTAGTAGAAAACCCCGCATCTAGGCATTTAGGTTTAGATCTTAGGTATCCTAGACACCCTAGTGCATAGGCACAGTGTAATACCTAACGCATTTGGCTTTGTTTTTATTTGTTTCAATTTCTGAGTTGTCCGTTCGCCGCTGGCTCGCATCGTGTTTACCTGATACCTACATAGGTTAGGTACGTGGTTATACCTCGCTCGCATTTCTCTTATCGTATCGATCCTTAGTCGTAGCTCGCATTTTGTCATTTATTCCATTGGGAATAAACGCACCGCGCCTAAATACCTAGTTATTTTAGTAGAAAACCCCGCATCTAGGCATTTAGGTTTAGATCTTAGGTATCCTAGACACCCTAGTGCATAGGCACAGTGTAATACCTAACGCATTTGGCTTTTGTTTTTATTTGTTTCAATTTCTAAGTTGTCCGTTCGCCGCTAGCTCGCATCGTATTTACCTAATACCTACGTGAGTAGGTACGTGGTTATACCTCGCTCGCATTTCATTCAAATTCATACGAAAGTATTTTAATTTGAATAGATATTACGCAATACTTAATCCCTGAAATAATAGTTGAACCTAGACAGCGATCTAGCTCGCGTAGGTACGATCGGGTTGTTGCTATGCGCGTTTGTTCAAGCTTGAACTCGCAGTCATAAGTACCTACCTACCTACGGATATCGCTCGCGCCGCGTCGCTGCTCTGTACCGCTAAGATTAAGTCATTTCCTTTGTTGTTTACCGCACTTTAGTTTGATATTTATTTGTAAAAATGCCCCCAAAGGTTGGTAGTACCGATAGTAAAGTTCAATTGAAACTTTTATACGCTAAAAGAGAAATGATTTACTCTCGCGTACAATCGATTTGTGATAATGCACTTAAAACCTCTGATTTGGCTATTAGAGATTCGTTCTTGTGTTCTATAGAAAACTTGGATAGTTTACGCGCGGATTTCGAATCCTTAGTACATGACATCAACGTTTTAGAGTTAAATTTAAATCCCGATTACTCAGTGAGTTATCAGGCCTTGTCGTCGTTTGACGATTTATATTGTCGTATCAAACGCGTCGCTAGGAGTTTGGAGAAACCGTCTGACCGACCCAATCCCACTCGCGACCGACCTAAGTTGCCACCAATTCAAATACCCGAATTTGATGGTAACATTCGCAATTGGTGTTTATATATAGATAGTTTTGAGAATACAATAGATAAGAACGTTTCGTTGACAGATCACGAAAAATTGCATTATCTCGTTGAAAAATTAACTGGTAAAGCTATAACCGTTTGCGCTGGAATTACGTTTAGTGCCGAAAATTATAATTTAATTTTAAATACTTTGAAAGCTAAGTATGAGGATAAAAGATCGGTAGCTAACGCATATTTGGATCAGATGTTTGATTTGAAATCCATTACGGCATGTAACGATCAAAACTTAGAGAAGTTTCTAGATACTTTCGCATCATCTGTTCGCGCCGTAAAGAACCTAAAGATCGAAGACCTCTGCGACTTCTTATTTTTGTATATGGGTTTAAAGAAATTAGATTCCGAAACCATTCGTTTATTTGAGTCGGATCACCGCGGCAATAAAATTCCTAAGTTCGAAGACTTAGAAAGTTTTGTTCGCGAGCATATAAAAATATTGCAACGCTCTTCATCGAAACATGAAGGCGCGAAGAAAGTTGTTAGTTCGGAACGTAGAATAGATGCGTCATCGAAGTCACTGAAGTCAACTCATACTTATGTTAATACCGCACCAGCACGTGTACAATCACCTGTTTGCTCTTTGTGTAATACTCATCATTCGCAATTGTACAAGTGTCCGGGTTTCCTAAAATTATCGCCTAATGATCGTTATAAATTTGTTCGCGCTAATAATTTTTGTTTTAATTGTCTCGGTACTAAACACCGCGTTGTTTTATGTAATAGTAGCAATAGTTGTCGCAAATGTCAAGCGAGACACCACACTTTACTTCATTTTGAGAATAGTAATGCCGCATCCAATGTGAGCACAGTTGGTTCGTCGAGCGGTGGCACACGGCGGCCTGCGCCACAGCCGCAGCCCGCGCTCGCGCGCGCTCCGGCCCGCCCGGAGACCGCTGCGAATGACGTCACCTTGTGTTCGTTGTCCGCTAGTGCTGCGCTCACTACTGTGGTCCTCGCGACTGCTCGCGTTATCATTGTTGATGCATTAGGTAAACCGCACATTGTTCGAGCGCTATTAGATGGCGCTTCGCAAAGTAATTTTATTACTGTCAATTGGGACTTGTGCGTGCATGACGTATGTCCGTTAACTCTATAGTATTTTATTTATAAACAGTGTAGAAGTTATCAGTGTGGAGTTTATAGTACCTTGTCATAGACATTACCTAACTTGGAACTGCGCTAAGTTATCGTAACAAACTTTTAAATGATAATAACAGTGTAATTTTCTATCTAAAAACAAAGTGATCGTCATTTATTTGTGAACTACCCTAAAAACTTTCGGTCTTATTACAAAAAACGGAATTAAGTCAGGTTTAAACCTGAACTACAAAGTCTAGGCTTAATCTCAAGACCATGGTCTAAACTTCTCCTTATTACAAAAGCTGAATAATCCGTAGACTACTTAGTACCATAATTTAAACCTTGACTTAAATAAAACCACAGATTACTCAAACTATTGTTCGTTCATTATGATACCATTCAATCGCAACGTTCCGTTTCCTCAGAAAACAAAAATTATCTGACATCATTAATAAATAATATATACTAAAAATGGTGAAAAAAAGATTTAGATAATACATTTTCATTAAATTCAATTTTATGAATAATAGTTGTACTTTATTTTATAATAAAATATCATTTTGATGCCTTTATTTAGCAATCATTGTTATGTATGATATTAGAAGATCTATGGACGTGAAATGGAACGAACTTTTCCGTTCGCGCTGACTTGGTATCAAATTTTTCCCAATTTTTATACCTACTTTAAAATATATTTATTGCAAGTTATTTAAAACGTTTAGTAAACCTATACTTTTGCATAAAAAGCTTCTTCAGATAGTTCGATAAAGGGGTTTACTGGAATACGATGTCTGTTAGGTAAGCGTGGTATGTCCAATGACTCCACGATATTAATATCTGCGATATCCATCAGATCAACTGCGTCAATATCCATTACGAGCATAGTATTATAAGAAAGTAAACGAATTTATCTGACGCTAACCGGCTAAGTTCAAAATGGCAAGTTTGACATATTATTATTGTGATTTACACTTTAGACCAACGTTAAACTAGGGGTCACGCAGGTTTATCTTTAGACCAGAGATAGTCCATGGTTTAGTAATAAAACCCTTTTTGTAATAAAAATTTTTTTAGACCATGGTCTAAAGACGATTTAAACCTGGTTTTAGAGTTAGTCCGTGTTTTGTAATAAGACCGTGTGTTTTTGCGTATAAGTGAAGATCTATTGTCAAGCTGGGCCGGCAGTCTGTACATTCGTCGTTAATACTTATCTTACGAAATCATCGATACACACATAAGATAGTGATTACAAATTTCACCAATTTTATTAAAGGCAGCCGTGGCGTAGCCGTGTAAGCGTACGAGTTTGTTCGTGTGCTTCGTGTCGTACGTTCGATCCTCCTCCTCGTCAGATACTTTTTGGGATTAATTTGTTATTCTTAAGATGGTTTGTCTAGCCTGTAACCACAAAGTGGACGACGCTGGCAGTCTGCAATGCTATCAATGTTGCGCGAAATATCATTTCCAATGTTTAAACATGAGCGATAAACAATTTGCCTCTCTAAGTAAAGAATATCGTTCAAAATGGCAGTGCCCGTCATGTATTAATATTACTCGGCGCACTAGATCAAATATTAACACACCCGTTCGGAGTACGCAGATACCTTTGCCGGATGAGTCAGTAAATATGTCACTCGATAACATCATTTCACCCAGCACTGCGGACCAAGTTACTATGCATAATATTAGTAACTTATTAGATCAAAAACTTGACAATGCTTTGTCTGTCTGGATGAATAAGTTTCGCTCTATTATAAAGGAAGAAGTGAAAAATCAAGTGAAATCGGAAACGGAAGTTATAGTAAAAAAATTGCAGGATGAATTTACGGAAACAACGGACCATATATGCGCAGAGTTAACAGATCTCAAATCGACGATTAAAGCGGATTTGCATACCATTAAGATTTTAGAAACTGAGAATTTTCGCTTGGAGAAAGAGATAAGCAATCTAAATGGTCGTCTGTCATCTATCGAGCGAATGACTCGCAGCCAGAACTTGGAAATACAGGCTGTTCCTGAAAGTAAAACTGAAAATATAATGGTAATGTTTAAAAATCTGTGCAAAACTATTAACACCGTGATTAATGACGACAATATAATATCATGTCGCAGAGTTGCGAAGTTGGATGCCTCGAGAGACCGTCCGCGTAATATTCTTGTCACCTTGTCTAACTCACGACTAAGGGATCAAGTAATATCAGCCTGTCGCCGTCACAACAGGATCTCCAGAGATGATCAATTGAATTCCTCTCACATGGGCCTCACTTCGAACAAATGCAAAATATACGTCGGCGAACATATCTCCCCCGAATGTAAATCTCTCCACGCCGCAGCAAGAATGAAAGCGAAGGAACTTGGTTACAAGTATGTGTGGGTTAAATACGGCAGAGTGTACGTACGTAAGGACGACAGAGATGGTCACATTCATATTAAGAGTACAGACACATTAAACAAGTTGTAATCATACATATATAGTTAATTTTGTTTTAATTAAAGTTTTTAGGTTTATTAATTTTGCACAATCTTTACTATTTAATGTTAATTTTCTACCAAAATGTTAACAGAATTAGAACTAAGATAAAAGATATTTATATTAGCGCTCTGAATTGTAATTATGACATGATATGTTTAACTGAAACCAATTTGAATGACAGTGTATATGACGCGGAGCTATTTGACTCGCGATACATTGTATTTCGACGTGACAGAAGCAACTCAAATATAAATAAAACGGAGGGTGGTGGTGTACTCGTTGCTATTAAAAAAGAGTTTCAAGTTACTCGACAAATTAATTGGGATTGTGATGTTGAGGATCTCTGGCTGTCTATCTCTCCAAAAGGGGATAGAACCAACAATTATTTATTAAACGTTTGTGCTTGTTACCTTCCTCCTGATCTTCCAATGGAATCAATTTACAAGTTTCACAATAACTGCCAAAAAATTATGTTAGAACATCGTACCTCTGGTGAATTTCTGCTCATGGGCGACTTTAATACTCCATCAGTTGCTTGGACAAGATGTCCTTCTTCATACTCCCTGTTACCTGGTCCGTCCCTGGATAATAGAGCGAAGGTTCTCAAAGAGACCTTGTTTATTTGTGGCTTGAATCAATTCAATAGCATTCCTAATAGGAACAATCGTTACCTCGATCTCATCTTATCGACCATGACCACTGTTCAGGTGTATGGCGCCGATCCTTTAAGCAAGGTAGACAATCATCATCCTTCACTAGTAGTCGACTTGTGCCTGAAGAGTTTTATTTTGAAATCTATAAAATCGGAAAGACCCCGAAGGCTCAACTTTTATAAATGCGACTACCCTTCACTTAGAACCGAGCTAACTAAAGTCGATTGGCATGGTCTCCTTGCTGGTGATGATGTGGATGTATCACTGCACGGCTTCTACACGACGCTTGATCAAATCATAGCTCAATTTACGCCTGTTAAGGGAGGGCATTCCGATAGATACCCCAAATGGTTTTCTGCTGCTTTGCGGCGCAGTATGGCAGAAAAACTTAACTATCATAGGCGATATCGCAAGTATGGTAATCCCCGTGACTACGACACATTCAGTTTGCTTCGTACCCGCTGTAAAAAACTTATGTCGGAGGACTATGACATATTCATTTCTTCAGTTGAGTCGTCCCTCAATGGTGGTATTAGAGGTTTTTGGCGTTTTGTGAATAGTAAGAGGGATTGTAATGCCATTCCTCAAACAATGAAATACGGTAACCTTATTTCCTCTGACCATCAAGGAATTTGTGAACTTTTCTCGAAACACTTTGGTTCCGTTTTTGAACAAGTCACAGGAGCAAATGAAGAAAATTCCACACCTTTCATTGGGGTCTCGGCCCTCTATTCTGTTCATGTGAGTAGTCAGGAAGTTCTAAATAAAATAAACAAATTAGATTCTTCTAAAGGCTCAGGACCCGACGGAATTCCTCCTTTTTTCATTAAAAAATGTGGTAAGGAATTGTGTGTGCCACTATCAATACTGTTTAATAAATCAATTCAGTCAGGGACCTTTCCCAGTAAATGGAAAGTGGCACACATAGTACCAATACACAAAGCAGGTGATAAAACCTGCTGCGGAAACTATAGACCTATCAGTATTTTATCCTGTATGGCTAAAATCTTCGAATCAGTAGTCTACGGCTCATTATACCACCACATCAGTCCAATGCTTTCGACTAGACAACATGGCTTTATTAAAAATCGTTCAACCTTGTCCAACCTATTGGTGTATAAAAATTACTTATGCTCAGCATTTGGGAAAAGGTCGCAGGTTGACTCCATATACACAGATTTTTCAAAGGCTTTCGATAAAGTAAACCACAGCATTCTTTGTGCAAAATTATCTGGTTATGGAATACATGGGAATTTGCTTCGTTGGGTTCAATCATATCTGGATAGAAGAAGTCAACTTGTGACTATCAGGGGCGCTTTGTCTGCTCCCGCTCCCTGTACTTCAGGTGTTCCCCAGGGATCTCATTTGGGACCCCTTTTCTTTGTCGTTTTTATCAACGACCTTATAGATAGATTGGAGAGCTCTTGTTTGCTTTATGCTGACGATCTGAAAATCTACTCAATAGTCAACAATCTCCAAGACTGTTTAAAACTTCAGTCAGATCTGGAAAAGGTTCTTAGTTGGTGTCACAAAAACTGTATGTCCTTAAACGCTCAGAAATGCTGTGTAATATCTTTCACTAGCAAACGACAAAAGATATTATATAATTATAACGTCGATGGACACTGCCTGGAAAGAAAAAGTGCCGTTAAGGACTTGGGAATTTTGTTTGACGATAAAATTACATTTCAGGCACACATTGACTATGTGGTGGGTAGGAGTACGCGGCTACTTGGTTTTATATCTAGACTAACTAGAGACTTCAAAAATCCTCACAGTCTGATATATCTTTATCAGATGTTAATTCGCAGTATCTTGGAATATAACTCCATCATTTGGTCACCTTTTTATGCGGTTCATATTAAGTATCTGGAGCGGATCCAGGAGAAGTGTCTTTATTTTGCTTGCTATAGAATGGGGTCACACATTCAGCTGAAGTCGTATGCGGAGAGACTCGACCATTTCAAGTTGCAATCGCTTGAAGAGCGCCGTAAATGTAGTGATCTTATATGCCTTCATAAGATTGTTCATTCCTTAATTGACTCTCCGGAATTATTAACCTTAATAGAATTTAATATTAAATTTAGACATCGTCAACCCCACCTCAAGAGCTTCGTATTAAATGTACACATTAACAACACATCTTTTTTCAACCCGATTGTTAGAATGCGTCGTCTATATAATGAACTCCTACATGAGCATAGCCATGAAATAGATATTTTCAGCCTTAGTTTCTCAACATACAAGAATGCTGTTAAAAAGGTTATAGCCAAGCTTTAAATTTGCTGTTGCTTTGTTACAGGGATTAATTACTGTCTAATTTTTTTTTATTTTTTTTTTAACCATGATATCTTGTAATTGTCCTATTGTTTTGTTTTGTTTGTTATTTTTGGTTTTTGATTAGTATTTTTATTGTTAAACTTAATGCACGCTTTTTAATTATACCATGCTGAGTACACATGTTTTGGAACTCAATCTGGAACCGAACCTTCAAATGATATTTTGTAAAATTTTGATTGTTTTCTGTTTTGTGTGCCAAATAAATAAATAAATAAATTACTCAAGATTGTTGTCAACGTCTTGGTTTCAATGTTAATAAGCGTTCAACCCGCTCAGTGGTGAAGGGTTTTGGAGGTTTACGGTCAGCTGTTCATGGCACCGTTAAAACAAGGTTTGGATCTCGTTTTAATAATAATATTTGGTTTGACATGGATTCGCTCGTTATAGATAAAATAACTGAACAGTTGCCTACCGTCCCGGTGGACACGTCTTTATTAACGAAATTTAAAGACTTGCCTTTAGCTGATGAGACTTACGCTGTTCCTGGAGTCGTCGATATATTGATCGGCGCTTCGATTCTCCCGCACCTCCAGTTATCACGTAAGGTTCAAGGGGGACCGACGTACCCCGCTCCGCACGCATTGGAAACAGTTCTTGGGTTAGTTATAATTGGTTCCGCACCCGCTTCCATAGATAGTTTTAGTCACTCGACTGCTTCGTTCTGTTGCACCGTCGAGCCGCCGCTGGAGTCTACCATCCGCAAGTTTTGGGAAATTGAAGAGGTCAATGTCCCACCTATCCTAAGCCCTGATGACAAGATGGCTGAGGAGATTTATTGTCGCACGACTACTCGTGATGAGCAGGGTCGTTATGTTGTCGCGCTCCCTTTCAAGGGAGATATTTTTTCGCTCGGTGACTCCCGTGTATCCGCTGAAAAACGCTTTCTTTGTTTAGAACGAAAGATGCAGGCGTCTCCAAAGTTAAAGCAAGCCTATGATGAGGTTGTTAACGAATATTTAGATAAAGGTTACATCTCACCTGCGCCTGCGGACACTGACGAGACCCAGCCTTCGTACATTATCCCGCACCACGGAGTTATTAGTGAAGATAAGCTTACTACTAAACTCCGCGTAGTTTTGGATGGTAGTGCTAAGACTAGCACTTCCGTGTCGCATTAATATTAGTAGAATTTTAGCTTTTTCGGACTCAACAGTCGCTTTGTGTTGGGCCCACTCTTCGCCCCATCGTTGGGACACATTCTTCGCTAATAGAGTGGCAAAAATTCAATCTGAATTAGCGCCACAAAATCTCTTTCACGTTGCTGGCACCGACAACTCAGCCGATTGTCTCTCTCGTGGATTGCTTCCTTCGCAAATTTTAGATCACCCGTTATGGTTTAGTGGACCGTCCTGGATTCATGCCGCGTTAGATAAGTGGCCAGTTAGTCAATTCAATCCCACTACGGTTTCCGAACCACCCGAGGAGAAGAAGCACTCGCTTGTTGTATCGGTCCCGCGTGAAGAGTCCCTTATTTTGTTGTTGGCTAATCGCGTCTCGTCTTGGTCGAGACTGTTGCGTTGTGTTGTTTATGTAGGCCGATTTTTGAGAATTTTATCTACGCGCGGTCATATAGAGTTGACCGGTGATTTAAGTACGCTAAAATATTTGCCCGCAATAGATGTTGATGACGATAGAATGCACCTTCTAACTCGTCACGCTCTTTTGGATAGATTAGTCCAATCGTTTTGGAATCGTTGGAAAACCGATTATTTGCACACGCTGCAGTCGCGTCAAAAATGGAATACTCCATCCAACCCAATTACTGTAGGTACGGTGGTAGTCCTTATGACTGAGAATGCGCCTCCTTTACATTGGCCTCTAGGAGTAGTAGAGGAAGGTTTTCCCGATTCCCGCGGGATAACTCGTGTTGTACGGGTTAAAACCGCAACCGGATCGTATCTGCGCCCGGTTGTTCGCCTCTGCCCTCTGCCTAGCCAGCAGTAGGCACGAGTTCAAATCTAGGTTTATATTTTAGTTGTTATTTCCCAAACCTAGATTTAGATTAGACTTTAGATTTTGTTCCGCATTTTTCGTTTTGAAGGTAACCCTTCAAGCCGGGGGGAATGGTGGCGCCAGTAGTAGTAAATTCAAATCGTCTCAATTGGTTGACGCTGAGCACACGCTCCCTATACCCATCTCCCTCCCGCACTACCTCTAAAGTGAGATAACAATAGTTTCGCTCCGCCAATGGTTGAAATAGCCGCATGTTGACTTCGCATCGAACTAGCAATAAACAATGGCAGCGGCGCGCGCGACTCTCAGAAATTAATAATGTTTTGTTGGATTTTGACCGCTTTCATAGACCTTTACCGATCAGATTGTGCCTCTCGTGTGTCCCTCAAGTGATTTAGTGATGTGGGCAGCAGCTCCTGATCCAGGAAGAGAAGACCGGTGCACCAGTCCGAAAGCACGTGGCGTCATAAAGGTTAGTGCATCCTCTCCTACTTTCTTGGGTTGCATTCAATGCCTAAACCACCTCCGCGGCAACCCGATCACCTATCTTGTTTGTTGTGTAAAGTGTCATATGAAACATTTAGCTTCACCCCCGCATAATACAGTCCACTAGCTCAGGTGGCATGAGAATCGCGCCACCAGGTACAAAAAATAAAATGTGTTGAGTTTATTAAATAAACCACTTATACTTTTCCACACTATTTAAATGTTAACCGTGCCTGTTTTGCCTCACTATCTCTATATATAAGCCTATGCAACTAGGCAAAAACGGTGAATAAATAAAATATCGTAGAACAGTTCAATGAACTATTCATTCAACATTTGTAGCAAATTCCGCCATCGATTAACACTTCTTTGTACTAGAAGTGTTAACTTTTCACCATATTGTGTGGGTGGCATATTATTATGAATATGCGGTGGCATATTAATAATAATATGCCACCGCACAATAATACCGTATAGATATAGATTCAGTCAAATGAAAAAGATAACAATTTTAAAGGGAACTCAATAAGCAGACCAGGTTCAGTAAATTTACATAATTCTAATTTTGCTTTCATATAAAAACAACGTCAGGGGAAAATTATGATGATCTAAGAACTAAAACCATTATGTTTGAAGTATGCTAGCAAATTGTGTGTTTCTATCAAAATCTCACCAAACCGAAATTTACTCTTTTGCACAAACAAAAGAGTAAATTATTACTTACAGGGTCGGCAGCGCGAGTGTGGCTCTTCTGGTGTTACACACGTCCATAGGCCACGGTAACCACTTTCCATCAAGTGGGCCGTGTGCTTGTCTGCCACTCAATATATGGTGGTATAAAAATAAAAAAAAGATTTTCTTCGGCAGATCTCTAATTCATGATAAAAAAACATAGACATATCGATACCTCCCACGCATTTAGTCGTAACTCTAAAAGTCAAATTTTACAGGAGAGCCGTTTTAAAGAACATTATTGTTTTGCTGACTCTGTACAAAGTTTATAACTACATTTTTCATTCTATATGAGTAATAATTGACCTAATATTGTAATAACAGTCTTTTGACGTAATAAATAATTATATTTAAGATAATAAACGCCAAATTAAGAAACTTACGACCTTAAACGTGTTGCACAAAGGTCGTATCTTGTTTTTACGTCCATATGCTGCTATTAAAACCTACTTAGACAACGCGAATAAAGTTGTATGTTTAAAATACGACTTTATGCGAAGTGCAAACAGTCATATGTCAAAAAAATTATGGTCGTATCTAGGGTATAATAAATGAGAACCACAGTAAAACCTATTGAGATCAGCTTTATTACACCAAATTTTACACTATTTCAATCTTCTTACATTATAATAATAGGAAACTTAAACAAAACATAACTTCACTTCTAAAATCTTTTACGATTATAGGTACTAATAAAAAAAATATAACAGCCTTTTTCTGTTCAATTTGTCATTATTATAGCTTTATCTTATTAATAAAAAATTATGAATAAATGTATCAAAAAATATAAATAAACTCTAGGTACGTCTTGTAACAAATATTTAAAACATTAAAATCTAATTCTTGGAAACAAAAAATTATAACTTTACTCCTAAGAAATTATTTTTGGTTTATCTACTTCATCTACTGATTCAAAGTTTCTACTTCTAATGAAATATTGTTCCTTCTTCTCGATTCATACCCCTTTTTAGTTATTAAGCTCATATAATTGTCTTCCTCCAACTGATATCGATAGTTCAAAATGTGGGATTCATTTGATACTACTTGAACTTCTCGTATTTTGGTCCATAATATTTTTTGATTCCTACTATTTTTAACCCAATTTCTACCCTCTAGTAACGTTTTGTAATTGTAAAAATCTGACAGACTCATTTCAATTACATTATAATTCGGAGGGTTCGCTTTGGACCATCTAACTAAAGCATACCATTGCGCTGGTGTGTATATAAGTTTATCTTTTGCGTTTCTCTCTATTAAAGCATGAACAGAGTCGGCCTCATTTTGTGTATGGCCGCGTTCTAAAAACCTATGAAGTATTGTTACTCCATACTTTTTAGCGGCATAAATATAAAAAGCAAAGACAATTCGGTTTCGATTTTGGCCCGCACAATTATCGGACCAAAACCTAAATTCTTTGGCACCATCTTTTACTTTAGACTCAATAAATTTGGACAAGCAACTTGCCACTTTACAGGCTCCATGTTTGCCATTAATCTCAGGCCACATATAACAATAACCTTCTTGACTGGCAAGATCAAACACTGTGAAATTGTAAATAGATAATTTTCTTTTGTAATAAAATAAACCTACATTACCATGCGGACAATTCAAAATTTTTTGGAAATCGAAACAAGCTGTTATTATTTTTCCTTTATTTTCTATAGCTTCTTTTTTATCCTTAGCCTTAATTTCTCGCGCTACAGTTTTGTTTTTCATGTGCTGTTCTTGCTTTTGCTTTTCTTCTTCAGTAAATGTATTTTTGTTTATGTTATATATATGGCATTCGTTACAAATATCTTTTTTCGGTTTATGAAATGAAATATTGAAGTTTTGATTTACAATGTCACGATACTGTCTTGCTGTCTTTGCTTTGTTTAATATATTTTCAGTAACACACCACTCATTGTACAAACAAAACATTTTTGTGAATGTAAGATCACTATCCAAGTATAGCTTAGTAGATTTTTTGCGCACATAATGAGATTCGACGGGCTGGAACATATTAACATGTCTTATAACTCCCTCTTTTATTTCATCATCTATGACAATAACTCTGGTTCCACCACGCCGATCAGGAGAGACAGGCCCACCACCTAAGCGCCATTTTTTCAATGCTGTTTGAACTGTTCTCTCCCCTACAGAAATCATGTTTAGGAACATGGTTTTACAAACAAATGTTTTATTGGGTACATCAGAGTTCGGTTCGACAATAGATGAAAAATATTTAACGGAACGTTTACGTCTAGACACAGCATTTGAAGTAGACGGATACCTGGTGTCGGTTACTTCGGTATGATTAACAATGTAATCCCACTGTCTAGAGTGATCTCCAAGTTGCCAAAAAGAAGCAAAAATGCGTTCACGTTCTTGTGTATTAAATTTTTGGAAGCATTTAAGTTGGCAAGTACGTGGACATGACTCTTTTAAATTTTTTGCATCTCTACGTATTCTATTTCTACTCATATAAACTTTCCCTAAATTTTTTAAGCATTTTCTTTTTATATCCTTCCATTCATCACGGTGACGCTGACGTTTTCGACCAATTCTTCCTGATGGAGTATTGTTATTAGATGAACACGAAGAATCCTGACTCGAAATAGTACTATATTCTAATAAACGTATAAGAACGTATCATACACCAGTACTGACTCTACTATCACTACTAGAGGAACAATCGGAATCGCAAACTAATACATTTCGGATTTGAGGGTTCGAAGCGGCAACGTCATATGCTATAAAATCAGTATTTGGATAGGGCAATGGTGTTACATCCAAGGAATATGGACTTACTGGTCTTTGTGTAATTAAAACTTCAGCACTCTGTTCCTTGTCTGTAGTTTCAACAAGAGCTTTTGTCGTAAAGGAGGGTATTGGCAGAATAGCAGCTCACTGTCTAAACTATTAGGTATTTCATCATTAGCGCTTTCTATAACATGACTACATTCGATACTTGTGCTGCTATGCATAAAAGATTGTCCGAACATTGTCTTATATAAATCCCATTGGGCCACAGCCTCACCCGGTACTGGCGATTCTGAAAAAAAGTAACTCGTTTATAGATGATAAAATAGGTGTATCAGTATATACAATATAGGTGTATAGTATAGAAATAGGTGTGTATACAAGAAACACGAAAATAAATAATTTTATACATATTTACAACAGTTTTTAAAGAACAAATAGTAGTATCATTGTTTTGTAACTAAGCATAAAGTCTTAAGTTTATGATACGTTCTTATACGTTTATTTATTTTTAAATTACAACATCGCATAAAGTCGTAAGTATAAGTTACGACCTTTTTAGTATATTTTTTGAGTAGTAAAAAGTCGTAACTACCCATTGCAACCGCTAAAGAAACGGCGCATAAAGTCGTAACATAGATGTTCCGACGTTATGCGTTGGAATCGTTTAATTTTGTATTTTACCCATAATATCATGAATACTAACAATACGACTTTGACATTATGATAGCATAACATAAATAAACACTTTATTCACATAAAATATACGACAATTCAATAAAACTTACCATTTCTATCTTGTTGATCGGCCGCTATTACTTCGGTGTTAGGTACAGTATCATTTAAAACTAAATTCAAAATATTTTTCGAACGTGTTTTACTCATTCTCACTTCTTGACAATTATTCTAATAAATCTAAGTCTAATTTGTAAAGGAACACTTCAGGAAACTTAATTATTATAAATATTTTCGTTTGTGGCTGCCGCATGTCATACGACGTCGGAACTGTGCTGTGACTGGCCCGTGCGCCGCCCGGCGATCGTTGCATATCGTCGCAACTCACCGTCCGACGGTTTGCGCGGGAGAGTTCAAATGTTAAGACTATTGACGATTGAAAAACTCGTTAATTATTGAATATTTTTATATTCTGAGTTCATATTTTATTTAATATGATATAATACTGTCCTAATGGCATAAAAGGTCATTTTGATAAAAAAATGTGTTCCGACTTTATGCGTTGGTGGTATCGATATAAACATTTTACGAACTTTTTATATACATATGTATATAGATAATAATTCTTTACATAATAAAGATTACAGAAAATAATGTGTACATTACCGATAGCATAATTGGCACAACATTATTATTAGCCTCCACTGAATAAGTGTTTCATTTCACCGCGTCTATTTCCAACTCTTCATTTTCAAATGCATTCCAATTTTAAATCCATTGCATTTTCAAGTATTTCCATTTACAATTGGCGACAGTTCTATCTTCTCGGTTTGTTGATCTGTGTTGAGTGCACTTGACGAAACTGTTGTGACATTTGATGAGCCGTTGCGGCGCAGCCTTTGCAACTATCTGTTGAATATTGAGAAGCTAACTGCTCTGTGTTCATTGTAGTACCACTGTGGATCTTTAATCCCATTGTAGTACTTGTATCTCTTCAATTTTTATTTGATAGTAATATTTGATGTTTTGTAATTTTTTTAATATTTTTCGGAGGTTTATGCAAATAACACCACCAATTCATCTAAGTATGTGACTATATATGATAGCTGCTGAATACTAACACCGGAAATCGTAATAAAATCCGTGTAAAAGTGCTTTTATTTCAATAGTTTTCCTAAATACGCAAAGGATTTCAAATCGTATCACCGTGGTGAAAGGTTCGGATACGAGTGGGATTAATACTAAGAGGAAGAAGAATTAATAATAATTTAGAGTATTTTCTGAAATGACAGTTATTTATGCAAAATCAAAAAATATTTTATTGTATATGTAATTATTTATATCGAAATCCTTTTTTTATTGTAAACACATCGATCTACTTGGTCTATGATATGATTTATGTTCACTCATATAGTCTATGATGTACTTCCTGTCTGTAACCTTCTCTTTACGAATAAAGTCATCTCGTTTAGCACGTACGTTCTTTTTAATTAGAGGTTATGGGCCCAGCCCAGCGTGGCAATTCTTTTTTGCTAGTAACTCAGGATAGTCGTAATTTTCAGTTGTGTCGCTCAGTTTTTTAGCGTAGGTCGCGAGTAATAACCAAATAGACATCATGTCGACGAACTATCTGGTGAATGTACCGAAGCTGAAAGGGCGAGAAAATTACACGGAGTGGTGCTTCGCCGCGGAGAATTTTCTGATCTTGGAAAACATGGGACATTGTATAAAACCTGTTATCGGGAAGATCACAGAAGCCGCTGACGATGCGAGGACTAAGGCTAAATTGATTCTCACTATCGACTCGAGCTTGTACGTGCACATAAAGGAGGTAAAAACGTCTTTGGAGCTGTGGAAAAAGCTCAAGGCTTTATTCGACGATTCTGGTTTCACTAGACGCATCAGTTTATTGAGAAATCTTATTTCGATTCGCCTCGAAAATTGCAATTCTATGACCAGTTATGTGACACAGCTAGTGGAAACTGGACAGAAGCTAAGTTGAACGGGATTTCAAATTAGTGATGAGTGGATCGGCTGTCTCTTGCTGGCTGGTTTAACCGAAAAATATGCACGGATGATAATGGCGATTGAACATTCTGGGATCGCCATAACCACCGACGCCATTAAATCTAAGTTGATGGATCTAGATGAAAACAATGGCGGCGACGCTAACGGGGCATTTGCAAGTTTTAGAAAAAACAAGGTTGGCAGCACTGGATACGGCGGAAATAAGAACAACGGACATTTGCAAACGACAGTTGGCAGCAGTGGTCATGGCGGACATTCGCAAACGTCAACTTCAATGTCAAAGTCAAAGAAAGTACCGCGGTGTTACAGATGTAAACAAACCGGTCACTATCGGAATCAATGTACTGTTGACAAAGATTCTTCAAATACTAAATCGAGTGAACGCAAACAGACAAACGCATTCAATGCAGTTTTCTTGAATGGCAGTTTTTCGAGAAACGATTGGTATGTTGACTCAGGAGCGAGCGCCCACTTAACCTCAAATGAAAATTGGATTAAAAATGTCTCGACCGAATATTCTATTGAAGAAATTGTTGTTGCTAACGAAGAAAAGCTCAGTGTGAAATGTTCTGGTGATGTACAAATCGCTACGGTTACTGACGACAGTGAATATGACGTGATTGTCAAAGGAGTGTTGTGTGTGCCAAAGTTAACCACAAACTTATTATCCGTCAGTCAATTGGTTAAAAATGGTAACCGAGTTGTGTTTACTACCAGTGGATGTAATATTTACAACAGAAATGAGCAGTTGGTTGCTGTGGCGTCATTGACAAATGGAGTTTACAAATTGAAAACTTGTGAAAGTATACTGGCTACAATGTTTGTGTCTGTGGATACATGGCATCGCAGATTAGGCCATATAAACAGCATGTACTTAAATAAGATGCCTGATGCAGTGAGTGGCATGGAACTGAAGAAGAAAAGTGACATTTCCCAGTCGTCATGTATTGTTTGTTGTGAGGGCAAGCAGTCACGCCTTCCTTTTGGACATTCTGGTTCAAGAAGTAGTGAGTTGTTGGGTATAATTCACAGTGATGCATGTGGTCCTATGGAAAATGATTCGATCGGTGGTTCCAGGTATTTCATCTTGTTTATTGATGATTACAGTCGGATGACCTACATATATTTCATGAAACAGAAAAGTGAAGCATTTCAACATTTCCAGGATTATAAGGCCAAAGTAGAGAACCAGTTGAACAGAAAAATTAAAACATTTCGCAGTGACAATGGGAAGGAATTTTGTAACAGAAGTTTTGATGATTATCTGAAGAAAAATGGCATTTTACACCAGAAGTCAAATCCTTACACACCGGAACAAAATGGATTGGCGGAACGTTTTAATCGTACAATTGTCGAGAAGGCAAAGTGTTTATTATTTGATGCCAAGCTAGGCAAAGAATTTTGGGCTGAAGCATCAAATACAGCTGTCTACCTGCACAATCGTACTGTTCTCCCTGTGCTAAATGATAAAACTCCTTTTGAAATTTGGTCAGGACGTAAGCCAGACATAGGTCATTTAAGAATATTTGGCAGCCATGTAATGGTACATGTGGCGAAGGAAAAGCGTCTAAAATGGGATAAAAAGGCAGAGAAAAAGATACTTGTGGGCTACCCAGAAGACATAAAAGGGTACAGAGTTTATTGTCCCATCACTAAAAGGGTCAGTAACAGTAGAGATGTTATTATAATGGAAGAAGTATCTATACCTGTGACAGAAAACAAAGAATGCAATGAAGAGAGCCTTGGTTCAGTGGGGGATGTATCTTCGGGAGACTTGGAAGATAGTGTAAATGAAACCTACATTGACAAGTCTGATGTGACATATATACCCAGTGAGTATGAGAGCGCTTCATCATCTGAATCAGGAGAATTGGAGCATGATGAAAAACCTGCCAGGTTGCGGAAGAAACCAGAGCGATATGGATATTCAAACATGTGTGCTGATTCTAACATGGAGGCATGGGATGATGCTAACGATCTGACGGTACAGGAAGCATTGGCAGGGTCGGAGAAGGAGCTGTGGTTAAGTGCAATTAGGGAAGAACTAAAGTGTTTTAATGAAAATCACGCATGGGAGTTGGTAGATGCTCCAAGTACAGGTACGGTAGTGAAGTGCAAGTGGGTACTTAAAAAGAAATACTGTGACAAACAAGTGAGATATCGTGCACGATTAGTTGCAAAGGGATTTACACAAAGACCTGGTGTGGACTATTGTGAGACATTCTCTCCTGTTATAAGACATTCAACTTTGCGTTATTTATTTGCACTGAGTGTACAGTTAAATATGGACATTACTCACCTGGATGTCACTACGGCATTCCTCAATGGCAACTTAAAAGAAACTATTTTTATGCAGTTACCTGAATGTTTCCCTAATGTAGATTGTAATAAGGTTCTTAGATTAAAGAAGGCTATTTATGGTCTAAAACAGGCTTCTCTTGCCTGGTATGATAGAGTAAATGAAACTTTATGTAATCTAGGTTATGTCAAGAGTAAAATTGAGCCTTGTGTATTTTTAAAGAACGGTAAAAATAATGAAAAGACAATAGTTGGTCTATATGTCGACGACTTCCTTGTTTTTTCAAATGCGAAGTCTGAAACTGGTGATTTAATTGAAGATTTAAGTGCTAAATTTAAAATCAAAAATCTTGGTTGTGTCAAAAGGTACTTAGGTATGAGAGTGAATGTTGATAGAAAAAACTGTGTCGTTACCCTTGATCAGGAGCAGTATATAGAGCAGTTGATGCACAAGTTTAACATGTCTGACTGTCACACATCAGAAACACCTATTGAATGTAAATTAAATATTGAAAAATCTAGTGTATGTAAAGATAACATTCCATATCAACGGTTAATAGGGTGTTTAATGTATCTTGCAGTGTTGACTAGGCCAGACATAGCATACTCAGTTAGTTATTTATCTCAATTCAATAACTATTATTCTGATGTTCATTTTTCTTATGCTAAAAGAGTGCTAAGGTACCTATATAAAACTAAACATTATTGTTTGAAGTTCACCCAGGGAACAGCAGATTTGGTCGGTTATGTAGACGCCGATTGGGCAAATGACATATCAGACAGACGGTCTGTAACGACGCGCTCTGCGAACGTCGTCACACCGGTTTTAATTCTATTTTTGAACGAAGGGTTTCGGAACGCGGAGTGAATGACATTTTGACGTATGGCTGTCAAGGCACCTTTCTTCCTAGCGTTGAGGCTGGATGGTCGATATTCATGGCTTCGTAACTTAATTTCAATAAATCTCATAAAAATGAGAGTATTTTAGCCTAAAGGATAATAGTTTGTGTCTTCACAACTATCCTCTTGTGGAATTATAGTTTATTTCTGGTGAGTTGTCATTTTTTAATAAGATTCACTCTGATGGAAATCGCCACGCTCCTAATTTGAAAAATAATTGTTAAAATTCTATTGTTTCAGCTCTTAATCTGAGAATATTATGATTTCTTTTGCTATTGGCATTGTTCCAGCAAATTAAGGCGGTAAGTCGCCCAAATTTATAAAAAAATTAGGACCTCGTGTTCATATAGTTTGTTCTAATGACATGCAATTTTGTTACAGGTTTCCAAATTGGAACCGCCTTTGTCTTTGCATTTTCTCTTTTCTTTGGACCTTTTTCGGCGTTTCTTTGTCTTCGGTCAACTGCATTTCCTTATGGAGGGTTTGGGCTTTTCACCTCAAACATGGATGTACCGCATGGGCTTAAACTGAAAACTTCGCCTGCTACGAGCTTTCCCGCTGCTGTGTTTACATATACTCGCCGAGGGATGCCGTGAGCTTACTTTAATTATATTTTAAATCTAAACTTCAAAATAACCTAAAAATGCATTGGTGACATAGAATCATATTGACGTAGGATAATATTGACATAGCTTATAAAAATCTAATTTTAAATTTAAGGTTAGTTATACATTAGGAATGTATCCTTACATCTATTTCTGAATGCACACTGGAGTGGACAATAAAACCTTAAACCTCACAGTTTGGTTTCATTTAGCTCACCTCCGGAAGATTAAAAGTTTCCAATCTCCGCTGATTATCTTAGGCATGTGTATCTCCAAGGCGCCCGAACTTTTATGGTAATGTACTTAAAATTAATTTTATTTTTATTTCTTTTAATTAGGAGATTACACACTTACTTTTTTACATTGTCACATGACACCCATTTTTTATTATTACATCTGACGCTTGCGAACCAATTTTTTTTTTACTTTGTAATAACACATATTTTTTAATTATTACAATTGGCGCCTTTCTTTGTCTTGTCACCTTTGCATTATTTTTTACCTTATCATGTTAAGAACAGTGTTTTCTTCATGTATTTTACTGTTACATAACTGTGTATTACAGTAAATCTTTGTTATTGTTTACTTTGCAAAACTAATCATACTACAAGTTAGTACTATTGTTTGTATCTCTCAATTACAGGTGAATGTTTCAATTTGTATAACATGGTTATTGTTATAATTGTTTTATCTTATATAGCTTTTGTTTATTACAGGTAAGATTTTCCACTTAGTAATATTATATAATTACTAGTTCTTAACCTTTATTCACATGTGTGAAAACATAGTAATATTTGAATATTTGCTGTTTACCTTAAGTAGACATAAATAATTTATTTTGTGAATCACTAATGCATTTTTATCTTTATAGGCATTTGACCTAAATAACTTTTGCAACAATAACATTCCATTCTATGAGTTTGTTTGACTTTTGAGTTTAGCGTTTTGCTATCAATGCAATTAACTTCATTCATAATTTAATTAACTTTAATTAGAAACTTTAATTGATACTTTAATTAGAAACTTATAGTGTATTTAATACAACTTTTTATTAGATTTTCACATCCTTTTATAAATCAAACATGGATAAGGAAATACAGGTCCCGCCTTTGTTTGAGAATATTGTTAATGATGTTCCAGTTGGTACTTCTACTCATGGGTTGCCTCATGTCATGGCTGATTTATCTGAAGTTGTTGATCCATTTTCGAATAGTCGAGGAGCTGGTGATCATAGTCTGAGAGCCGCATCTTCATTTAATATGATGAATGTTTTATTGAATGATAATTTGAAGAAAAACTTGCCTTCTGTTACTAAGTTGCCTGATTTAAAACGAAGTAAGCTTTTGTATGATGGTAAATCGTGCGTTAGGGAATTTATTACTCAAGTGGAAGAATATTTCTTGTTTAAAAATTTTAATGAATATTTTTTGGTTAGTTCATTCTCTGATCTTTTGTCAGGCACTGCGCTTAAATGGTTTCGTAGTGTTCGTATTCGTATTGCTTCTTGGCAGGATTTGAAGGCTGCGTTGTTGAAACGTTTTGATAGAGTTGAATTTGATTATCATTTGGAACATGAACTCCGTACTCGTAAACAAAAGATAACTGAGTCATTACCAGATTTTATTACAGACATAATGGATATGGCTAGCCGTTTGTCTATGCCTGTTTTTGATGCTACCCTCATAACTATTATTAAACATAACATGTTGAATATTAACACACCTTTTGTGTTTGGTAGAACTATTTCTTCTATCGACGAATTTATTAACCTCAGCAGAGAATTAGAGAATTTTGTGTCAAGAAAGAACTTGAGTGAGAATAAAAGTATTAAAAAAGAAAAATATTCTGCTCAAATTAGTGCTGTTAAATCAGATGATTTAACTTGTTTAAAATGTAAGTCCTCTGGACATTCTTATAAAAATTGCCCTACATTTCCAGGTGTAATTTGTTTTAAATGTCACAAGCTTGGCGTCACTACGAAGAATTGCGAAGTTTGTAATTCAAATACTGTTCAGTCAAAAAACGTATCAGGTCCCATCGAGCCCTAGTTTTTGATAAAACCTCTGGTGACTCGATGTTAAAAAAATTTAGCAATGCTCCGAATGAAGCCACTTGTAAGAAAGAATTTAATGAATGGTTGGATTATTTGAAAGTTTTCTTTAATAATATCAGGGCTGCTCCTGTTTTGTTTGTTAAACATAAAGACACTAGACCTTATTTAAATTTTAATATTAATAATAAATTTTATTCAGGTTTGTTAGATAGTGGAGCTTGTAGTTGTGTACTCGGTTCTAGTATTCATCAAACATTTTTGCAATTAGGTTATAAATTTAAACCTTATAAAGGTAACGCTGTTACTGCTGATGGTTCTGCACACAATGTTATTGGAACTATGGTTTTACCTATCACTTGTGATAACTTAACTAAAAATGTAGATTTTTTGATAATACCTTCTTTTAAACCTTCAATTATTTTGGGATTTGACTTTTGGTTGAAATTTAATCTTGCTAAAGACTTATGGAATAATATTACTTTTGAATATGAATCCACTACTTGTGTAAATGCAGTTACTTCTGTTTCTGAACTTTCTCCTTCTGAGAAACACGAGTTAAATAAAATTATTTCACTTTTTGAAAATATTTCTTATGAAAAGAGAGGCTTAGGTCTTACTCATTTAGTTAAACATAAAATTAATGTTACTGGTGAACCTTTTAAACAACGTTATTGGCCCCTTAGTCCTGCTAAACAAAAAGAACTTTATGATGAAGTGGAAGTTTTATTAAAGGAAAATATTATTGTTATGCCAAATGAGGATATCGTTGATCCTTGGTATAGGAAAATATTTGTAAATTGTCAAAAGTTTCCTAGAAAATATAAAAATTTCAAAGTTGAAAGTGATACTTTGTATAGATTTTGTAAAGATAAATATAATCCTAATAATCGTTTAAATTGGAAAATTGTCATACCTAAAGAACACATCTTAGACACTATTAAATCTAATCATGATGATGTTAATTCAGGACATTTAGGAATTCATAAAACTTTAAATAAATTAAAAATACATTATTTTTGGAAAGGTATGTTTATTGATGTTCAAAAATACATTTCTTCTTGTGATACTTGTAAAGCTTATAAATCTTCTACTAATCCACCTCATGGAATTATGGTTAATCCTAAGAAAGTTGATAAACCAATGTTAATGCTTTCTATTGATATTATTGGAACTCTTCCAAAAGCTTATTCTGGCCATAAGTATATACTTTCAATCATAGATGTTTTTACAAAATATTGTTGGATATTTCCTATGACTAGTGCTACCACTAAAGTAATTTGTAGGATACTTGAAAAAGAAATATTTCTTAAGTTTGGAACACCTAAAATTTTTGTTTGTGATAATGGAAGCCAATTTACAGCTAAGCAATTTGTAGATTTTCTAAAAAGTTATAATATTAGTAAAATATTTTATAATACTTTATATACACCTCAAAATAATCCTGTAGAGAGATATAACAAAACAGTCGAAACATGTATTTCTTGTTTTGTTAAAGATGATCATAGAACTTGGTCAAAATATTTGCCTCATGTTCAATTAGCTTTAAACAGTAGTGTGAATCTAGCTACAGATTTCACTCCTAATTTTCTCATGTTCGGTAGAGAACTTATTTTTGATGCTTCATTGCACCGTTTTAGTAATTCTTTTGATAACCTCAATCAACTTGATGTTGTTGATAGGTCTTCATTTGCTTTTTCACTTAAATCACTTAGTGATATTTTTATAAAAGTTCAAGCTTCATTGCTTAAAGCTTATAAGCGTAATGCGCGTTATTATAATATAGGAAGGAAGGTCATTTCTTTTGAAGTGGGAGATATAGTGTGGAGGAGAAGTTTTGTGCAGTCTAATGCTCCTGCATTCTTTTCGGCTAAGTTAGCACCTAAGTTTGTTAAGTGTGAAATAATAGATAAAATTTCCTCTAATGTTTATGTTTTAAAAGACCTTAATAAAAACTATACTGGTCGTTATCATATTAAAGACATAATTAAATATTAAAATTATTCTTGTTTTGACAATGTCTATCTTTGTCTTTGGTACTTTGTTTGAAGTAATGAACCATTAAAAGGTGATGTTTGGTAGGTTTATGGTTCTTGAAAGGAGATGTATGTTAGGAACTTCACAACAATTTATTAATTTCAATTTTAGTTTCCTTCAAAAATAACTTAGGTCATTTTAGGACTTGTTATTGTGTAACTCTACTCCATATTAACAAATTGTTCCACATCAAAAGATCTTATAATTTTTATTTATCTTTGTTGTATAGGATTATTTTCCTGTATATATTTTTATACACTTGTATATTTAATATTGTATATTTTGTACAAATTTAGGAATTTAGTTTCTACTCTAATATAGGAGTGAAATTTAATATTCATTTTCTACATTAAATTCACTTGACTTATTTCCACTCACTTAGGGAATGGAAAATTAAGTTTCTTGAACTTTATTTTTGTACAGTTCTGGGTTATTTTCTTAGTATTAAGATTCTCGGATTGGACGCATTTTATGCATTTTTTACACACCTTGTTATACCATTTTTTGGGAAACTTGTGTCTTACTGGACTTTACAATTTTTTGTGCTATTG
The DNA here is from genome assembly GCA_963662185.1 of Eilema griseolum. Taxonomy (NCBI): domain Eukaryota; kingdom Metazoa; phylum Arthropoda; class Insecta; order Lepidoptera; family Erebidae; genus Eilema; species Eilema griseolum. The sequence continues at coordinate 16,882,734 of OY759244.1, read as the reverse complement.
TGTTTCATACACATAGTCACACCTTACGCTTTGCGCACGGGAAGCTGGTGGTGTTGAGCCGGTCGTAATTGTCGTTTTTCTCTTTTTGTACGATTGTGTTTTTATACACATTGTTACATTTTTATGCTTTGCGCACGGGATGTCGGTGGTGTTGTGCCGGTCGCAAATGTCATACTTTTCTTATGCGGTTGTGCTCAGAAAGTCAGTGGTGTTGTACTGGTCACAATTGTCATATTTTCTTTATATTTTGCTTGTGCTCGGAAAGTTGGTGGTGTTATGCCGATCACAATGCTTATAAATATATTATTACGACACTTTTGTTGTGATTTTGTTTTGACGTTTTAGATGTTGGAATAGGAATTTGAAGTCGGCGGCTTTTCAACCTAACCGACAGTGGGAAAACTTCATTGTTTTTACCGATTTTCTTTCAGATTCGGCAGCGTTGGTGCTTAACCGATATCTTGTTAGTTTCATATTTTTGTTTCAGGAATAGCTGGTATAGAGTCGGTGGCGTAGGAGCTCAACCGCACTTTTGTATTGATGCTAGAAGGCTGGTTAAGATCAAGGATTAGATTCGACGGCGTTGGTTGCCTAATCGATATCTGGAATGGAATTGAGTAGGGATTGTTTAATTTGTTTTATTGAAGGATTTATTTTCACTTTTGTGTTGAAATAAGTTTTTACTCTTTTCTGAGTTTGGTTTCGGTTATTCCATTAAGTTGGATAGTGTCCTTTGTTTCCATTTGAAACTGGAAATTCTTTTTCAACTTGATTCTTTACTTTTCGAGTGTTTTCACATTCTTTGATTTTTAGGAATGCTTTCCCATTCTTTAATTTATAATTATTTCTGCAATACCCAATGCAAGATGCTTTCGCATTGCCTTTTTTGTTTATTGAAAAATGTTGCAAGACATTTTGTCTTTTGAGGTTTTTTGGAATTTTGTTCTGGACTCTCATAATTTTCATTAGAAAAGGAAGTTTCTTTCTTTCTTTTTTTCTTTTTGGGGAGGGATGTAATGTAACGACGCGCTCTGCGAACGTCGTCACACCGGTTTTAATTCTATTTTTGAACGAAGGGTTTCGGAACGCGGAGTGAATGACATTTTGACGTATGGCTGTCAAGGCACCTTTCTTCCTAGCGTTGAGGCTGGATGGTCGATATTCATGGCTTCGTAACTTAATTTCAATAAATCTCATAAAAATGAGAGTATTTTGGCCTAAAGGATAATAGTTTGTGTCTTCACAACTATCCTCTTGTGGAATTATAGTTTATTTCTGGTGAGTTGTCATTTTTTAATAAGATTCACTCTGATGGAAATCGCCACGCTCCTAATTTGAAAAATAATTGTTAAAATTCTATTGTTTCAGCTCTTAATCTGAGAATATTATGATTTCTTTTGCTATTGGCATTGTTCCAGCAAATTAAGGCGGTAAGTCGCCCAAATTTATAAAAAAATTAGGACCTCGTGTTCATATAGTTTGTTCTAATGACATGCAATTTTGTTACAGGTTTCCAAATTGGAACCGCCTTTGTCTTTGCATTTTCTCTTTTCTTTGGACCTTTTTCGGCGTTTCTTTGTCTTCGGTCAACTGCATTTCCTTATGGAGGGTTTGGGCTTTTCACCTCAAACATGGATGTACCGCATGGGCTTAAACTGAAAACTTCGCCTGCTACGAGCTTTCCCGCTGCTGTGTTTACATATACTCGCCGAGGGATGCCGTGAGCTTACTTTAATTATATTTTAAATCTAAACTTCAAAATAACCTAAAAATGCATTGGTGACATAGAATCATATTGACGTAGGATAATATTGACATAGCTTATAAAAATCTAATTTTAAATTTAAGGTTAGTTATACATTAGGAATGTATCCTTACATCTATTTCTGAATGCACACTGGAGTGGACAATAAAACCTTAAACCTCACAGTTTGGTTTCATTTAGCTCACCTCCGGAAGATTAAAAGTTTCCAATCTCCGCTGATTATCTTAGGCATGTGTATCTCCAAGGCGCCCGAACTTTTATGGTAATGTACTTAAAATTAATTTTATTTTTATTTCTTTTAATTAGGAGATTACACACTTACTTTTTTACATTGTCACATGACACCCATTTTTTATTATTACATCTGACGCTTGCGAACCAATTTTTTTTTTACTTTGTAATAACACATATTTTTTAATTATTACAGGTCATATACTGGTTTTTGTTTTTTGAGAAGTGGGTCTGCCATTTCCTGGGAGAGTAGAAAACAACGCACAGTGGCGTTGAGTAGCTGTGAAGCAGAATACATGGCCTTATCAGAAGCGTGTCGAGAGGCCATACATTTGCGTAGACTAGAAATAGAAATAGTTGGCTTTTGTAATAAAGTAGTGATATTTAATGATAGTCAAAGTGCTTTAAAACTTGCCAATAGTTATCAGTCATACAAAAGATCCAAACACATAGACGTGCGTCACAATTTTATAAAAGAAGTAATTGATAACGAGATTGTTGAAACTAAATATGTGGGGACTTCAGAGATGCCTGCTGATTTATTGACAAAAGGTTTGCCCAGAGCAAAGCATTATAAATTTATGGAGACTTTGGGACTCCTTAAAATGTAATTTTGTTTTATATAAGTACATTTGTGTATTTCGATATAGTGGGGGTGTAATTATTTATATCGAAATCCTTTTTTTATTGTAAACACATCGATCTACTTGGTCTATGATATGATTTATGTTCACTCATATAGTCTATGATGTACTTCCTGTCTGTAACCTTCTCTTTACGAATAAAGTCATCTCGTTTAGCACGTACGTTCTTTTTAATTAGAGTATAACAAATCCGTTTATGATATGAAATATGCTTATATGCTTAGACGAGTATTTTTTTTATAAGAGATATGTGTATCTAACCCACAACCAAGCCTAATGGTTTTTTTTTTTATACCACTTAAACCTGGATAAATTTAAAAATGTAGTTAAAAGTAAATTGTGCCAGAAATACAATTTTTTTATACCACTTAGGTGGCAGACAAGCACACGGCCCACCTGATGGAAAGTGGTTACCGTGGCCTATGGACGTTTGTAACACCAGAGGAGTCACAATTGCGCTGCCATCCCTGGTTGGTTTTCTAAACGTGAAAGAAATTTCTAAGTAGGTATGTACATCAAAGGTGCTTTTTTTCAGTCAGATTTTTATTACGAGAATTGGTTCTCAGGTTCACCACCACCTTTCTATGCATATGCATGTATATATATGCATGATACTAGGGAGTGTAGTACTTTATTGTGAATTTAACTACTGTAAAAGTAAATAAAGAAGCAATATTCTTTACTTTTACAGCCGTTAATTATTACCTAAGTTAAAAAGAACATCAAATTTGAATTTCTCTTTTTAAGGTATTTGAAAATTAAATTTTACTAAAGTTTTTAGTAAAATTATGTGGTAAACCTTTCTCCATTCGAATTATATGTTCTATTTTCTTCAAGCGCTTTTTATTTTTATCACAGTGAGGTTGATGAGATTGCAAAGTGCAGATTTTAATTAATTTCTATTCTTGCTAATGAGATAAATAACCCTCATTAAAAGTTTATACCGTGCCTGAGGTTGGGGTTTTGAGTTAGTTGCAAGTTGTCATTCTAGCAAGAATTGTTTAGGTGAAGTAATTCTAAAGCTTATAATTCTCTAAATTATGCACTTAAATTATCATCCCTCTGATGTCATGGCGATTAAATATATAAAAATATTAATTTGTACATTCTTTTTATTATTATTTTAACTAACCGCGGTAGCCTAGCGGTATGGGTAGTGGACTGCTGAGACGAGGTCTAGGGTTCGATCCCAGGTTTTACCATGGCACACACAATGACTTTTCGATGCTTATCGAAGTTATGTGTGTATTTATCGCAGGTTTATAAGTGTTTACTGGTCTAGTATTTACTTGATACACTGTACTCAAGTACCTACTAAATACAATACGATAATGGCAATATACATTGGGACCTAAACATGAACTGGCGAAATGTGGGTGCTAGCACCTCTGGCTTCCCGGTTACGAGAATACCGGTTAGATCAAGCCTATATTTGGAACAGATTTAGATTACGAGAATTAGACTCCTGCCCTTCGATTCTACTATAACAAAATCACTACATACCACAGGCACTGCAGAAATGGCATAAAATTAGACTTTATTTTTACTGCTATAAAGTCCAAAACTAAATAATGAAAAAGAGTTTCATCATTACACTTTTTCAATCACTCTGCAAAAAGCCTTTTAATTTTGAACTTTAACGTCATTGCTTTAAAGTCAAAAATCAAATGGATTTTTAGGAGTCTCCGTAGTATTATCACAGTGGTTTTGCTTTAGCAGAATCGAGACCTTGTTCTTGTGGTTATTCTTCATAGGAAAATAAAGACTACATGCTCACCTATATTCTTGTGAAACCTTTGATCGATCGGTAAGTATTATGAGATTTAAAAACAGTAGCACTCACTTTTTACTCACTTTAATATACTAATGTGTTTACCTACTATTCTTATATGTTATTGTATTATTATCATTTATACATTGTCATTCGCTATTTATTGTATTATATGTATATGGCTCCTGGACACCTTCATTTACACGTACACAGTTTCACACATGACTTTTGCGGTTTGGCGTCCGTGTGTCACTGCCCAATCGGGCTCTAGTTGGAAACCAGCGCTAGGTTTCTACCTGGCACATGCTGAACTGGACACCCATTTGGTGCATTTGTGTGGCACACTGATTGCACGGTTGTTGCGTTTGGAGTTTTAAAGCATGTTTATTATTATTAATGTATGAACATGCTTCCAGTACTTCTAATGGTATTATAATGTTATTGTGTAATTTACTTTATGTGTGAGCACTAAATAAATGTTTCTTTCTTTCTTTCTAACAGTCACGATCGCTAAATTTAACGTTTATATTAGCAAAGTAAATTTAATTAACGTAATGTGAATCCCGTCCTTTATAGCAACGACTTCGAAGGTTTGCGGTACGAGCCGGAATACTCATTTAGCCGATATCTGTTAATTACCGAAATGAAACTCGGAACTATCTATGACCATTTATATCCAGATACAGATCTATTTTCCGTAACAAACAGATTTTTAGTGGGATGTTAAGATAGTCTTTTTAAGCATGTGCTGTTAATTAATTTGGTTTTGACCTGTTAACTATAGTCTGTTATTGTGAAACTTTGAGGATGCCGTAAACGAAAAAAAAACTGTGGTTAAAGTACAAGTGAGTTCTATACGTTATGTAGGTATACGAGTAATACCATCAGTATCAGAATAAACGGGATATTTACCATGTTTCATTATTTTGAGTGTCCGATATTTCGGCGCTGTTGCAAGCACCATGATCACGGAGGAACTGGAGTAGTGGCGGTGAACAAAGAAAAAGTTTTTTCCTAGGAGTAATTATATCGATCTACCCTCTTTCGAGTTCTTTTACTACGCGTATCTGCACTACTATTGGTTTCACTCTCACCACAAACTCGAACCCGATCTCGATCACGTTCACGACATACGATGCTCACTGTATCCACTCGCGATTTTGTTTTAGCTTGTTCCCGGTTGTTTTTGCATAATACCAGTTTAAATAGTATAGTTATAAATTAAGTAGTCAATGTCAACAAAAAAGTTGAATTATTTTTTTACATACACCTGATGGAAAGTAGTTAAGGTGGCCTACGGACGTGCGCAAAACCAAGGGAGCCACACTCGCGCTGTCGACCCTGTAAGCATTGAGAGTTTCTGTGCCATCAGTGAAAACAAAGCAGGACAAGCTTTAGGTTTTCCCACTGACAGTATCAAAACTCTCCTGTGAGCTCTGGGTACCTTACTCACCGCAGGGAACACAACACAAGGTTATTATGGCCGTGGTATTCTATAGGGCGGAGGTACTTCCCCAGTCGGACTGCTCAGTTGGACGGAAATACCGACGTGTATTTAATAGTTTCATGAACATCAACCTTCAGTTGTATAAATCTCGAAAGTGACGCATTTTTTCAAGGACCTTGCCTTTGTAGACATTAGGTACTATTCCTTATTGTTTACACGTTACAAATCCAAAATTATGTTTTTATGCACTTAACTACTAAAATATTTTAATTTATCACCAATTTATATCATTGCAATAGATACCTTATATCACCATGAAAAGGTCTCTGCGATTCAATTAAGTTGACAGTGGCTAGGAAACCAATTTGCCTTACTTAGAATTTATGTTAATAGAGCGGAGTTTAGACAGTAAAATATCTAAATCTGCGGTATTAAATGCTTTACTAAAATCGAGCAATGAAAGCACCATGAGATTGCCGGGATTCATATCAGATTAAATATCGACCAGAAAATTAATTAGGACTGAAGCTGTGATTCTGAAGATTATTTTTGATAAGAAACATATTCATTTTGATATAAAAAAGGCATTCATTTTTACACCACTTAGGCGGTAGACAAGCACATAGCCCACCTGATAGAAAGAGGTCACCGTGGCCTGTGGACATATGAAATACGAGAGGCGTCACACTCGTGCTGCCGACCCTAACATAAATTTATAAGGAAAATGTAGCCACACTGTGCCCAATTACTGAAAAGACAGTAGCGATCGCATTTTGCACACCTATCTCGGTAACCTACGCGTTGCAGACATTGGTATTGGTATAAGAATAGTACTAAAATATTTTGTGGAAATATATGACATTCTGTTGACAAATGCATGCGAAGTTACTGTGCTATAGTCAACAATCTAGCAATGTAGCTCTTCTATTTAGCCTTCATCCGCTAGGTACTGCCTGTCTTAACTTTTACTTGACCTCTAGCTGTAACGAAGTAAAAGTTATGTGGTTGGATTAATGAAGTTAAGTGAAGTTAAGTAAGTATTATGTAATTTACATCTATCTCTCCTGGCTAACTGGTGAGACTAGAGAGAAATAAGATAAATAAAAAGATTGTTTAACAGTTAATAACAGTTTGTAATCGATTGTAAACGTTACATAAATTTATATTAAGTTATATAAGTAATGAATTTCAGGGGAGGATTCGCAATTAATATTCTGCCGTGGCGTTGTTCGGTCCGTTATGCAAAGATGGTAACATGCACTTGGCTAGTGGACATCGGGGCTGGTCATAGTGCTGGCGTGCCAGGGTCTCCACTGATGTCCCTCATGATCTAATGATGACGCCATGAAAAAGAAAAGAGTGCAAGTCAGTTTATCACTAGGTAATAAGTGACCCGTTAAAATATAAAATATGAATATTAGGTGAAGGATGTTAGCTTTGACCCTTGATCGAAAAAAAATGGTCCTATTTTTACGGTTTAGTCCTCTTTCCTCATTCCTCTTTAGTCAATTAGCCCACCACAGTTCACTGCTAATAGGTTTCTTAGCACGCACCACCACATTCCTTTTACTATAATATAATTAAAAGCATTATTCAATCACCTTACTCCTTCAAATTACAATAGTGCTAATGAATGGCTGCGACTACAAATGTAATAAAGGTACATTTTCGTTACCGACCGCAGAACGCAGCAGCAGATACAGCTACGGTGAGCTGAAATTGCTGAAATTGTTACAAATTCACGGTACGCTGTAAATGATATGCAGCTGTCGACGGTCGGCTACAAAACGTCTTTATGCTTATGTTCGATATAACTGCTCGTTAACGAACAGTGCAAATACGAACTTTCATGAGCAACTGTGAACTACGTAGATGAAAGAGTTCGCTCAGTTAGGAGTTCGAGTTAAAAGTCAAATTCAAAAGTCAATGCAATTTTTTTTTAATTTATAATAAAATCGGAAATACACCGATGAATAAACACACAGGAGATACAGTGAATCTTAGATTCAGCGATTTACAATTTGCCCATTTTTTTTACTATTTATACTGTTGATTGATGGCACTTGGTGGAATTTGTTGTTACACATATTGAAATACACTTGTACGTTTTCCACATAAGGCGAAACCGGTCAGGTGTAATAATAAAAGTAAGAAATACTGTGGCAGAAGTACAAGTGTATTTCAATATGTGTTATTTATGTAAATGTTAACAAACGTTAGTATTTTGTTTTAAGCTACCAATTTGTGTTCATAACAATCACTCTTCATATTTTTTTCAAATTAACTTAATCGTTTGTTCCTATTCCTTTGTGCATTATCACAAGGAAGCCAACGATCCTTAACCGAATATATCCGTGTCGGGGCACACGGTCTCAGCGGATTTGCTTCGCTCGCTCCTGTGCATCATAATTTCGTTCATAATGAACATTGACCAAGTCGTCGTGGTCTATGTTAACAGTCCCCGATGAATGACCGAAATCGTCATGAAAAGGCTTTTGGGGCCACTTAACATTCAACAAAATTTTTGGTAGATGTTAAGAGGCACCAGAATATCTTAACATACACTGCATTTCGGACATTCATACTAACATATATTTAAATTTCGAATCTCAACTTTTAATCAACGTAATATAACTACTGACATATTTTCTGTGCTATGGCATTTATGCTACGTAAGTTCTTTTAAGAACAAATGGTTCGTCAACCGACGAGCTACACACGTCCTACCTCGAGCACGGACCACTAAGGACTGACTGACTCTCTAAACGCTTTATACCTGTCGAAAACATCAATATTTTGATTTTTCGTTTAACAATTTAAATTTAAGGGAACTTTGATAACCGCGTTTTTTCTCTTATCTACGACCCTTACTTCTTTATTCTTTTGATATATCTAACTTGAACACAACTTAAACAAAACTGTAGACCGAATTGGTTAGACCTATCTTTGAGAGCAAATTCTATCGATTATTTTATTTATATATCTAACTTGAACACAACTTAAACAAAACTGTAGACCGAAATGGTTAGACCTATCTTTGAGAGCAAATTCTATCGATTATTTTATTTATATATCTAACTTGAACACAACTTAAACAAACCTGTAGACCGAAATGGTTAGACCTATCTTTGAGAGCAAATTCTATCGATTATTTTATTTATATATCTAACTTGAAGACAACTTAAACAAAACTGTAGACCGAAATGATTAGACCTATCTTTGAGAGCAAATTCTATCGATTATTTTATTTATATATCTAACTTGAACACAACTTTAACAAACCTGTAGACCGAAATGGTTAGACCTATCTTTGAGAGCAAATTCTATCGATTATTTTATTTATATATCTAACTTGAACACAACTTAAACAAAACTGTAGACCGAAATGATTAGACCTATCTTTGAGAGCAAATTCTATCGATTATTTTATTTATATATCTAACTTGAACACAACTTAAACAAAACTGTAGACCGAAATGGTTAGGCCTATCTTTGAGAGCAAATTCTATCGAGACAAATAAAAGTAATCGCAATAACCGAAAATACTAGATCGAATGCCATAGAATGGCATAAATTTCAGCATTCGGTGACGTGTACCTAATTGTTGATATATCTTGCTTTAAAACATCCTTTCGCAGGCACCCCGCCCTTAAACAAAAAGGACAATAACGAAATGGAAGAAAATAATTACATTTACCAAAATAATGATATCCATACTAATACCATAAATTCGAAAGTCTACTATGTATCTGTCTGTCCGTTACATTTTCACGTATAAAACATTGAACCGATTTTGATAAAATTTGATATAAGGGGTAGATTACACTGCTATGTACGTTTGGTCGCGATAACCGACATCCATGCGGGTGGAAACTCTGAAACAGCTAGTTGATATAAAACGAATAATGCCTTCAAAATGAAACAATAACAACTTTTTATATTCAAATCTAATCGATTTAAGTTGTCATTGCTACATTCTGAAAAAAATGAATCATTCATTGGTTCCGATAGTACGTACGAATATCGGCCTAGTTTGCTTGTTTTGCCAAAAATACGTACAAATTACGCAAAAAAGAGTATTACCTATGAAGGAGCACAAATTTATAATGGTCTTCCGTCTGTAATAAAAAATGTAAGCTCGTTTCGCGATTTTAAGTCTCAACTGTCAGCCTACATACTGAATTGAAGCGTGATTAGGCAAACATACTTTTGAGATCGAACCGCCAAATGAGTACCCCTCTTTTCTCGTGTCGGTGACCTATTTAAGTACTTATTTATTGTTATGTTCTCATGTAAGTGACTGTGTATGTCTTTTTGAGAATAAATTCCTTAAATCTGAATATCGATAGATGGCTCCCACTGTCGCCGCAAGATGGACATATACAAGAAAATTTGGATGGCTTCAGGCGGGGTTCGGTGACTCAGCGGTCAGAGCAGTCTGTAAGGGAAAGATAGCAGATTCGAATTCCGAAGTAACTGACTTAATTTTTTTCATCTTAATCGCTTTGAATAGATAGCATACTACTAAATGCTTTAAAATTTCACTCAACTTTGTGTATTTGCAAGCAAAACTGCTATTATTTTATTTTGCAACAGTATAAAAAGTCATCGAAAAGCTGAAAATAAATTACAGTAAGGCTTCTCTGAACGTGACTGCGGGACACTTAATTGAGCAGACGGCTCTTCGTAACAACGTTTAGTGGCACCCATTGTTACTGGACTCTATTATAACAAGATCCTCTTGTAACGTTTAAGTGGACGAAGACAATAGTGCTACAAATTTGTAGTCCATTAGGACACTGAAGAAAGAAGAGTAATGTCAAACAGATTTTACAAATAAATTACTTATTCTTTCTTGCTTGCCATGCCTTTATTTTAATGCTGGCGGATAAGTTAACTATTGCTACTCACTGTTTAAATTAGTAATCTAGTAGAGCTACCGGTAGCTGCTTAGACTATTTGCAAATGATACAGACATAGTAATAAGTAAGACACGATGGTATTACCGTCCCAATAGGGTATTTTCCTCTAGTTACAATAAATTATTTAACTGAGCTTACTAGATTAAGAATGGTAAAAGACTGGTAAAAGTTGTATCGTAAGTAAGTAAGTAGTAAATTATTTGAATTTTAAATATTGTGCTGTCACAATAAATTATTTCATATAAGTTTCCTTATGATTGGGAAAGTCGTGTTGTGTTCCCGGCGGTGGTTAGGGTAGCCAGAGCTCACTGGAGAGTTTTGTGCTGTCAGTGGGAAGACCAAAGGCTTGTCCTGATTGTGTCTTCTGTACTGACGGCACATAATCTCTCTGTTCTTACAGGGTCAGCAGCACGGGTGTGACTCCTTTGAAGTTGCACACGTTCATGGATCGCGGTAACCACTTTCCATCAGGTGAGACGTGTGCTTATCTGCTATCTAAGTTGTATAAAGAAAAAGAATAGCCACTATAATACGGCTTAATTCATAGCTACTTCTTTGGTACAGGTATACGTATATACATCGTATGACATGCACACATTGACAGTTTAAGGGCGATGTTGGCATTAGCTATTTACACATAACACGTATTTCGAGCGGGGGCGGCCTTACCTTATGGTAAGAGGAAAGCTGCGCCCCCGGGCCCCGCCGTTGACCCGGGTTCTCCAGCCAGCTCTGCTCGGTGGAGTGGTCGAGTCCCTGTTCCCGGCGCGAGCGGAACACGTTCCGCCGCAGATGACTCCGCCACCTCGGTCGCCTGTGGCGCCCAGTGTGGTAGTTGACGACGAAGTCCCCGAGGTCACTTGGGTAGAACTGGAGCTAGCGGTGCGAAGGCTTAGAGCCAAGAAGAGCACCGCCCCGGGACCCGACGGCATTCCGGGCCGCGCGTGGGTCCTAGCTCTGGGAGAAGACGGTCTCGAACCCCGACTGAGAGGGTTCCTCAGCGCATGCTTGGAGCGGGGCCAGTTTCCGAAGATGTGGAAGACGGGGAAACTGGTCCTCATCCGAAAGGAGGGTCGCCCGGCGGACGAACCGTCCGGCTACCGGCCCATTGTGTTGCTCGACGAGGTGGGCAAGCTCTTTGAAAGAGTTATTGCAAAGCGCCTCGTCGAGCACCTCTCTGGTAGGGGGCCGGACCTGGCGGATGCCCAATATGGCTTCCGCCGGTGGCGGTCCACCGTGGATGCCATCATGCGCGTGAGGACTTTGGCGGAGGAGGCAGTTGCCCGGGGTGAGGTGACGTTGGCGGTGTCCTTGGACATCTCCAACGCGTTCAACACCTTGCCCTGGAGTTGCATCAGGGAGGCACTCGTGTACCACGGTGTGCCTCTCTACCTCCGCCGCATAGTCCTACCTGCCGGAGAGAGCCGTCATCTACCCAAGTGCGACCGGCGTCGGTCGGCGTGAGATGTCGTGCGGTGTTCCACAGGGATCGGTTCTCGGGCCGCTACTGTGGAACATTGGATACGACTGGGTGCTTCGCGGTGAGCTTGCGGACGGCGCCGCCGTCACGTGCTATGCGGACGACACGCTAGTGACGGCGAGCGGGGCTACACACCGCGAAGCGATCCAGAGGGCCACGACCGCGGTTGCTCAAGTCGTGGAACGGATCCGGCGGCTGGGCCTTGAGGTGGCTTTGCATAAATCCGAGGCCATGTTCTTTCATGGACCTCGGCGCACGCCACCACCTGGTTCCAGTCTCACAGTGGGAGGCACTCTCATCGGCATCAAGCCCCAGATGAAATATCTGGGGCTCGTGCTCGACGGCCGGTGGGACTTCGGGAAGCACTTCCGAAGTCTGGGCCCCAAATTGGCGGGCACAGCCAACGCTCTGGCGCGGCTACTGCCCAACCTGAGGGGCCCGGAGGACTCCTGCAGGAGACTCTACGCGGGTGTCGTGCGGTCCATGGCCCTGTACGGGTGTCCCGTGTGGGCGGACACCCTGAGTGATCGGCACATGCTTCTGCTGCAGCGTCCGCAGCGGAAGTTGGCGTGCCGCATCATAAGGGGGTACCGCACGATATCATTCAACGCGGCGAGTCTCCTCGCCGGATCCCCACCATGGATCCTGGAAGCGAGATGCCTTTCGGCGCTATACCGGTTCCGAAGGGCGGCGCGGGAGCGGGGTCACGATCCCGAGCCCGAAGAAATTCGGGCCGTGAGATCCCGGCTCCACAGGGAAATGGTGGCGGAATGGGAGAGACGACTTGGGCAACCAAGCGCAGGGCACGCCGTAGTAACGGCGGTAAGACCCATCATGGGGGAGTGGCTAGAGAGGCCACACGGCAGCCTCTCGTACCGTCTGACGCAGATGATCACCGAGCACGGATGCTTCGGAAAGTATCTGCGTCGGATGCAGAAAGAGCCAACGTCCGAGTGCCATCACTGCGACGCGAGCGAGGACTCAGGTCCGCACACGCTCACCGAGTGTCCGGCGTGGGAGACGCCGAGGCGGGAGTTTGTGGCGGCCCTGGGAGTGAGGGTTCTCACGCTCTCCACCTTGCTCGCGGCGATGGTTCGCTGCGCGGATGCGTGGGCGGCCAGCGCCTCCTTCTGCGAGCAAGTAATGCTCGTGAAGGAGGAGGCGGGGCGGGAGCGGCAGCGGGAGCGACGAAGGATCGCAAGACAAGCTGCCCGCGCACGAAGGCAACTCGGGCGTCGGAGGTCGATGAACGACCTCCGCCCCCCATGAGCGCCGGCCTGGGGGTGACAGGTGAAGCCGCCTGTCACCCTGGCAGAAGCAGGCCGCGGCGGTGGCGCGCGTGGCGCGCCTCCCCGTTTCCGGGGACGAGTTGGGGACTCTGTAGTCCCCACACCCGAGAAGAGGGCCATATCGTGAGAGATGGCCCTGGGTCGGCCGGGGTGCGAGGGATATGCCTGTCAACCTCACCTTCGGCAGCCAAAACGACCCACAGGCGGCGTGCGTTTTAGTCGGTTCGAGTCCGACATAACCTCTTCCACCGGCTCCGGCGGGGAGGTATCTGTGGGGATTTTGCGCACGTAAAAAAAAAAAAAAAAAAACACGTATTTCGAGCTGACTTTTGCGATGGCTTCTTGGATGTGTCTATACAGTATATAGTCAACAGATACCTAATTGTTCATTGTATAGATTGTATTGAGCGAAATTTTAAGCATTTGGTATGCTAACTATTCAAAAACCTTTCGCAGGAGGTAGGACACGGCGTTATTTCCGCCCAATTGAGCAGTCTGAATGGGGAAGTACCTCCGCCCTACAGAATGCCGCGGTTATAATAACCTCGTGTTGTGTTCCCGGCGGTGAGTAGGGTAGCCAGAGCTCACTGGAGAGTTTTTGTGCTGTCAGTGGGATGACCAAAGGCTTGTCCTGCTTTGTCCTCTACACTGACGGCACAAAATCTCTGTTCTTACAGGGTCGGCAGCACGGATGTGACTCCACTGGTGTTACACACGTTCATAGGTCATGGTAACTACTTTCCATCAGGTGGGCCGTGTGCTTGTCTGCCACCTAAGTTGTATGAAATATAATAAAAACCTTTATACTATAGGCGGGTTCGAATCCCGCCTGGGCCGTTTTTCTATCTTAATCATTATAGATTGTACCTTAAAACAATAGTTAAGTAGTGGGAGGGTGTAGGTAGGTGATATATATGTCACAAGATGTCACTTATGTCCTATAAGGGTTTTTCTCTAATAGCTACCACAAATTATTCAATTACTTTCAATAGAAAAATAAAAACTGTGAGATTTTATTGCGCGATCAGGTATTGTAGAAATTGAAAACACTGAAACAAATTGCAGATATATTTGTTATGTTACATACACTTTGATTCAGTAATAAATGTATGAATTGAGCTAAAATGAACCGTTTGACACTTTTCAAAAAGGTGTTAAAAATAGCTTTAGGAGGCTAAATTGAATTACTGAATAAAACTGATTGAAATCCCCATTTTAAACAAGTTGGTGATGGTGATACAAAGAGTGAAAATAGTCTGAAAAATAATCTGTAATATTGATATAAATATTCAATAGTATCAATATATCTTTTGATATAATATAGCAACTTAAAAACTCATTCATAAAATAAGGTCATCGAGACTAATTTTAGTCTAGCAGCAGGTTTTTTTAATATTTTCTTGTTAAATATCTTTTATTATTTATTTATTACCATTAAAACAAGATAATACAACAATAATTAACTATTTCTTGTCATTTATTAGTTAGAATTAGACGTTATAAAAATATTAAATAAAGAAAATACAGGATTGATAAAAAGAAACAAGTAAATAGCCAAATATTTTATTTAATTCCAAGTTTTTATCTACGTAATTTGCACTGATTGTTTGCTTTGTCACAAACGAAATCAGTACAAAAGATTGTTATAAAAAGGAAAGTCAGGCCAATCTCCTTGTAACCGTTTACAAGAAAAAAGTATTTATTTTAGCTCACTCCAAACATGTTTTTAAAGCCCTATTTTCTGAGATTATTCCTATAGTTGCGGCACGTTATGATGGCCGTTTTGAAAGGACTGGTTTTGCTCGTATTCTCGTTTTTTTTACGTGGTGAGGCTTAAGACTACACACTCTCACCCCCTCCCCCCACGAAAATCACGTACATTTTTTGGTACAACTAATTAATAAAAATAACAGAATATTCACTTTTTTCTCGCGTAGTATAGAAATACTCACAATACCCCTACCTTATCTTTATCCCCTTGGTGACAGCCCCTTGGAGGAGTAAGCTTCGAACCAAATATCTAGATTTCAAAATCCATCAACTGATTTATATAGTTTCTGCGTCTCGTTCCACATTCAAAATTAAAAAACTCATTCCCGCCTCAACCAGAAACCATGACAAAATTTTAATTTTGAGTTCCGATTCCGGTCTTGTCTCGTAAACCCTGACAAGATAATGTAATACTTGGAATGAAAGTCAAGCTTATGACAAGGTTGATACATGCCTTGTCATCTCGAAATATAGTATCAATCTGTCAACAACTAGGCGATGTTCTGTCATAGTGATAGATGGCCGCGAGTGAGGGTAAATATGGCCTTTTCATATATTCTGAAATGTTAATCTATAATATGTTGTAACTCCATTTAAGACTGATTTTTGATTATTATTTTTAACTTAGATTACCTTAAGAACTTTACCCATTACTTAAGTTACACATATTGAAATTCACTTGTACTTTTTCAACAGTATCTTTATTACACCTGACCGTATTCACCTTACGGCATTCTCAAAGGTTTATAGTTACAGTTCGGAACACGAACACATTAACCAGCCAATAAGAAATAATACTGATCTAATGAACAAAAGCAAACAAAATGCCAATTGAAATATGCTGCACTGATAATATTAACGAATGTAAACACTAATTAAAAAAAGTGAACCCTTCCAGCTAAGCTGAATTACTTGTGTTAGGAGTGGATTCATGCCCCCATTCGTCCGGGGACAGATTCTGGTTTGGACAGATTCTGGTTACGACAGATTCTTGTTACGGCAGATTCTTGTTACGGCAGAATTAGGTCGGTAGTGTAATGGCCAGGATTTGAACCCGGGTCCTCTCGATCATAAGGCCGACTCCTTAACTGCTCAGCTACTGCCTTCTGTCATTGTTTTAACATTATTCCCTTTTTGCGTTAATCAAAAAAATATAATAGTTTGGAAAGTTTTTACCTTAGAGCCCGGCTAACTCCTTTTAGTTTAACGTACCTAACTTTTGTGGGAGCGACTACCATTTATCCTCCTAACCCTGAGAAGAAGCCTGCGTCAGTCTCGTCTGTCAATCATCAGGTGTATCGGCTTGCAAATGAGGCTTGAGCCCCGAACATTTTGTCTGAACACCAAAAACCCCTATCCAAGTTTTTCGTTTTTAGTATTTTTAGTTAGTCTTTAGTAATATTAATGTAACAGTGTTTTACCTATTCTATTTTTGTCACAGATAACTCATTTCATACAATTATAGCAACAGCAGAAAACTTCGCAATTAAAACTAATTGAGACTGCAACCGTTCTTCATTCCAGTTACGGAAATTATTTCACAATTTCATTGGAATGGGGCTAAAGACTGACGTCATTAGGATATCAAAGTTGGCTGAGCATATTTTAAAATTACACTGCAGAGTTTTTACTTGAGAACTAATTGTATTTTATTCATGTTGGTAAAACAAATCATTTAGATGCTATAAATTTCAGTAAAAATACATTTTTCTCTTAGTTTTTTAATCGTGAATCGTACATGTTTTCTTTATAATTCACCTAAATATGTTTCTAAATATGTGTGCAACTTCCTACTATTATTATAAATGTGAAAGTTTGTGAAGTTGTTTAGATGTTTGTTACTTAATCTTGCTCAAACGGCTGAACGGATAGTCAAAATTAGGTGCATACACACATACATACATAAAGTCACGCCTTTATCCCTGAAGTGTTAGTCAGATGTTAATACACCCACATTTCATCAATCATTGCATTTTTTTATACTTTTTTTTTTTTTTTTTTACGTGCGCAAAATCCCCACGGATACCTCCCCACCGGAGCCGGTGGAGGAGGTTATGTCGGACTCGAACCGACTAAAACGCACGCCGCCTGTGGGTCGTTTTGGTTGCCGAAGGTGAGGTTGACAGGCATATCCCTCGCACCCCGGCCGACCCAGGGCCATCTCTCACGATCTGGCCCTCTTCTCGGGTGTGGGGACTACAGAGTCCCCAACTCGTCCCCGGAAACGGAGAGGCGCGCCACGCGCGCCACCGCCGCGGCCTGCTTCTGCCAGGGTGACAGGCGGCTTCACCTGTCACCCCCAGGCCGGCGCTCATGGGGGGCGGAGGTCGTTCATCGACCTCCGACGCCCGAGTTGCCTTCGTGCGCGGGCAGCTTGTCTAGCGATCCTTCGTCGCTCTCGCTGCCGCTCCCGCCCCGCCTCCTCCTTCACGAGCATTACTTGCTCGCAGAAGGAGGCGCCGGCCGCCCACGCATCCGCGCAGCGAACCATCGCCGCGAGCAAGGTGGAGAGCGTGAGAACCCTCACTCCCAGGGCCGCCACAAGCTCCCGCCTCGGCGTCTCCCACGCCGGACACTCGGTGAGCGTGTGCGGACCTGAGTCCTCGCTCGCGTCGCAGTGATGGCACTCGGACGTTGGCTCTTTCTGCATCCGACGCAGATACTTTCCGAAGCATCCGTGCTCGGTGATCATCTGCGTCAGACGGTACGAGAGGCTGCCGTGTGGCCTCTCTAGCCACTCCCCCATGATGGGTCTTACCGCCGTTACTACGGCGTGCCCTGCGCTTGGTTGCCCAAGTCGTCTCTCCCATTCTGCCACCATTTCCCTGTGGAGCCGGGATCTCACGGCCCGAATTTCTTCGGGCTCGGGATCGTGACCCCGCTCCCGCGCCGCCCTTCGGAACCTGTATAGCGCCGAAAGGCATCTCGCTTCCAGGATCCATGGTGGCGATCCGGCGAGGAGACTCGCCGCGTTGAATGATATCGTGCGGTACCCCCTTATGATGCGGCACGCCAACTTCCGCTGCGGACGCTGCAGCAGAAGCATGTGCCGATCACTCAGGGTGTCCGCCCACACGGGACACCCGTACAGGGCCATGGACCGCACGACACCCGCGTAGAGTCTCCTGCAGGAGTCATCCGGGCCCCTCAGGTTGGGCAGTAGCCGCGCCAGAGCGTTGGCTGTGCCCGCCAATTTGGGGCCCAGACTTCGGAAGTGCTTCCCGAAGTCCCACCGGCCGTCGAGCACGAGCCCCAGATATTTCATCTGGGGCTTGATGCCGATGAGAGTGCCTCCCACTGTGAGACTGGAACCAGGTGGTGGCGTGCGCCGAGGTCCATGAAAGAACATGGCCTCGGATTTATGCAAAGCCACCTCAAGGCCCAGCCGCCGGATCCGTTCCACGACTTGAGCAACCGCGGTCGTGGCCCTCAGGATCGCTTCGCGGTGTGTAGCTCCGCTCGCCGTCACTAGCGTGTCGTCCGCATAGCACGTGACGGCGGCGCCGTCCGCAAGCTCACCGCGAAGCACCCAGTCGTATCCAATGTTCCACAGTAGCGGCCCGAGAACCGATCCCTGTGGAACACCGCACGACATCTCACGCCGACCGACGCCGGTCGCACTTGGGTGCATTTTTTTATACTACTTAGTTGGCAGACAAGCACACAGCCCACCTAATGTGAAATGGTTACCGTGGCCTATGGACGTATGTGACACCAGAGGAGTTACACTCGTGCTGCTGACCCTGAAAAAACCTTCTAATACCCATCTTGAAGGACCCCATATTGTAGTCGCTTGGGAAAACTGCAAATATTCGGTCCCACGTAATAAGGCATTAGCCTATTGTCGTTTTCCGGGCACTATTGTTGCCTCGAGCCATGCATCTGAGGCTGAGTCTGGGCTGTATATATCTGTCTGATATTAAACAGCCCTATCCCTCAGTTGCCTTATAAGAGACCGCAGAGATGGGAGATGGAGAGACAGATTATGGTCAGGAATAACACATTGTTATTTTTTATCTGTGGAATTCACTGGCCCATGGACTACGAAAACGGATCATATTCCATAACTGGGAAGCGAGTCACCCCGAATTCGTAATGAATATGTTTATTTATTTATTTATCCAAACCTACAGCTATAATTACAGGCATACACCCAATGTAATAGTGCAGCAATTTAAAGCAAAAGTATATTATAATATAGGTATACTAAATAAATAGAATTTTTTTCTTAATCTATAGAAGTTGGCACACAAATATAAACAAAATCATTGCATTAAAACGTTAAGTTCGATAACAGTTTAGTAGTATTAATAAACCGCTAAGGTTTGTACTAATACTACAAGTTAAACTTAAAGCAACGTACTTTCAATTGTTATCTTACTAAAATAATATGATTAACAAGGTAGGTTAGTAAGTTACAAATTATTGAGTCCCAGTTTAGTAAGTTCTAAGCTAGCATTTATAAAAATAACCTTCACGAATTGCTTCTACTCATTTTAGCCTTTCAAAAAACTTAACTAACTCCTTGTTGATCTTTTTCCAGTACATAACCAGTTTTGTCAGCATTCGTAGATCAAGGTTGATTCAAACTTAGAAAAAATTAACTATACGCCTGCATCTTCTTTCGAACAAACTGCTATCGTATAAATTACACTCCTTAACTAAACGTCTATCAACTAAACTATAAATAATAGTTAATTTTAATTTTAATTATGGTTGCCTGTAAGAAATTGCCACAGAGCGATAAGGCCGCCATCTGTACGTGCCACGGAACTTGTATCACTTATTCTAGTGTAATGTGTAATTGGTGTACAATAAAGACGTCATTATTATTATTAACTCATAATTTAAAATTCAAATAACCAATAACAGATTACAAAGTACATGCAAAATTTTATGACGTCGTAAGCTGGCTTATATCAGTTCAAATATTCGCTCTGTTGATAAGTTATACATCCAAAACTTTGGACATTATGTAATACCTAAGTAAGCGCACAGCGGTAGATATTGAGATACTTTCCTGAATATTTGAGGTACTTTGTCAAAATTACTACATAAGAATAAAGTTATATGTACACTACTTGTACCAATAGAGATTTTAGCTGTTGAGAATGTAATGATTGCAATTCAGTTTGTTGTGCAAGGGTTCAATTTGTTTTATTATTTATTTTATTTACCGCGGTAGCCTAGTGGTATGGGTAATGGGCTGCGGTGACGAGGTCTCGGGTTCGATTCCAGGTTTTACCATGGCACACATCAATGATTTTTCGGTGATTTTCGAGGTTATGTGTGTATTTATCGCAGGTTTTATTAATGCCCGGTTAATGGCAATAGGCTCGCCACCTATTACATTGGGACCTAAACATAAACTGGCGAAATGTGGGTGCTAGCACCTCTGCCTACCCCTTCGGGGATATAGGTGTGAGTTTATTTTATGTCAATTAGAGTATATTTATTGGATGCAATCCAGGATGCAAAAGATTATTTTTGGTGGTAGGCATTTTTAAGCTGGTATCATCCGTCAGAAGAGTCACTGCTAATTTTCAGTATTTGTGAATCATAAGTTCATATGGTGCCTCGCAGTTTTACTTTTCATTTAAAGATACACTTAACAGCAAAGCGATACTCACTTCACTAGTACTGGCCTTCCTGTAAATTTACCAAGCAATACAAACATCTCGCCGTGGGACCGCACGCCGGTACCACACGTAGTGGAGCGACAAATTACTAAACTTTGTTGCAGCAGATGGCTCTCTGACTCTTCATGAATAAATTTCACATTTATTCCGAACGCGTTCTAAATTTCTACACCTTAACGTAATGAAAGTAAAAACCGCAAAATGATTCAATGTACATACAGACATGTCTATAAGTACTGAAAATTATTCAAGCTGAACTTTTGTCAGCACGAAATTTCATGGTAGGTGTATAATTTTCGGTAATATGAAAAGTAACCTTGGCAATCTTTCCGTGTACAGCAAATTAGGGGTAATCGAACTGGGCTCCGAAGCTGCTAATTTTGTGATAATAAAATCATTTTTTACCACTGACACGGCAAAAAATGACATAAGATTTTAGACTTTATTGATATATAAACTGGCGAAATGTGGGTGCTAGCACCTCTGCCTACCCCTTCGGGGATATAGGCGTGAGTTTATGTTATGTTATGTTATGTTATGATATAGGCTTAAAGTCAAAAATTAATGAAAAAGAGTTCATCAAGAGATCATCAATGCCATTTAATTTTAGACTCTAACAGCATAACAGTTAAATCTAAAATTTCATGGTATTTTATGCAGTGTCAGTGGTATAACAGTGGTTTTGATATTTTAAAAGCAGGTAGTTTATTTAAAATTGTAAATTGTAAAATAATCACAAATTATACTAACGTTTTAACACAATACATATAAATAAATTAAAAATTCTAATTTTGATAATGAAATGAAACTTATTGCAAGTTTGATAATGTCTTTTAAAATCAAATATCTTTTACTCAAATAATAGTAGCTTGATTAAGATAGGAAAAATTTTGAATCTTTGCTTTAAAATTTTATTTAAATATATAATAGTATCGTGATTTACTACCAAATCCCTAATATAAGTCGTTCTCTAAAAACCTGGGCTTTGTATTTCAACGTATAAGATCGAGTAATGATATAAACGATTGCCCTAAAAAGAAAATTTCAATAGCTTTACTCAATGTAATTGGACTGTTGAGCGCGTTAAGACAGAATTGGACTTATCTGCATCAAAGCAAAATCTTTTGAACGATACGCATTTTCTAAGTTCACTCCATATGTAAAACCCCAATGCTATTCAAAGAAATATCCTTTTTACTATTTTCTATATCTAAATTTCCTTGTCATGCTAACTTACTGTTGTAAGACATTTAAATAATTAAAAAGAGACAATGGAATAGCCGTAATTTACATAAAGATCATCACAATAGTTCATCATTTCGCATAAAATAAAGTAACTTAATTTATGTGACTCTTTTTATTTTTAACACACTAACTAGACGTTTATTCACTTCA
Organism: Eilema griseolum; assembly: GCA_963662185.1. NCBI lineage: Eukaryota > Metazoa > Arthropoda > Insecta > Lepidoptera > Erebidae > Eilema > Eilema griseolum. Next base: position 16,860,381 of record OY759244.1, on the reverse strand, counting down.
TTTTACCCAGTAAATCATTTTAATAGTTAGCACAATTACATTGTTTTATTCAATTCAATTCAATTCGAAGGTGAGGTTGACAGGCATATCCCTCGCACCCCGGCCGACCCAGGGCCATCTCTCACGATCTGGCTCTCTTCTCGGGTGTGGGGACTACAGAGTCCCCAACTCGTCCCCGAAAACGGGGAGGCGCGCCGCGGCCTGCTTCTGCCAGGGTGACAGGTGGCTCCACCCGTCACCCCCAGGCCGGCGCTCATGGGGGGCGGAGGTCGTTCATCGACCTCCGACGCCCGAGTTGCCTTCGTACGCGGGCAGCTTGGCTTGCGATTCTTCGTCGCACCTGCTGTCGCTCCCGCCCCGCCTCCTCCTTCACGAGCGCAGCGGACCATCGCCGCGAGCAAGGTGGAGAGCGTGAGAACTCTCACTCCCAGGGCCGCCACAAGCTCCTGTCTCGGCGTCTCCCACGCCGGACACTCGGTGAGCGTGTGCGGCCCTGAGTCCTCGCTCACGTCGCAGTGATGGCACTCGGACGTTGGTTCTTTCTCCATCCGACGCAGATACTTCCCGAAGCACCCGTGCTCGGTGATCATCTGCGTCAGACGGTACGAAAGGCTGCCGTTTGGCCTCTCTAGCCACTTTCCCATGATGGGTCTTACCACCGCTACTACGGCGCACCCTGCGCCTGGTCGCCCAAGTCGTAGCTCCCATTCCGCCACCATTTCCCTGTGGAGCCGGGATCTCACGGCCCGAATTTCTTCGGGCTCGGGATCGTGACCCCGCTCCCGCGCCGCCTTTCGAAATCGGAGTGAATACAGCATATTCTGCCCCGTAGAGCATGCAAATATTAATGTCATTATCTTTACAATATACATAGTGTGTACAACATAGTGTTTCAAAATTATATTATATTGAAAATTATTAATATATTCAATTTTCTTATCATTGTTTGACTTATATACTTTTTAAATAAGTAGGTACGATCTCAGCGTGCTTCGCGCGCCTCCCTGTTATCGGGGAAGAGTTGGGGACTCTGTAGTACCCACATCCGAGAAGAGGGCCAGATCGTAAGGGATATACCTTTTAGGTTGGCAATGGGCTATAAAGATTATTACATTACCAACCTTTAGCATATGAATATCTAAATTATCAGGTAATCTAACCCAGTGTCATGAGGCTTTAGGGAAGAAAACTGCCTCAACCAAACCTAACAAGCTTTGCTCTACCATCTGCATTTAATACAATATTTATCCTATAGCATTCGACTGTTGAACATTGGGCTCTTTCATTTAGCTTCGCTTATATACCTAGAGTTATAAAGGCTTTGCTTGATTTTTCAACGAGAAAGTCTAGAAATTTTCTGCTATATACACATACACAAGTTACTTTATACGGTATCACAATTTTCTAGATATAGACTGAGATATTTTCACATGAAGGAAGGAGAATTTTCAGAATCTTCGTGGAACAATACGCATTGTATTTTAGAGGCGAGTAACAATGAAGACCGGACCTATATCAGGACTGGAGGCTCTATCCTTGTAGATGATGTATATTAGATTTATCCTTGTAGATGTGCTCACTATGTAGATATTCAGACAAAAGATTCTACGTGTGCCTTTGACGATATAAAAGTTTAGTTTCTTGAAAACATAAAACAGTTCAATGCTAAAAAAATAATTAAAATAGAATTTAAAAAAAATACACATACATATATATATATAATCACGCCTTTATCCCTGGAGGGTTAGGCAGAGGTGAATTAACACCCACATTTCACCATCATTGTATTCGGTCCCACGTAATAGAGGGTGAGCCTATTGTTGCCGTGCACTATTGTTGCCTCGAGCCATGCATCTCTAGCTGAGTCTGGGCTGTATATATCTGTATGATGTTAAACAGTCTTATCCCTTAGTCGCCTTGTACGACACCGCATGGGAAGAGATGGGATGGCCCAAATTCTACTCTGCCGGGAACCACGCGAGTATAAAATATAAGGCAATTTTATTAGTCTGCTAACTTTTCTTATCTATTTAGATGAGTTTAGTAGGTCGGAGGATTCTCTTTGTAAGGGACTGGTCCACTTTTGACTTATCTTTTATCAAAAGAGAATACTTAATCATACCAAAATCGATTTACTGCGTTCAAAATCAAACTTGCGTCATAGGTCCAATTCGTGACTCTTCTTAATAAATATTGCTTAAAAAAATACTTCAAATCTTCATTTCACCGGGTAAATAATACCAATGTCAATTATATAAGACACTAATGTAAAGTTATGGGTCATTTAAACACTATAATATACATTATGCGAATTGTGATAAGACTTGATTACTCGTAACAATAGCGTCGTGAAATTTTATTCGGACTATCAGCAGAACATTCTAACCAAAGTAGTTTGAAAGTAATGTAATCTTTTGGTTTTAGTATTATCGTATTATAAACTACCTAAACTGTAACTAAACAGCAGTTATTCTCATAAATACTAACCCTTGATCTAGAACCTAAAATCTCGCCATTGTCATCTACATTATATCGTCATGTTATTTATTTACTGTTAATAATAACGTTAAATAAATAACATGACGTATAAGTAACATAACAGGAAAAATAAACGTATAATAATAATATTGAACATTTTTATCTTAAATACAATATATAGAATTACAATTAGTACACAATTTCGTCATCAAGTTTGTCACCACCATTTTATGATTAACAACATCTGTAATGGTGGCCCGACTCTTGTGGACTGCACCTTAGCTTTTTACCATTTAGCAGGGTGTAGGCAGAAGAATGATTTTGAAAAATCACGTATTTATTTATTTATTTTACACGTTTGTACACCAAGAAAGTAAAGAATACATGATTAAAAACTAAAAATATTCAGAAACAGTACAATGGGCGGCCTTCTTCCAGGCAACCTTTATTTTTCATTCCACGTAAACGAAACGTTAGGTGACAATTAAATGTACCTAATGGTACTTGTATTAATATTTTTTTTATACATGGCAGACATGTATACGGCCTGTCTGATAGACAGTAGTTCCATGGCCTTTGAATATTTGCAATACCAGGAGAGTAACACCAGTGCTGCTGCCCCCTGCAGAGAGTTTCTGTGCCGTCAGTGCAGAATACGTACAAAGCAGGACAAGCCTTTGGTCTACCCACTGACAACACAAAATCTCTCCAGTGAGTAATACCTGTAGCGGGTTCCGCAGGACATTGGTAGCGGCTATCGTACACGGTATTTACAATATCACACGCGTATTGCACTGTATATATAACTACTAACGGTACTAGCAGTCTACGGAAATTGAATAGTTTTCTTGAATTTCCGTATACTGGAATCTGGAGATGTTTCTCACCAAAGTAATACAATATTTTGATGACCTGTGTAGGGTTAGTTTAAAAACTTGTACTAAAGTACTATTTATTCTCATCATAGTGAATTGATGCACTGCTTTTTTTTTCATTATTAAGCTCTTTAAATTTTAGTTGTAACATATATACTTCGAATTGCGAAAAGTTCATTTTCAACAAGATGGTGCTCCGCCACATAACAGTCACCTTTCACGTTCCAATTTGAGCCGCCTATTCGGTACACAGTGGATAGGTACACATGGTCCAACACAGTGGCCACCTCGTAGCCCCGATCTAAAACCACTTGATTTTTTTTTATGGGGCTTCGTGAAAAACGAGGTGTATAAGACGACGTACGCCAGTGTTCAAGAGCTCAAGGATGCATTAATGACCATTTTACGTAATATTCATCCCAGAACATTATTAGCCGCCATTCGTTCAGTGCAAAAAAGGATAGACTTATGTATTCGTGAAAATGGAAATCATTTTGAGCAATTTATTTCATAAACCAATTTCTTAAATGTTTAAATGATTTTTTTTATTTAAAAAAGTTCAAAATTTTACCTGACCTATGAGTTTCGAGTTGATTTATCATATTTCCGTAAGAAATGTATGGGAAACGTTTTTGGCGATTTCTGTCTTTCCTAGTACTGAAAGCTAAAATGGTCTCATAGAGTTTTTTGATCCCCACATGAAATAGAATCGATTGGCATAAAAAAAACAATTTTGGACTTTTTGCATTTTTTTTTTTGCTAACTGTAAGTTTTTTACAAAATCTGTGAATGCAGTTCAAAATGTCCCAAAAAGTTAGGGAAGGTCTTTTAAGAACGTTTTGCTGTAACTGCAACGGTTAAGGTACTTGCCCTTACTGCCCCGTTTCAAAAATACACCCTGTATATCATAAGCGTTTATTTTTAAGGCCATCTATTATCTGTTCTGTTCATCTAATGACTTTTTCGTGTTAAAATAATTAATAGAAAACATAAGTGTAACCAAGTTTGCCTCATCTTTTTTGCTAATGAACTCGGTAGAACTATGTATGGTACATATGCTCTATTTTAGTACCTAGTACTAAAACAGACCTATTAAACACGATACTATTTAGATTGAAGCTTATTAATAGAATATGCTTACATGCAATAAAGCTTATCGAAGTATATTCTATAATAGGAATTATATTCTAATATATATACCCTTAACAGTAGTGACTTAATGACATAACTCAGATTAATGGGTTCTTCAAACTGAGAAGTAGGCTCATAAATCAGGAAGTCATAGGCGGACGTTGACGTCTTCGTTTGGAACTTGTCGTCGTAATCTCGATACAAACTCGCAGACATTGGACGTCACACCGTTAACTGCGACTTCAATTTATATTCGAATCTAGAGACAGCTTCGTTTGAACATAACATTAAACATCAGTGCCATCTACCAATGCACTGATAGCGTCTATAATAAAATATACAAATCGAAAACTTTGATTAGTTCTGTTCAATTCCTCACAATGTGGTTTAGAGCACTGCTACGAAATAATGACAAATGGCGTCAATCACTCAAACAGCAAGTGAACTTGCAACCTTCTAGACAAGACATGCTGTCTGATGCCTCCATTCATTGTTATGCGGACGACAGTACTGGGGAGAGGACACATGTTACACGGGCCATGCAAATATCCCTCAGTCCGAGGTGGAGAAGAGTTCGCGAACAACTTGTATCTGAAATCGAGACTACTCTCTCTGGAGTATCCGATTGGGGACGACTAAACCTAGTCCAATTCAACCCCACTAAGACACAAGTATGTGTATTCACCGCCAAGAAAACCCCATTCATTGTAGCATCGCAATTCCTGGGCACACCGCTAAGCATCTCCTCGAGTATCGGGATCCTTGGTGTCGATATCTCCAGAGACGTCCAGAACCGTAGCCATTTGGAGGCCAAGGTTAAGTTGGCATCAAAAAAAACTTGGAGTACTTAACAGGGCGAAGCAGTACTTCACTGCGGGGCAGCAACACCTTCTTTATAAGGCACAGGTCCAGGCCCCACATGGAGTACTGCTGTCACCTTTTTGATGGAGCGCCTGCATACCAGCTTGACCCCTTCGACTCAGTGCAAGGACGGGCGTTGAGGCTGGTTGACAATCCTATACTCACAGGTAGTATGGAACCTCTTAGCCTTAGGAGGGATTTTGCTTCGCTGTGTGTGTTCTACCGCCTACACAATGGTTTGTGCTCAGATGAATTGTTTGACATGATGCCCACAGCTACATTCTATTATCGCACCTCTCGCCATAGGCAGGGAATTCATCCTCATTCATTGCGAACTGACACGGTGCGCACTGTGCGGTATGAAAGGAACTTCATCCCACGCACACAGATGTGGAATGACCTCCCTGTTGCGGTTTTCCGAAGCACCTACAATGTGGGGTTCAGAAGGTTTCTTCATGGTCGGTAGCGCGAGTGTAACACCCCTCGTGTTGCATACGTCCATAGGCCACGGTAACCACTTTCCATCAGGTGGACCGTGTGCTTGTCTGCCACCTAAGTGGTATAACAAAAATAGTGGCAATTGTCCCAGAGAAGGGCCTGATCAAGAGAGATGGCCCTGGGTCGGCCGGGCTGCAAGGTATGCCTGTCAAAATCCCCATCGGCAGCCAACAACAACTCACAGGCGCCGTGCGTTTTAGTATGTTCGAGCCTGATAATAATATAACCTATCACACCGGCTCCGGCGGCGGTTCGTGCCATTTGTCTAGGGAGGCAGGCGAGGTTGCGTTGAACTTGATGGTGCTAACCAACAAGAACCTAGCGGTTCGGAGACTCTTTCCTTTGTCGCACCCTTAAGGACTGGAATTCATTACCAGCTCACGTGTTGTTTTCTTTCTACAGTCCTGGGTCCTTTAAGCGGGGCCTGAAAAAGCATATGATGAGGCCGGCAAGCTGAGTGTCACCATTGTAACATGGTAAATGTATATAATGTTGACGCTCTTTTCTGAGACGTTGCCTTTAGCTTACCGTCAGGAGAGGTAAAGTTTAATTGACGTGTCCTGCATGAAACACAAGGCTTTTTGCATACTGTAGGAACAATTGAACTAACTATGTAACAAAACGCCATTTTTAATAAAATAACTATATAATAATAGGTACAAGCCAATTAGACTGCCGTTGATTGGGAATCAAAAGGGATGAAAAGCCACACTGGCGAAATCTTATACTTCATTAATATTAAAGAGAACCAGCGAGAGTTTATGGTGTTGAAGAAGAAATTATTTGACAATTATTGTGATTAATGGCCTGTGATAAAGTTTTACTGCCTTTTATCTTCATATTAATTTCTCTTTGTGACGTTTATACAATTAAATTAATCAATGCAAATTCAATGCGGACATTCAACAATGACATAATCAACAGTTAAAGCATTGTTATTATTATTTATTCTGTGGCACAGCACACCCGCAACCGCCCGCTCGCTGCTTTAACGTTAGGTTTATGTTATATTGTTATAATAAGAAAAGAAATGTAATATCTGCTTGTTTAATTGTGTGTTGTGCTTGTTTAATGGCGCACCAGACAAACCCCCAGTGGTTTTAGGATGTGGCAATGTGTGTAACGATTGTATTATATTTTGTAAGTAAATAAATAAAAATTTAAAAAAAAACTTACTACGAGAAATCATTACGATCGCATTGTAGTGTGTGAGACGTGTAGTCACGGTGTGTAGGATAAACTGTAGTGTGTAGCACTTTTTGAATTGTCGTAAACTCGTGATTATATAGTTCTCAGCTGCAGTGGGGCTTTTCCTTATAGTTTAAGTTTATGACTACATTAATAACTACCCATAAGTTATTATTGTTAAGATAATTAAAATTATGTCCATAGAAAGAATGACTGTAAGAGATCGCTTACAGCGACAAGACCGCCGTTTGTACATATTATAAATATTGTCCGTAAATGTACTTTAATTTGTTGGTGTACAATAAGGATTCATCTATCTATCTTTGATTTGGCTTATACGGCTTTCATAGAACCGACTACCGTACTCTGACATCGGGATATCATTAGCTAGCAACCACACTCACAATCTACTACGGTTAAATAAAATGAACCAATGGGGCTAATAGCTCACCCAACATCCTCCGATAGTGTATGCGGCCGTTACGCAGAAGACGCTGTAGGAGGTAGGAGGTAGATCTGTAGGAGGTAGGACACGGCGGTATATCCGCCCGATTGAGCAGTCCGACTGGGGAAGTACCTCCGCCGTACAGAATACCGCGGTTATAATAACTTCGTGTTGTGTTCCCAGCGGTGAGTAGGGTAGCCAGAGCTCACTGGAGAATTTGTGCCGTCAGTGGGAAGACTAAAGGCTTGTGCTGATTTGTCTTCTACTGACGGCACAGAAACTCTGTACTTACAGGGTTGGCAGCGCGACTGTGACTCCTCTGGTGTTACAGACGTCCATAGGCCACGGTAACTACTTTTCATCAGGTGGGCCGTGTGCTTGTCTGCCAGCTAAGTGGTATAAAAAAAAAAAAAAAAGACACGGATTCGATCCCCGCTCAGTATAAATATTTGTATGCATGAATTTGCTTTGGTATTTGCTTTGGTCTGGTGGAACCTCGGAGAGCACACTACGCCGTCGGTCCCGTTCAACAACTGGTCTAGCTGCAATGATTCGATATCGTCTATGGCTTGTGGAGGTCAGATGGCAGTCGCTTTGCGGATAATATTGAAATTTTGCCAAATTTGCAGTCAGACAGGTAAAGCGAACCCCAGACTTCGACCTGAAAGCTTCAGATGCGACTGTGATTAACGCTAACATGAAGAAGAAGAAGAAGAATGGTGCTAATAGCTCGCGTAAGATAGATTTTGTATGATCTATGTCATTACATTTTATTACCATGAACTGTCCAATTCCGCAGTTAATACATTCTGACCCAAATCCGTACGTCTGAAACGAACAAACAGAAGCCAAACACTTTTATGGCACAAATTTATTTTACGAGTTGCAAATTTATCGCGAAACGTAATTTCGTTTGGTTTATGATGTATCCAATCTCTAGATAATTCACTTCGTGTCAGGACAATATGTGGAACTCCAGAACTGGCTCGTGATAAATGGCTTCAGTTATTTACAGATTGACGATATTATGGCTTTTGAAACTCATTCGGTTTATTGTTGTTGTCTAGTACCAATTTTAACATTGAACACTTCATTAACTGAGAGTCGATTTTTTTTTTTTCGTGCCTCATTCTTTTTTTTTTTGTATCTTAAGTTTTCTGTTACCGGAGGTGGTTATATCTAGAACTACACACTATCTTGGGTCAAGAAATTGCATGCACGAGAAAGGCTCTGCCGTCTGCGTTGCTCAGGGTACACCGCGTGAAGGTTCTGGATTCTGGGTTACCTACTGTGAATATTAAACTATGTCACCAAGCGCAGTAAATATTATTTAAGCTGTAATGGCCAGCTGTGGCCAGCAGTGTTTGGGTAGTATTAAAACATTTCTTAAGCCCCCCTATAAAACCAATTTTCTATCCCATTACAGATTTTGTTTCCATTTCTAAATAACTCAAGTTCTTTTATTGTATTTATTGTTTCTTTCACTATAATAATAAGCCAAATCTTCGACAAATGTCAAGGTTTCGCTAATTTGTACTCTCATGATAAAATACAATCTGTTCCTAGGCCTGTCTTGTTATGTGGAGAAATGAGGTTTAGACACAATTTCCCAGCGAGATATTGGAGGGTGATTGACAATCATTCGCCATACCTACAGTGATAAGAAAACCAATTTCATACCTATAAATAACTTTCTTTACATAGGTATTTTATTGTTTGGCACCGCGAAATATAAATGTTATAAAGTAGGGTTCTCACGCTCTCCACCTTGCTCGCGGCGATGGTCCGCTGCGCGGATGTGTGGGCGGCCGGCGCCTCCTTCTGCGAGCAAGTAATGCTCGTGAAGGAGGAGGCGGGGCGGGAGCGGCAACGGGAGCGACGAAGGATCGCAAGCCAAGCTGCCCGCGTACGAAGGCAACTCGGGAGTCGGAGGTCGATCTCCGCCCCCCATGAGCGCCGGCCTGGGGGTGACAGGTGGAGCCACCTGTCACCCTGGCAGAAGCAGGCCGCGGCGGTGGCGCGCCTGGCGCGCCTCCCCGTTTCCGGGGACGAGTTGGGGACTCTGTAGTCCCCACACCCGAGAAGAGGGCCAGATCGTGAGAGATGGCCCTGAGTCGGCCGGGGTGCGAGGGATATGCCTGTCAACCTCACCTTCGGCAACGAAAACAACCTACAGACGGCGTGTGTTTTAGTCGGTTCGAGTCCGACATAACCTCTCTCACCAGCTCCGGTAACCGTGGGGATTTTGCGCACGTAAAAAAAAATGTTATAAAGTATCTATTTTTGAGAAAAAAGTAGTTTACTTGTCTTCAGGTCGTGAACTGTTACATAATTATATATTTGGTAAATGCTTACCAAAGGAACTCTCTATTAAATTCTATATACATTCTACGTACATACATGTATATGTGGTACTTAGGTTCACTGGGAAAGAGGCGTGACTGGGCAGTCACGCCTCTTTCCCAGTGAACCTAAGTACCACCTAAGGACATGACATGACGGTATCTCCCGTCCAAAATTGATCAGTCCGTCTGGGTAAGTACCTCCGCCCTACAGAATACCGCGGTTATAATAACCTTGTGTTGTGTTCCCGGCGGTGAGTAGGGTAGCCAGAGCTCACTAGAGAGGTTCTGTGCTGTCAGTAGGAAGACCAAAGGCTTAAATTGACCCCACTGACTGGTGGGGGCCCGGTGAAACGGTTATCCGCTGGCCGCCCGCAGGCTGTACGGTTCCCGAACCTGGGGATTACTTAATCTCCGCCCCAGGAGGCTGAACCAGCAGCCTGTATAAAGTTCCCGGTGCTGTAGCCATGCCGGAGGAGGAGACCGGAGTGGACTTGGCTTCAGTATCTGGGAGGGGACCGGGGGCCCTTCCGCCCATCGCGCCAGTCAGTCACACAACCCCAACTTATCTGTGGGGGTAGGACGCCTTGCTTTGTCTTCTACACTGGAGGCACAGAATCTCTTTTTACCTTCTCCCCCCCCCTCCCCCCATCTCAAACATGAAAACTAAAAAAAGCAAGAGAAAGGTTACCACAGCTTCACCATCATCCACAGTGAATGTGCAACATCAGGGGCCTACACTCCAACCTTAACGCGGTCCATCTCTACTTAGAGACCGCGCAGCCTACCTTGGTTTTTCTGACGGAGACGCAAATATCATGCCCGGCCGATACAGCCTACCTAATGTACCCCGGGTACAAACTCGAGCATAGCTTTATGAGTCGCGCCGGGGTATGCTTGTACGTCCGGGATGATATTTGCTGCCGCCGTCTCCATGGTCTTGAGGATAGGGACCTGTCAACTTTATGGGTACGCATAGATCACGGAGGCCACACCCGTATCTATGCGTGCCTTTACAGGTCTCATAGCGGTGACCTGGGCACGGCTCAACTGTTTCAGCATCTACAGCGGTCGGCGGATAGCGTAATTGAGCAGTACCCCACTGCGGAATTAGTATGCTTGGGGGACTTCAACGCCCACCACGTGGAGTGGCTGGGGTCTCCTAGGACTGATTTTGCGGGAAGGGCTGCTCACGACTTCGCTCTAACTTATGGGCTCTCTCAACTGGTGCATTCTATCACTAGAACACCAGAAATTGAGACCCACAGAAGCTCTATACTGGACCTTCTGCTGACTACGCGCCCGGATGAATACTCCATAAGGGTGGAAGCACCTCTCGGTTATTCGGACCACAGCCTCGTCCGGGCGCAAGTGACACTCGCGCGGCCTGAACCACTGCGGCCACCTCAGTGGCGGCATGTGTGGCACTACAAGTCGGCAGACTGGGACGGACTGCGAGAATTCTTCGCGTCGTACCCGTGGAGGCAGCTTTGCTTCTCTTCTTATGACCCAAGCTCCTGTGCAACAGCAGTTGCTGACGCGATCCTATTGGGTATGGAATGTTACATCTCCAACCGCTGGGTCGCGACAGGAGCGAGCAAACGCCCGTGGTTTAATAGGCCTTGCAGGGAAGCTAGAGACCGCAAGCAATCTGCATAAAGGGCTTCGACCACGGCTCTTGCCAATAAGGATCCGAACATCGCTGAAGTGAAGCGGAAGTTGAATGCTGCTTCAAGGTCCAGTAAAAAGGCAACGTCTAGAGCAAAGTTTGAGTTCATCGGCATAATTGGCGAGCGGCTTGCGCGCTACCCATCTGGCAGTCGTGCATTTTGGTCGCTCGCTAAAGCTGCTGAGGGAAACTTCTGCCAGTCTTGCCTTCCGCCGCTGCAAAAATCCGACGGTAGTCTGGCCCATGGCGCTAAGGAGAAGGCCGATCTTTTGGGTAATCTCTTTGCGTCAAACTCGACTATGACCGACGGGAACGCCGAACCACCCATCATCCCCAGCTGTGGTGCTTCGATGACCGAAATTAAAATCACACAACGGGTGGTCCGGCGCGAGCTTAAGTCCCTAGATGTTCGGAAGTCGAGTGGGCCGGACGGTATATCGGCGATGGTACTTAAGCACTGTGCCCCCGAGCTGTGCCCTGTTCTTACACGCCTTTTCGCACTCTCATACTCCGCGAGGCAGGTCCTGGCCTCGTGGAAGACTGCATTCGTGCACCCTGTACCTAAGAAAGGTGACAGGACAGATCCGACCAATTACAGGCCTATCGCTATAACCTCCCTTCTCTCGAAGGTTATGGAGCGTGTTATTAATACACAGATCCTGAGGTACCTTGAAGGAAACGATCTACTGAGCGACCGACAGTACGGTTTTCGCCACCGTCGCTCTACCGGTGACCTTCTTGTGTATCTCACAAACCGGTGGGCGCAAGCCATCGAGAGTCGCGGTGAGGCACTAGCGGTCAGCCCCGATATAGCGAAGGCCTTCGATCGGGTTTGGCACAAAGGTCTTCTTACGAAGTTGCCATATTATGAACTCCCCGAGGGATTGTGCGAATGGATCTCCAGCTTTTTGTCCAACAGAAGCATCCAAGCCGTCATCGACGGCAGCTGCTAGGACTGCATGAACATAAACGCTAGTGTCCCACAAGGCTCCGTGTTGTCTCCGACGCTGTTTCTGCTACATATCAATGACATGCTGTCTGATGGCTCCATTCATTGTTATTCGGACGACAGTACCGGGGACACGTGTTACACGGGCCGTGCAAATATCCCTCAGTCAGAGGTGGAGAAGAGTCGCGAACAACTTGTGTCTGAAATCGAGACTACTCTCTCTGGAGTGTCCGATTGGGGACGACTAAACCTAGTCCAATTCAACCCCACTAACACAAGTATGTGTATTCACCGCTAAGAAAACCCCATTCATTGTAGCGCCGCAATTCCTGGGCATACCGCTTACCATCTCCCCGAGTATCGGGATCCTTGGTGTCGATATCTCCAGTGACGTCCAATACCGAAGTCATTTGCAGGACAAGGTTAAGTTGGCAGCAAGACAGCTCGGAGTGCTCAACAGGGCGAAGCAGTATTTCACTGCGGGGCAGCAACTCCTTCTTTATAAAGCACAGGTCCGGCCTCACATGGAGTACTGCTGTCACCTTTTTGCTGGAGCACCTGCATACCAGCTTGACCCCTTCGACTCATTGCAAAAACGGGCATTGAGGCTGGTTGACAATCCCATACTCACAGGTAGAGTGGAACCTCTTAGCCTTAGGAGGGATTTTACCTCACTGTGTGTGTTCTACCGCCTATACAATGGTTTGTGCTCAGATGAATTCTTTGACATTATGCCCGTAGCTACATTCTATCATCGCACCTCTTGCCATAGGCAGGGAATTCATCCCCACACATTGCGACCTGAGACGGTGCGCACTGTGCGGTATGAAAGAAACTTCATCCCACGCACACTCAAGCTGTGGAATGACCTCCCTGCTGCGGTTTTCCCAAGCGCCTACAATATGGGGTTCTTCAAGAGGGGCATCAGAAGGTTTCTTCATGGTCGGCAGCGCGAGTGTGACACCCCTGGTGTTGCATACATCCAAAGGCCACGGTAACCGCTTCCCATCAGGTGGGCCGTGTGTTTATCTGCCAACTAAGTGGTATAAAAAAAAAGTGGTATAAATAAAAAGAAGTAGGCAGAAACCATATGTGCTACAATCCCGGTCTACATTCTACGCTAGTTCACCATATATGCTACATTCTACGCTTCTTCTTATTTCCTAATTTTCATAACCTTCTATGTTTTTCCAATCCTGAATTAAGTAATTTTCATAAAACCTTTATTCAGTTAAATATTACAAGGCACGGAAAAGTCAAACAGCTTTTCGTATAAATATTTGAGATCAAGTAAACTCGTTGGAAAAAATTTGGCGAAAAATTGCTTCGAAGCGCGTTGTCTAAAGGCACATACTGACCTTTTCAGGGTTTTACCGTGCACTCAAAGCATTCAATATTCAGTAAAGTTGCTTGGCGAGGCTGAACACTATCCCTAATGCGTTTCGAAAGGTGGACGAGCGGCCGGAATCTGATAATAGTTCACTGATTAAAGATAGAAAATTGTATCCGTTCATAGATTCTATAACAGATTAAAGTAGCTACCTGAAATGTTATTCAGTTAAACGGTTTTTAATCAGAATAAACAAAATTTCATTTAAACAATTGTTTCAATGATAACGTACGAGTATACACAATACCTGAATTTATGCAAATAATGTATCTGTATTTTTTTTTTTTTTTTTTTTTTTTTTATATACGACACGCCAACTTGACCTCACCTCGCCTGATGGTAAGCTAAAGGCAAAGTCTCAGGAAAGAGGGTCACCATTACAGACACTAAGTGCTACAATGGTGGCACTCAGCTTGGCGGCCTCATCAGATGCTTTTTCACGCCCCGCTTAAAGGCCCCGGGACTGTAGGAAGAAGGAAACACGTGTGCTGGTAATGAATTCCAGGTCTTGGTGGTGCGGCAAAGAAAAGAGTCTCCGAACCGCTTGGTTCTTGCTCGTATATTCTGCACAGTGTGAGGGTGACATCTAAGGCCTGCACGTGTTGTCCTATGTAGGAAAGGAGATGGTGGGATTAGTTGGAAGAGCTCGTCAGAACACTCACCGTGGTAGAGACGGTAAAATACAGCCAAGGAAGCAATATCTCTACGCATCTGCAAAGGCTCGAGGGTGTTCGTGACCTCAGGGTTCCCAATAATTCGGACCGCGCGTCGCTGCAACCTGTCGAGAGCATCTAGTAGGTATTTCGCGGAGCCATCCCAGAGATGCGAGCAGTATTCCACGCAGGAGCGAATTTGTGTCTTATAGAGAAGACACCGCTGCTCCGGCGTGAAAAAACGTCTCACTTTGTTTAGGAGTCCGAGTTTCCGCGAGGCTGTTTTGATGATGCTCTCGATGTAATTTCTGTTATTCAGTTTGCAGCGAATATCCATGCCTAGGATATAGAGATTGTCCTGCAGTGGAAGTGGCGTGCTCTGAAGAGTGGGAAGGGGAAGGAAAGAAGGTACCTTTGCTGTGAACGCACAAGCCTGCGTCTTCTTGGCATTGAACTCGACCATGTTCTCGGAGCCCCATTGAGAAATGTGATTCAAGATCCGGTCCAGTTCAGTGACAAGAAGCTGTCTTTTTTCCACGATATCAGACTGTTTGGCCGCAGGTTGTCCGTGATAACTCCCGTGTACGGTGCTATCGTCTGCATAGCAATGTATGCTGCCGGTGGACAGCATGTCGTTGATATGCAGAAGAAAGAGAGTGGGAGATAATACAGACCCCTGCGGTACGCCAGCATTTATTTGCAAGAACTCCGAAGCCCGTCCATCACAGAGGACGCGGATACGGCGCTCCTGCAGGAAACTAGCAATCCAGTTGCACAGTCTAGGAGGCAGACCAAAGGCTGGTAGCTTGGAGAGAAGCGATTTGTGCCAGACTCTATCGAAAGCTTTGGCGATATCAAGACTAATTGCCAGTGACTCGCCGTGCTTGTCCATAGCCTCACCCCAAAGATGGGTAACGTATGCCAGAAGATCACCCGTTGACCGTTTCGGCCTGAAGCCATATTGCCGGTCATTAATTAAGGAGTGAACCTCTAGGTGACGCATGAGCTGTTTGTTAATGATGTGCTCGAAGACCTTGCACAGCACTGAGGTGACGGCTATGGGTCGATAGTTGGCTGGCTCTGAGCGATCCCCCTTCTTGGGGATCGGCTGTACATTCGCCTCTTTCCAAGCCGAAGGCACTGTACCCGAGCTGTAGGACAGTCGGTACAGCCGCGTAAGCATCGGAGACAACTCCGCTGCACATTTTTGTAAGACCACCGCTGGAATACCATCCGGGCCACTGGCTTTCCGGACATCGAGTGATTGAAGCACCGCACGAACATCGCATTGCCTGATACGTATTTCAGGCATTACGTGGTCACCATTGGGTAGTGTCGGCGGCTGTATACCGCAATCATCGACTCGGGAATTGGCCGCAAAGAGATTTACTAGCATATTGGCTTTCTCTTGCGGTCCATGGGCCAGGGATCCATCAGGGTAGCGCAGCGGTGGCAGCGAAGGCTGACAGAAGTTGGCCTGCACGGCTTTGGCCAGTCGCCAGTATCCACGGCTGCCCGTGGGATGTGCCACTAGCTCTTGACCAAGCCGCGCAATGCGCAGGGCATCCGCTTTGACGTAAGCCCTCTTGCAGACCTTTGTGGCTCTGTTGTACGCCGCCTTGAAGTGGCTCACATTGGGATCGTGCGTGGCACGCGCCCTTACCCAAGCGCGATACGCGGACTGCTTTTGATCAACAGCCCCCGCACACTCGCGCCCGAACCAAGGGCGCACTCCTCGGGCACCGGTGACATCAGTGTACGGAATATAGTATTCCATACCCAGACCGATCTCACCGGCAACAGCAGTAGCACAATCCGAGGGTTTCTTACCTTCAAAGCAGCGTTCAACCCACGGGATGGACGCAAAATAGTTGCGCAGCCCATCCCAATCTGCTGACGAGTAGTGCCAGAGACGCCGCTTCCCCTGCACGGGTCGTGAAGGCGCTATAATTGGCACCTTGGAGCAGACCAGACAGTGGTCGGAATTGCCTAAAGCGGCTTGTACCGAAACACTGTACGGGTCTGGGTGACTCGTCAGCAGAAGGTCTAGCAGAGAGGGTGCTAGGCCCGACCTTCTTGGTATTCTAGTGACCTCGTGTACCAATTGGGTCAGGCCATGCGCCAGAGCAAATGCATGGGCGGCTCTTCCCGCATGGTCTGTTTTGGAGGAGCCCAACCAGGTTTCGTGGTGGGCGTTAAAGTCCCCCAAAAATACCACTTCGGCGTTCGGAAACCGTTCCTGCGCATCATCTGCCGCCTGACTCAGATATTCAAAGAGTCGAGTTGTCTCAGCATCTCCTGTATGGGAACGGTAGAGGCACACATAGATCTGACTCGTAGAGCCATGGTCTACGTGTACCCATAGGGTTGAAAAGG
This sequence comes from Eilema griseolum, assembly GCA_963662185.1. Taxonomy (NCBI): domain Eukaryota; kingdom Metazoa; phylum Arthropoda; class Insecta; order Lepidoptera; family Erebidae; genus Eilema; species Eilema griseolum. The sequence continues at coordinate 16,843,526 of OY759244.1, read as the reverse complement.
ATGGGTCCTCAAGGCAGCGCAAACGGCGACAACAAACATCCGCCCTAACAAACACGCACACCCCGGCTTTTGCACGGATATTTTCCTCGATAACATAGCCGGGGTAAAGCAAGTAGGTCGTGTCATCAGGGCGGCCTATTTGTGTCTCCGTGAGAAAGAGCATATCTGGTTTCGCCGTCTCAAGGTGTTGGTGGACGGCGTTGAGGTTCGCATGGAGTCCACAGATGTTAGTGGACTCCACCTCAAATAGCGAGCTTGTGGGAGTCTGTAGAGCCGCTGTGTTGCCCAATACTCTTAAATGCGCTGCCATGATGAAAAGGAGAAAAGGGCGTGAAAAAAAGAGGTGATTGTCGTCGCAGCACCGCGTGACAAAGTGCGGGATATTGGTTTTGTCTATGATTATGAGGCATGGCGTGAGCCGACACGCCGTACGGAAGGGCCCCCGTACCCCCCCGAATATGGTCGCCTGGCCCCCACTTCCGGTCACCAACCGGCACGACGAGCCATACCGGGATTATGCGCGGTCTGGTGAGGCAGCCTTCCAGGGTGGTTAGTCCCAGTTGGGCCTCTGTACTATACCGCGGGCGGCCAGCGGCACCACCGTTTCTACGGGTCTCCCTGACCGGCGCGTCGCCCCGCACCATCCTCACTAGACTACGCCAAGACCCACTGGTCCCACTAGTGCTGCGACCACCATCACCCCTACCCGGCTATGCATTTGCTGATCCCTGAACGCAATCCAACCGAAATTGAATTACTATGAAGGGTTTTTCGCAATATTGCACGGTGGTACCAACCCGGTCGAAATTTGTGACAAATTTGTGCCGTCAAATCTCTACCACCAGTAAAATTTTCGAAACACTCATTTAAGTGGTTTAAACTATTTTATACGGTACTAGCTATAGCACGTGGATCCGCCCGTATGGATGTCAGCTATCCATAACATAGCCTGTTTCCGTTCCCAAGATTTCATCTGTCTCTGTTGAACGCCAAAATCGTTGTTGTTCAGATGATAACCGTGCACGGGTGCTTCGGACTGTATCTGTGTCGGAAGGAGAAAAAACCAACATCCAAGTCCATCACAGCGACGCGAACGAGGACTCTGGGCTGTACGCTCGCTGAGCGTCTGATAAGGGAGGTGCCGCAACGGGAGCTGGGGGCGACACTGGGAGTAAGAATTCTCGCGGTAGATACCTTGCTTGTAGCGCTGCTTCGCTGCGCGGGGAACGGAAGCGGCAGCGGGAGCGAAGGATCATCACGCTGCTCGCGTACTGAGGCAACTCGAGAAATATGCCTGTCTACCACTCCTTCGGCAACCACCAACGACCTGCGCCTGTGGGTTAGTGTAGGTGTTCGTTGGATCATAACCTCTCCCATCGGCTCCTTGGGGATTTCAAAATCGTTGTTGTTAAGTTGTTTAGGATTGAAAGTGTTGTCAACAAAACTGTTGGACAAAAGGACAGAACAATTTCATTAAATGTATAGCAAAGGCTGCCTACTCACGGCGTAGCATATCTGATACAAAGTCAAAGTAGTGCCAAAGATTTTACAGTCGTTCACTTTGCTTCTTCGTTATCACCTTACTTCTAGAAACTGGAACCGTTATTTTTCTTCTTTTCTAGTTAATTTTATAGAAACAGATATTTTGCATTTTAGAATTTTGGGTATCAATCTTGGGAGAGTGAAAAGACAAAGTTTTTACCCGACTGCGCTAGCGAGAGTAATGGGTTACGCGTGCATGTATGTAAGTTCATTTCTTTGTTCTCCTCTACAGGCCTAACGATGCTAATATGCATGGTGCAAAAAATCCAAATTTAACGAGTAGGGTATCAAAATGAAGGAAATTAGAAAGATATTACAATAATATGTATATGTCATAAAATAATATAGGTGAAAATAAAATAAGTATTTTTTATACAACTTAGACAGTGGCAGACAAGCACACGGCCTACCTGATGTAAAGTGGGTACCGTGACCTATGAACGTGTATAACACCAAGGGAATCACACTCGTGCTGCCGACTCTGTGAGAACAGAGATTTTCTGTGCCGCCAGTGCAGAACACAAAATGAGGACAAGCCTTAAAGTTATTATAACAAATAAACAATCCGACCACTGTCTAAAAGATCGAAACAAGTTTAAAAAAGCAAGCGGTACACCCCCCCCCCCCCCCCCGGTTCTTTCGGTTTATCATTAACAGATGGGTACCGACTGCTACGAAACTTGATTCTTAATGATATTTTAGACAGCAGTCGGGTTATTTATTTTATTAATATTTTTACTATCCGTAATTACTAGTAACCCTCTAACCCTTCTAGTTAAGCTACCGAACACGTTCTCAAGTATTCAAGTATTGGTGGTGTTTTACATGATAGTTTATTGTTACTGTCAAACATCTTTTCTTGTACTGGTATTTGTTACGAAGTTATGAACTAAGTCACTCCGCACATAAACATGTCCTTCTATATCACATTTTTCTAGAAACCTTTCACATGCAGATGTTTGAGAATCTAGGTCGAACAATATGTTTTGTTATCAGCGCACACACTGACGTCGTTTATTGGTATACCATCTTTCCCGGGAGTGAATGCTTTCTGACCTTCCTGCCTGACTGAAGTCTGTGTCTACTCCTTTGTTTAACAGGTGCACTTTTTTTTTCAAAATCTCCATGGAAGACGTTATGTCGGACTCGAACCGACCAAAACGCACGCCGCCTGTGGATCGCTTTTGGTTGCCGAAGGTGAGGTTGACAGGCATATCCCTCGCACCCCGTCTGACCCAGGACCATCTCTCACGATCTGGCCATCCCCTCGGGTGTGGGGAAAACAGAGTCCCCAAGTAGTCCCCGGAAACGGGGAGGCACGCGAGGCGCGTCACCGCCGCAGCCTGCTTCTGCCAGGGTGACAGGCGGCTTCACTAGTCACCCCCAGGCCTGCGCTCATGGGGAGCGGAGGTCGTTCATCGACCTCCGACGCCCGAGTTGCCTTCGTACGCGAACAGTTAACAGGTGCACTTGCAGGTGGCGTTGGCTTGGGCCTCAAGAATGGGTATGGGTTCCGAAATAAGTCTATACTTGCCGTATAGACTTATTTCGGAAAAATATACTCGAGTAAAATGATACTACAAATTTTTATGTTAAACAAAACGTTTATTTGCGTCTAAGCTATGAGTAAGCCCGCTTTGAGGGATGTACCATTAACTTCAGGGCAAAGGGTCTTTAAGTATATAATACAGGACCGCTCAGACAATTCTGTGAAATGAGAAGATATTTTGGTCTTAAGTTTGAAGGCTCAATTTTAATTATTAACATTAACTCAATTTATTTGGGCATGAGTTAAACCTATGTATTATATTTTAAGAGGACCTGTGTGGGTTCTAATTTGTATTTCTTTATTTATGAATTTGTCATAGGTTTATATTAGTGTAGTAATATTAGTGTAGTGTACTAGTATAGTGTAATATTAGTGTAAACATCGTTGGATCTCCCGTACGTGTTTTTTTATGCTAGTCGCATGGAAAGTGGTTACCGTGGCCAAAAACGTGTGTAAGATCAGTGTTATAACTGAAGTAAATAATTTCTCCATGAAGAAATCAAATTTAAAATTAAAAATAATTATTTTCCCATGTGGTGATGTGATGTATTCTCACGTAGAATACATACATAAATACATATAATCACGCCTTTATCCCCGTAGGGTAAGACAGAGGTGAATTAACACCCATATTTCATCTATCATTGGATTTGGTCTCACGTAATAGGGGGTGAGCCTATCTCCGTCTTTCGGGCACTATTGTTGACTCAAGCCATGTATCTGAGGCTGAGTCTGGGCTGTATATATCTGTCTTGTGCTAAACAGCCCCATCCCTTAGTCGCCTTGTACGAATAAATATCACAAAAATAAACTCACAAGTCTAGTACGAGAGGGGCTCCCCCCTCTCGTACTAGCCTTGAAACCGGTTCTGCTCCGGGCAAGGTAACCTTAACAATGTGCAAACCATGGGCTCTGTAATGAGCGTTGTACTTGTAATAGAATATATTTTCCTTCTCTCTAAAGTGCAGTTTCAAGACGCGACTAGGAAATCATTATGAAAATGATGATGACTGACTTATAGTGTTTTCATGGAATCGCACTTATATATTCCAGGGAGCTAAAAGATATCTATCACAATTATGTGATATGATATTACTACCACAGGAAAACATAACGGCTGAAGAGCCTTTGAATATTATAACAAGACATCTATCCTTGTAATGGTATTCAAAGCTTACCCGCAGTCCAAGCATACAATACAGCATGCATTATTCACTGTCTCCATCTGCGCCAATCTCCAGTTTGTAGATACCAACTATGCTTCTAAAGTTGTACAAATTTAAATGAAATGTATATTTTTGGCCTTCATCTCTTATTTAAAGTCAAATGACAGTCTCTGTGGCTTGGTGGTAGTAAACGTAACCGCTACGAAAGAGGCGCGGTTTCGATACCCACTCAGTGCAAATATTTGTATGCATGAATATGTGTATTTGCATTGGTCTGGGTGTTTCTATGTATAATATGTATGTATTAACAAAAATAAAGTATTTAAGTTTATTTATTTGTATTCTAGATTCCATAACACAAGGTAGTTAAGCTATGCTTACCATGGGTCTAGATAGCGTTGTGTAGAATGTTGCAGAATATTTAAACAATTAATGCCGCATAGATTGTTAAAACGATAATTACAAGGTGTCAAAGAAAGCAACTGTTATTTTTGACTTCCATAATAAGGTATAATGAATGAATGAACCTTACAATATGATGAACCTTACAAAATGATATCTACTATTGTACTGATTTCCGGGAAGGTAAAGTCACAAGGGTCATCCCATCTCGTACCGTCTCCCGAGGGACTCACTTAGTCGCCATACTCGATACTAATACTGTTCTCGATTTGATTGTACGCTTACAGAAAAAATCCCTGTTAGGTAAGTTGAAAACAATTTGGTCTATATAGAATTGGTTAAAGAAGTTACTTTATTCATAAATAAAATTAAAGTAATGATGAATTGAAATGTAATGAAAACATTAAAGTCATGCAAGCCATTGTGAATAGGAATATACCAAATAAAACCTACCAAAGTAGAACGTAAATTAAAGATATTTTCATCCCTTCTATTCGAAAAGTATCTATACGCGGGTGCAAAAAGTTCTTTTCTCTTTAGTGACTGAATTTGGAATATAAATATCATTCAAAAAATCGAACACAGCTGGCCGCACGGCGCATGGACTCGTGATAACTAGAAAAAAAAACAAAAGCGCGCGAATTATGTATTTAGTTGTTTTTTTTTTCTTCTATGGCGATCCCATTTAGCTGTTTATAATATACTGAAGATTGATGGCGCTTGAAACTTGCTATACATATTGAATATGGCATATTTATATTCCATTTTTTTTTACATTATTTTTAAAAAAACACTGGAAATGTCCAAGTGCAATATTCGATAAGTATTCTTGTAATCAGTACAAATTGTCTCATAGAAAAGATGAAAAGTAGAGTAAGTATACTCTAAGATAATTAATTCACGTCGGTTAAGGAGTCGGCCCTACAATCGAGAGGTCCTGGGTTTGAATCCTGGCCATTACACAAGTGACGTGAACTCACTCCTAGCACAATCAATTTAGCTTAGTTGGAGGGGTAAAGGGAATAGTAATTGCGGTTGCTAATATTCTTTAAAAAAAATATTTATACCACGGGCGATGCACTTTAAATCTCTCCGTGCGCTCAAAATTCAACGTTAATGTGCTTCGCTTTTGCTCCCTTGTCATACAATCTACTATTTCACAGTCCAGAAGTGAGAATTATTTCTTGATCATTTTTAAACATAGAAAGAAAATTGTGTGCATGAAATGGTATGGCATCCCTTTGGGAAATATGTTGACAAAGCCATGAAATAAAGCGAACTTTTGTGTAAAGGGGAATAAAACTGGGTCCAATAAAGTCTATAACAAACGCGATAGTACAGCGTCAGAATACAACGGACCTCATTCACGGGATACACATTTAAATCTGCTCCATCTCTCCATTGTGTTGTCTGAATTTTCTTTGCGGTTATTTTACACAATGTACAGTTCATTCAAACATCGTTTTCGGATCACAAGTAGTAATCAAATCCCCCCTGCTGCAGCGTCCGCAGCAGAAGTTGGCGTGCCGCATCATAAGGGGGTACCGCACGATATCCTTCAACGCGGCGAGTCTCCTCGCCGGATCGCCACCATGGATCCTGGAAGCGAGATCCCTTTCGGCGCTATACCAGTTCCGAAAGGCGGCGCGGAAGCGGGGTCACGATCCCGAGCCCGAAGAAATTCGGGCCGTGAGATCCCGGCTCCACAGGGAAATGGTGGCGGAATGGGAGCTGCGACTTGGGCGACCAGGCGCAGGGCGCGCCGTTGTAGCGGCGGTAAGACCCATCATGGGGGAGTGGCTAGAGAGGCCACACGGCAGCCTCTCGTACCGTCTGACGCAGATGATCACCGAGCACGGGTGCTTCGGAAAGTATCTGCGTCGGATGGAGAAAGAGCCAACGTCCGAGTGCCATCACTGCGACGCGAGCGAGGACTCAGGTCCGCACACGCTCACCGAGTGTCCGGCGTGGGAGACGCCGAGGCGGGAGCTTGTGGCGGCTCTGGGAGTGAGAGTTCTCACGCTCTCCACCTTGCTCGCGGTGATGGTCCGCTGCGCGGATGCGTGGGCGGCCGGCGCCTCCTTCTGCGAGCAAGTAATGCTCGTGAAGGAGGAGGCGGGGCGGGAGTGGCAGCGGGAGCGACGAAGGATCGCAAGCCAAGCTGCCCGCGTACGAAGGCAACTCAGGCGTCGGAGGTCGATGAACGACCTTCGCCCCCCATGAGCGCCGGCCTGGGGGTGACAGGTGGAGCCGCCTGTCACCCTGGCAGAAGCAGGCCACGGCGGTGGCGCGCCTGGCACACCCCCCCGTTTCTGGGGTCGAGTTGGGGACTCTGTAGTCCCCACACCCGAGAAGAGGGCCAGATCGTGAGAGATGGCCCTGGGTCGGCCGGGGTGCGAGGGATATGCCTGTCAACCTCACCTTCGGCAACCAAAACGACCCACAGGCGGCGTGCGTTTTAGTCGGTTCGAGTCCGACACAACCTCCTCCACCGGCTCCGGTGGGGAGGTATCCGTGGGAATTTTGCGCACGTAAAAAAAGAAAAGTAGTAATGAAATCCATTTATTAAGGACAAGGTTTTTACATTATATACAGACATATTGATTGCGAAGTGTGTGTGGAATGATAGAGTGAGAAACAGCATGATAAGAGAGCAATGTGGAGTGATAGAAGATGTAGTAATGAAAATTGAGACAGGAATGTTAAGATGGTTCGGTCATGTTGAGAGAATGAATAAAAGAAGACTAACGAAACAGGTGTATGAGGCAAGTGTTTATGGTACCATCGGAAGGGAAAGACCTAGGCGCACATACCTGGACCAAATCGGGGAATTTTTAAAAAAGGGGCTGGTCACGAGTACCCTAAATCGACGAGCATGCATGAAGAATGTAACGAGAGTGAATAAAGCGAGAGTATTATGTCAGGATCTATATGTAAATACATAATGGTAATGATTATAGATTTAATGTAGATGTAAGAAATTGACAAATGTACTAAATTTGCACGCCATCACATGGCAGAATATGAGCGAACTACACTATGTTATTATTACACCTCTATACACCATGTTCTAGCAAATAAATGAATTTGAATTTGGATCGTAGCAAATGGAGATCCGTGATCTCTGACTACCCCTATAGTAAATATGAACATACATATTGAAGCCTGTAATCCCCAAAGGGGTAGACAGAGGTGTATTAACACCCACATTTGATCCAAATTTGATTTACAGTCCCACGTAATAGGAAGTCAGCCTATTACCGTCAAGCGGGCATTTTCGGATCCTATCAGATAGTCGCCTTCTATAACACCCAAGGAAAGAGACGGGGTGGCCCTATCCTCTTCCACCTGTTACTAACATACGTATAGCTATTTAACCTGCAGTCCATTGTAATGATGATTCAACATAGTTCTGCATTGATAAACAAGCTTTAATTTTTCTGTACTACATTAGTACAGAAACACATGTAGAAGAAGTAATAAATGTTCTAAATATTCTACGACAGTATGGTAGCAGACCCTGGTAGTAAAATACAGTCAACGATAAAAGTAGCTTAGGAAATTCTAATTTATTGATCACTATAGCCAATAAACCAATCATAAAATTCTTCTTTGTCCTCAGAGGATTCTAATACTACTCATTCATTACCTGTGTGCACATTTATTCCGAAGTAAAAAGGTTGTGTTGACAGTACACTCAATGAGTAAATTAGCATACCCATGTAAAGTTCGACAACTGGTCAAACTCATAATTTTGAGATAAATATAATGAGATAAGCAACAAGAAATAATCGTTTCACGATAAAGACTGAAACCCGATCCCAACAGATTTTTTTTATACAACTTAGGTGGGAGACAATCACACGGCCCACCTGATGGAAAGTGGTTACTGTGACCTATGAACGTGTGTAACACCAGTAGATCACATCCGTGCTACCGACCCTGTAAGAACAGATTTTCTGTGCCCTCAGTGCAGAACACAAAATCAGGACAAGCCTTTGATCTTCCCACTGACACCACAAAAACTCTCCAGTGAACTCTGGCTACCCTACTCACCACCGGGAACACAACACGAGGTTATTTTAGCCGTGGTATTCTGTAGGGTGGAGGTACTTCCCCAGTCGGACTGCTCAATTCGGACAGGAATACCATCGTGTCCTATGTCCTCATGAGATAAGCAACAAGAAATAATCGCTTCACGAAAAATGTGTTTGACCACGCCGTAGTTAGAGTGAAACCCGATCTCAACTGAATTGAGAAAACTAAAACTTTGATGAAGTTGAGTCTAAAGAATGCGGACAAAGGAGACGGGGATTTCAGAGCCAAATTGTAATGTGTTGAGATATGACTTAAAAAAAGCGGCATATTTTTCTATTTCAAAATTTAAAAATACAGCTCAATTGAACATCAGGAAGACGAGAAATCTTAAAATTAATTTTATTCCACGATGATTCAACATCGATTACTGTGATCGATTCAAACAATATTGACAATAAAAATACTTTCATCGTAGTATTATTTCAGTCAAAGTGAACACACCATAATAATAACAATAATACACATTTAAAAAATATAATAACAGTGTAATTATAATAAATTCAGAACTGATTTTCGTTATTCGATTACATAATTCTCGTAATTATCAACTGTATAAGTCGTATTAATCTGTGCTGTGACAACTGGCAGCTTCCTGACTTTCAGTCAATCAGTTATTACAATTACGGTTCACAATGATAACTTAAATGATTTTCCCCAGCTTACAGAAAGTGAATAAATTCTAATATATTTAGGGACATATCAGATAAAACAGGCACGTTCATACTACGGTAAGCATCTAAGAGGTAATGAAGGTTTCATTACAGAAGTGTGTAGGGTGGTCAGCAGCAGCAGCCTGCTTCGAGATTTGTCGGCTTCTAATTCTGCATGGACGCTAAATCTCTTATATCTCTGCTCTCTGATGTTCAAAATCTGCAGATTTTTCAGGGATGGTTTAATAATATATAAGCTCTCACTTGAGGCCACTCTCAACTTTTTACATTTAGGCCCAAGAATGTATGAAAGCGAATCCGTCTCCTTTTCTTAATTAAATTGACCACTCAGCACGCTCCTTTAGCGCTGTAGCAGTCACGTTAGATGTGTTAATCCGGTTATTAACGACCAAAGCAAAATCAAGAAAGCTATGAAGATAACTCTGAGTGCGACACATTTTACCATGTTAGGAGCGGTAATAGCGTTACCTCCAGGAGCAAAATGGATATTACTGTGTTAGTTTGTATTGATATGTAAACTACGGCATACATACGTACGGTTTAAGTACATTAACGGAATGCAACAAATAGTGATTGCTAATATAATTAATGTATTAAACATAATCTAGCAACCGCGGTAGAAGGGGTAGGCAGAGGTTCTAGCACCCACATTTCGCGAGTTTATGTTTAGGTCCCAATGTAATAGGTGGCGAGTCTATTGCCATTAACCGGGCGCTTATAAACCTGCGATGAATACACACATCACTTCGAAAATCATCGAAAAGTCATTGGTGTGTGCCATAGTAAACCTGGGATCGAACCCGAGACCTCGTCTCAGCAGTCCACAGGTAAAAAACTGCACAACAGCAATCTAAGAAAATTGATCTTACTGAATAACTTAGATACTAGAAAAAGAAGTATTTTCTACTTCCATTACGGTTTACATTTCAATTCACCAGCCTCAAAGAACACCTACCTATATGTACGAGTAAATATATTACAAGCCCGCCTACCTATTTTTTCCAATACTTTATTTACGAAGCCACGTAGGAGGAACAAACAAACCTTTAGATTTACACGTTGATCATAAATCTTTAGAGCAGCCATGTATTTTTTGTTCTTAAAACACGAAGGTGAACTGGAGTGTTAAGTTGATTACATTATATTTTCACAAATGTTTGTGTAGCTTTGTTTTAAATGTATAATTTTACTGTTAAATAAATATTGTAGAACACATTACATACATTTAGATTCCAACTATGCACAGATTGCTTGTGTAACTTAGAAGCCCAGGGTTCGCTCTGATGCTGCTGCTGCGCGATGTGAGCCCACATTTTCCGGGGGATTTTCCTTATAAGATGAAAATACCGTAGGTTCCATATTCAAGGAAGCCATCTCGAAATGTCTTAGGCAATCTTACACCCCAAAATCTCAAACCTAAGACATTGTGCGGTTTTAGTCAGTTAATGTCCGACTTAACCGCCAGCGTCGGGCTGCCAGTGGGTATCCGAGCAAACCACATCAATAATGGCTCTTCTCCTTGCTTCTACAATGTGTTATTTTAGATTTAATAAGTGTGATTGCCATGTAACCGTCGATAATGTTGGCTTAACGTTTGTGACACCCTAGAATACTGTACAATATTTACAGAGTGTTGTATAAAAATAACACTCTAGATAATTCTCGTCTTTTAATCGAATAATCCAGAAGTGTTGGTCATGGTATTAACATTTCATTGAACTTTCTTTTATGCAATAGCACCGACGTTGCAGGCACACAATAGCCGCTGACTGTTTATCATAAATTCATTTCAATAAACCCCAGTCGAGTTAGTGTCTTTATTATTGTTGTGTACACAATGCCCGCTGTAAACGAGAACACTTAACTGGTCGTTTATCTACTTATGAAATACAACTTGAATATAACTAACCATTGTTTATTTAGCTTCTATCATGTTTTGAGGAGTTTATATACAGGTTATGTAGGTGTTTCAGACTAAAAGAAAACAGAGACGGAACGCATGGAACTAGCGTGTGAAAAGCTGCCAAGTAATACCATTTCGCACTCGTTTGTTTTGTGGGTTCTGTTTATATGTTATTCTTTTAGTCTGAGGTAGGTATATTTAAGAGTTGTTTAGTTAATACGTTCGCGTACGTTACATGAGTACCTAAATAACTTATACATCTCGTGCGAATTAACGTGGCGTCTGGGTCAAAAACAATCCTTCTCACGCATCCTCCACGAGGGCCCAATCTCGTCCTTCGTGACCAGCGGCATCCGCAACACTGTAACTGTAACATGTTTGCCTTAGTTTCAGTTTCTTATTTATTTGTATTGGATTATATTTGACATTTGATATTGTTACTTTTAGGAACCCTTCCAATATTGAGAGAGACTTATGTCCAGTAGTGTACTGCGATAAGCTTTTTTGATGACTGATTGTTACTTTTGGGAAGCCAGGTGCCATGGTAATGCGCACGAGTTATAACTATACAACAGCCTGGTCCGGCCCATATATACTGCGATGATTGAGCTCGTCATCTTGTACGGGCCAGCGTATGGGCCGATGCCGTGGAACAGAAATGCGCCAAGAAGCAACTGAACGCGGTCTAGCGCGATTTCGCCCAAAAATTAACATAAACCTACGGGACGGTCTCCCTGCATTCGACATGGCTGCTGGCTGGGTTACTTTCTCTGGACCTCTGAGTTAGTTTGTCTTATTATACGAGGCCAAGAGAGGAGTGCACCAGCCGTGGCAAGGGGTCAGGGAGATCAAACGGCTGGCACCTATTTTGCAAACCCCGCATACCGTGGAGCGCATACGCTAGAGTTCAACAGCGCAGCGTGGTAGACGAGGAACAGTTAAGTACCGTCAAACGTCACGACGTTAGAATATACAGCGACGGGAACAAGATTGTCGCGTCGGGGCTGCTATCTATGTTTGAAAGAGCCAGTTCGAGACAGTGACTCTGACGCTGTGCGAAGCCGTATGCGAGATAGAGCGACACGGTGCCGCAGCGTTCGGAATCTTCACTGTCAGCAGGGCGGCGCTCCTTAGCGTAGTCAATCCGCACTATTATCATTCTCTATCAGTTGAGACCATAGACGCTCTTGACTGCTGTAAATAGTGAGGCAAGAGCGTCTTCCCGTACTGGTTTAAGGCCTATGTCGGCCTCGAGGGTGGTTTGCCTTGCGAAAGAGTCCACCTTAAGACTCAAGAAAAAACCGGAGTGTGACCAATGCCCTGGCTCATTCACCAAGAGAGTGAACAGGCGCTATTAGGAAGGTGAAACGGCATCCAACACTAAAATGTTTTTCCCCAACGGGGCAGAGACGTATAGAATCGTCACGAGGATCACCATCGAAGATGCTACAACCCATTCTTCACAGGATACGGTAGGTTCTCCGGCGGACCCATCGTGCACACCTCATTAATGAAAATAATAAAAGTTAGTAGCACTAACATAGAAAAGGTACACGATATCCCGGATGCCCTCACTCCTACCAGAGAAAGGTTGTATAAAAGTGCGAGAAGACTACATGCGAAAAATTGAACAAAGAGGGCTGGAATTATAGAGGAAAGTTTAGTTACATATACAGGACTCTTTTTATTACAAACTGTTAAAATGGACCGTACATTAAGTCCTCGTTTGTATGTTTGAAGGAAAACAGTGGACAATATAGGAAATGCTATATGAATTAGGATTGGACTCCGTAATCGCAACTTATAAATATCTTATAACCTGATACCTAGCTTTGTTTTAGAATGTTATTTCTATGATAAACGAAACTTTAACTGAAAAAATCATATTTATTGTGATAACGTAAAATATTTATATCGTGAAACATACAGTACAAGGCTTATAACTATAGTACAACAAATAACAGAAAAAAAATTGAAGTTTACTAATAAGGTAACATAATACAGAATACCTAAAGGCATAGTTTTCTAAGAATATTTTTCTAGAATAATACTCGTATTTTTATCCTAGGTACCTGGTTTTTGTCTTATTTCGAAGATATTTCAAAGATTCGAACACATTTTATAAAATGAAGTATGAAAATGTCAAAATATTTTAATGAAACAATTTTTTAATAAATTGGTCCTTAAAATAATTTTAATATTCATAAACCCTTAGATTCAGGCCTGGAGGTGACAGGTGGAGCCGCCTGTCACCCTGGCAGAAGCAGGCCGCGGCGGCGGCGCGTGGCGCATCTCCCTGTTTCCAGAGATGAGTTGTCCCCTGTAGTCCTCACACACCCGATGAGAGGGCCAGATCGTGAGAGATGGTCCTGGGTCAGCCGGGGTGCGTTTTAATCGGTTCGAGTCCGACATAACCTCTTCCTTCCACCGGCTCCGGTGGCGGGGTATCCGTGGGGATTTTGCGCACATATAAATAAAAAAAACCCTTAGATTTTTCTATAAAATTTTGATAACTGCTGCTAGCGAAGACTTCGGATTCAATATTGAATTCTATAATAATAATAAAGTAAAAATCCTTGATTGAAAAAAAAAATTATTTAGGATAATATCTTATCCGCGGTATATATAACCGTGGTATTCTGTAGGGCGGAGGTACTTCCCCTGTCGAACTGCTCAATTGGGCGGAAATACCGCCGTGTCCTACCTCCTATGAATACCGCCGTGTCCTACCTCCTATGAAATTAGCACAAAAGAATAACACAAGAACACAAGATTGAGAACGAAAAAAAAACAATGTTCATTAAAATAGTCATCCATAGTTCTAACAATGTTAAAAAACAAAAATAATCAATGTCCTCAATAAAATCGAAATGTAATCTTAAAAGGTGAATCTTCCGTTAGAGAAACTAAATAGGTCATTCTTATATAGGATAAAGAACTCGATCGAAAACAGATCACAATGATAAGTAACGAATGGCCGAATACAATTTCACACGTCATTTACCTCATACGCTTACATCCATCTTGTGTTCTTTACGTGTCCTGTTTTAACCACAGAAAACCCGTAAAAATGTATGAAATTACAAAAAGAAAACAAAAAGGTCTGCAATACGCTGTTGTTTTCAGTGTTCAAATATGTTTATGCAGGTAGTAGGTATGTAATTAATATTTCAAAGAGACAATCATTCCATAAGTGAAAAACCAAGCAGTCATAATTATCATGGTAGCGTTAAAAGTCAAATAAATTAAAAGTAATCAAATTATACAAGTCAAGCTTCGAAGATTAACTTAATTTTGGAATCAAATCTTTCATTTTCGAAGTTTTTGTTGAGTAGCACTTTAAGATATCTGTCAAAGGAGTTAGAAGAGTTTCCATTTGCATGTCGTAAAAGTTGGAGTTTTAAACTGATCGGGTTTACAATTAAGTACAGTCAGCGTCAGAACGATCTTGACTAAATGATCTTCATACTAAGGTATTAAAGGCAAATCGAAGCGTTTTATTAATTTGAATTGTATTACTGTCGGAACTAAAGGGAAAACCAAAGCATTAAGATCATTTTGAGTACTTTGTTCGTCAAAATTGATCTTACAAATTGGTATTGAGCGTTCACAGTTTATGCTCAGGGAAACTTTCTTATCAGTGCGTACCTTTATTTTTAAGTACTCATTTTAAAAACTAAAAACCGATATTGAACCACTAGTAAGTCAGTTAGTTAACCTAGTTTATTTGTCTAATATGTGTTTTTATAAAAAGTCGCTACAAAATTGTTTACCTTTAGTTGAATACCTGACCGAATGGAGTATACTTAGTTTGAGTAGTAAAATAAACAAAATTGATTTTTTGAACTCCGCCCGAAGGAAAAGTATTTAAATACTGGAAATGGCAAATGTTATCTCTATATCTCAGTAGTATACATTACATTATCATTATACATTAATTACCCTATTTCCTTATAGTCCCTCTTCTTAGGAGAAAGTTTCCAGTTTACAAGCACCAGATCTGCATCCGTGTCAATCAGCTGCAGGAAAACCAGTTAGTAGGGACCCATAGCTCGGGCTCGGTACACCTGTCTCGGACCTAGGCAAAAGAGGCCGTGGCGCGCACTGATAGTTTTATAATAATCTATGCTTGGTAAACTCGTCGTGGTGAGTGCGGGTGATCCTTCATGTAGCGTAAAACGTTAATGGTTATTAAAGTATATATTTCCAATACTGTTTTTTTACGTGCGAAAAATCTGCCCGAAGCACCCGTGCTCGGTGATCATCTGCGTCAGGCGGTACGAGAGGCTTCCTTGTGGCCTCTCCAACTTATAATAATAATAATAATATATTTATTTGCTTAAGATGTGGTAAATACAAGGTGACAAACAATTTATGAGCATAAGACACATTTTGCCATTCCGTCATGACATGCAAACATTAAAACATTAAATTAACATAATATTGTGAATTGAATTGTCAAAATAGAACATCAAAATAATCATTTCATTAAAATTGACACAATTGTTTAAATATAAATAAAATTATCAATCACAAATTACATAAAAATCATTACACACATCATTAAATCAAATTTTAAATTACACAAATAACATTAATTATTAATTATATTGTCATGTCATTATGGTACATTTTTAAAATGATAAGATTGGGGGGCATATTTTTTTATAAACTCATTGACCGAGTAGAAACTCTCTTCTATCAACCATTTCCGTAAAGCGGGACAGAATTTACGATACGGAAGATTAACTATATCGTCAGGCAACCCATTGTAGATAAGCGGTGCCATATATACGCAGCTCACTCTAAATATTTCAAGTCGAGGTATTGGCATTTTAAGGTGAGTTTGAGTAACTTTACGCCTATTCATATTATCTTGTACTTCAAATAGTTCCTTGTTAGACTTAACAACTTCTCCCCCATTATGGGTTTTACCGCTGCTACTACGGCGTATCCTGCGCTTGGTCGCTCAAGTCACAGCTCCTGTTCTGGTTAAGGAGTCGGCCCTACGATTGAGAGGTCCTGGGTTTGAATCCTGGCCATTACACAAGTGACGTGAACTCAGTCCTAGCACAAGCAATTTAGCTTAGTTGGAGGGGTAAAGGGAATAGTAATTGCGGTTGCTAATATTCTTTAAAAAAAATATTTATACCACGGGCGATGCACTTTAAATCTCTCCGTGCGCTCAAAATTCAATGTTAAAATGCTTCGCTTTACTTGTAATACAAAGAAGCTCCCTCTCCGTAAAAATACTATTTTGCGCTCTTGTCATACAATCTACTATTTCACAGTCCAGAAGTGAGAATTATTTCTTGATCATTTTTAAACATAGAAAGAAAATTGTGTGCATGAAATGGTATGGCATCCCTTTGGGAAATATGTTGACAAAGCCATGAAATAAAGTGAACTTTTGTGTGAAGGGGAATAAAACTGGGTCCAATAAAGTCTATAACAAACGCGATAGTACAGCGTCAGAATACAACGGACCTCATTCACGGTATACACATTTAAATCTGCTCCATCTCTCCATTGTGTTGTCTGAATTTTCTTTGCGGTTATTTTACACAATGTACAGTTCATTCAAACATCGTTTTCGGACCACAAGTAGTAATCAAATCCATTTGTTAAGGACAAGGTTTTTACATTATATACATACATATTGATTGCGAAGTGTGTGTGGAGTGATAGAGTGAGAAACAGCGTGATAAGAGAGCAATGAGGAGTGATAGAAGATGTAGTGATGAAAATTGAGACAGGAATGTTAAGATGGTTCGGTCATGTTGAGAGAATGAATAAAAGAAGAGTAACGAAACAGGTGTATGAGGCAAGTGTTTATGGTACCGTCGGAAGGGAAAGACCTAGGCGCACATACCTGAACCAAATCGGGGAATTTTTAGAAAAGGGGCAGGTCACGAGTACCCTAAACCGACGTGCATGCATGAAGAATGTAACGAGAGTGAATAAAGCGAGAGTAGTATGTCAGGATCTATGCGTAAATACATAATGGTAATGATTATACATTTAATGTAGATGTAAGAAATTGACAAATGTACTAAATTTGCACGCCATCTCATGGCAGAATATGAGCGAACTACACTATGTTATTATAACACCTCTATACACCATGTTCTAGCAAATAAATGAATTTGAATTTGGATCGTAGCAAATGGAGATCCGTGATCTCTGACTACCCCTATAGTATATATGAACATACATATTGAAGCCTGTAATCCCCAAAGGGGTAGACAGAGGTGTATTAACACCCACATTTGATCCAAATTTGATTTTCAGTCCCACGTAATAGGAAGCTAGCCTATTGCCGTCAAGCGGACATTTTCGGATCCTATCCAATAGTCGCCATCTATAACACCCAAGGAAAGAGACGGGGTGGCCCTATCCTCTTCCACCTGTTACTAACATACGTATAGCTATTTAACCTGCAGTCCATTGTAATGATGATTCAACATAGTTCTGCATTGATAAACAAGCTTTAATTTTTCTGTACTACATTAGTACAGAAACACATGTAGAAGAAGTAATAAATGTTCTAAATATTCTACGACAGTATGGTAGCAGACCCTGGTAGTAAAATACAGTCAACGATAAAAGTAGCTTAGGAAATTCTAATTTATTGATCACTATAGCCAATAAACCAATCATAAAATTCTTCTTTGTCCTCAGAGGATTCTAATACTACTCATTCATTACCTGTGTGCACATTTATTCCGAAGTAAAAAGGTTGTGTTGACAGTACACTCAATGAGTAAATTAGCATACCCATGTAAAGTTCGACAACTGGTCAAACTCATAATTTTGAGATAAATATAATGAGATAAGCAACAAGAAATAATCGTTTCACGATAAAGACTGAAACCCGATCCCAACAGATTTTTTTTATACAACTTAGGTGGGAGACAATCACACGGCCCACCTGATGGAAAGTGGTTACTGTGACCTATGAACGTGTGTAACACCAGTAGATCACATCCGTGCTACCGACCCTGTAAGAACAGATTTTCTGTGCCCTCAGTGCAGAACACAAAATCAGGACAAGCCTTTGATCTTCCCACTGACACCACAAAAACTCTCCAGTGAACTCTGGCTACCCTACTCACCACCGGGAACACAACACGAGGTTATTTTAGCCGTGGTATTCTGCTACAGCGCTAAAGGAGCGTGCTGAGTGGTCAATTTAATTAAGAAAAGGAGACGGATTCGCTTTCATACATTCTTGGGCCTAAATGTAAAAAGTTGAGAGTGGCCTCAAGTGAGAGCTTATATATTATTAAACCATCCCTGAAAAATCTGCAGATTTTGAACATCAGAGAGCAGAGATATAAGAGATTTAGCATCCATGCAGAATTAGAAGCCGACAACTCTCGAAGCAGGCTGCTGCTGACCACCCTACACACTTCTGTAATGAAACCTTCATTACCTCTTAGATGCTTACCGTAGTATGAACGTGCCTGTTTTATCTGATATGTCCCTAAATATATTAGAATTTATTCACTTTCTGTAAGCTGGGGAAAATCATTTAAGTTATCATTGTGAACCGTAATTGTAATAACTGATTGACTGAAAGTCAGGAAGCTGTCATTTGGCACAGCACAGATTAATACGACTTATACAGTTGATAAACACGAGAATTATGTAATCGAATAACGAAAATCAATTCTGAATTTATTATAATTACACTATTATTATATTTTTTAAATGTGTATTATTGTTATTATTATGTTGTGTTCACTTTGACTGAAATAATACTACGATGAAAGTATTTTTATTGTCAATATTGTTTGAATCGATCACAGTAATCGATGTTGAATCATCGTGGAATAAACTTAATTTTAAGATTTCTCGTCTTCCTGATGTTCAATTTAGCTGTTTTTTTTTAAATTTTGAAATAGAAAAATATGCCGCTTTTTTAAGTCATATCTCAACACATTACAATTTGGCCCAGAAATCCCCGTCTCCTTTGTCCGCATTCTTTAGACTTAACTTCATCAAAGTTTTAGCATTTTCCCAATTCAGTTGAGATCGGGTTTTACTCTAACTACGGCGTGGTCAAACACATTTTTCGTGAAGCGATTATTTCTTGTTACTTATCTTATGAGGACGTAGGACACGACGGTATTCCCGTCCGAATTGAGCAGTCCAACTGAGGAAGTACCACCACACTACAGAATACCACGGCTATAATAACCTCGAGTTGTGTTCCCGGTGGTGAGTAGGGTAGCCAGAGCTCATTGGAGAGTTTTTGTGGTGTCAGTGGGAAGATCAAAGGGTTGTCCTGATTGTGTACTGCACTGAGGTCACATAAAATCTGTTCTTACAGGGTCGGTAGCATGGATGTGATCTACTGGTGTTACACACGTTCATAGGTCTCGGTAACCACTTTCCATCAGGTGGGCCGTGTGCTTGTCACCCACCTAAGTTGTATAAAAAAAATCTGTTGGGATCGGGTTTCAGTCTTTTTCGTGAAGCGATTATTTCTTGTTGTTTATCTCATTATATTTATCTCAAAATTATGAGTTTGACCAGTTGTCGAACTTTACATGGGTATGCTAATTTACTCATTGAGTGTACAGTCAACACAACCTTTTTACTTCGGAATAAATGTGCACAAAGGTAATGTATGAGTAGTATTAGAATCCTCTGAGGACAAAGAAGAATTTTATGATTGGTTTATTGGCTATAGTGATCAATAAATTAGAATTTCCTAAGCTACTTTTATCGTTGACTGTATTTTACTACCAGGGTCTGCTACCATACTGTCGTAGAATATTGAGAACATTTATTACTTCTTCTACATGTGTTTCTGTACTAATGTAGTACAGAAAAATTAAAGCTTGTTTATCAATGCAGAACTATGTTGAATCATCATTACAATGGACTGCAGGTTAAATAGCTATACGTATGTTAGTAACAGGTGGAAGAGGATAGGGCCACCCCGTCTCTTTCCTTGGGTGTTATAGATGGCGACTATTGGATAGGATCCGAAAATGTCCGCTTGACGGCAATAGGCTAGCTTCCTATTACGTGGGACTGAAAATCAAATTTGGATCAAATGTGGGTGTTAATACACCTCTGTCTACCCCTTTGGGGATTACAGGCTTCAATATGTATGTTCATATATACTATAGGGGTAGTCAGAGATCACGGATCTCCATTTGCTACGATCCAAATTCAAATTCATTTATTTGCTAGAACATGGTGTATAGAGGTGTTATAATAACATAGTGTAGTTCGCTCATATTCTGCCATGAGATGGCGTGCAAATTTAGTACATTTGTCAATTTCTTACATCTACATTAAATGTATAATCATTACCATTATGTATTTACGCATAGATCCTGACATACTACTCTCGCTTTATTCACTCTCGTTACATTCTTCATGCATGCACGTCGGTTTAGGGTACTCGTGACCTGCCCCTTTTCTAAAAATTCCCCGATTTGGTCCAGGTATGTGCGCCTAGGTCTTTCCCTTCCGACGGTACCATAAACACTTGCCTCATACACCTGTTTCGTTACTCTTCTTTTATTCATTCTCTCAACATGACCGAACCATCTTAACATTCCTGTCTCAATTTTCATCACTACATCTTCTATCACTCCTCATTGCTCTCTTATCACGCTGTTTCTCACTCTATCACTCCACACACACTTCGCAATCAATATGTATGTATATAATGTAAAAACCTTGTCCTTAACAAATGGATTTGATTACTACTTGTGGTCCTAAAAAAAAATCTCTTTGCGAGAAAAAATAGGTAGGCGGGCTTGTAATATATTTACTCGTACATATAGGTAGGTGTTCTTTGAGGCTGGTGAATTGAAATATAAACCGTACTGGAAGTAGAAAACACTTCTTTTTCTAGTATCTAAGTTATTCAGTAAGATCAATTTTCTTAGATTACTGTTGTGCAGTTTTTTACCTGTTTAGACCGCGGTAGCCTAGTGGACTGCTGAGACGAGGTCTCGGGTTTGATACAAGGTTTACTATGGCACACACCAATGACTTTTCGATGCTTTTCGAAGTTATGTGTGTATTTATCGCAGGTTTATAAGTGC
Source organism: Eilema griseolum (assembly GCA_963662185.1). Classification (NCBI taxonomy): domain Eukaryota; kingdom Metazoa; phylum Arthropoda; class Insecta; order Lepidoptera; family Erebidae; genus Eilema; species Eilema griseolum. Next base: position 16,822,122 of record OY759244.1, on the reverse strand, counting down.
TGGGTTATTACATTGGGACCTAAACATAAGCTGACGAAATGTGGGTGCTAGAACCTCTGCCTACCCCTTCGGGGATAAAGGCGTGAGAATAGAATATAGAATAGATCTTTATTTGCTAGAACATTGTGATAAGGATGTTACAAATTATGACTTATGACTAGGTACATCATGTTCTGCCTAAATTGGGCATGCAAATTTTCCTTATTATCTAAACACTCCAGGAGGTAGGACACGACGGTATCTCCCGTCCCAACTGAGCAGTCCGACTGGGGAAGCACCTCCACCCTACAGAATACCGCGACTATAACAACCTTGTGTTGTGTTCCCGACGGTGAGTAGGGTAGCCAGAGCTCACTGGAGAGGTTTTGTGTTGTCAGTGGGAAGACCAAAGGCTTAAGCTGACACCGCTTACTTGTGCGGGCATGAAATGATGGCGCGGCGGTCAGGGAGACCCGGTGAAACGGTTGAACGCTGGCAGCCCGCAGGCTGTACGGTTCCCGAACCTGGGGATCACTTAATCTCCGCCCCAGGAGGCTGAACCAGCTGCAGGTGTAAACGAAGCCTTGCTTTGTCTTCTGCACTGACAGCGCAGAAACTCTCTTCACCTTCTCTCCCCCCCTCCTAACTTATTTATGACCCGGAAAAAAAGAATACGTGTTACCACAGCGGCATCATAAACCACATTGCAAGTGGATATGTGTAATATCAGGAGCCTCCACTCTAACCTTAACGAGGTCCACCGCCATCTAGAAACCGCGCAGCCTACGTTGTTCTTTCTGACGGAAACGCAAATATCATGCCCGGCTGATACAGCCTACCTAATGTACCCCGGGTACAAACTCGAGCACAATTTCTTGAGCCGCGCTGGGGTGTGCTTGTACGTCCGGGATGATATTTGCTGTCTGGGATCTCTTGGGTAATCTCTTTGCGTCAAACTCGACTACGAACGACGGGAATGCTGAACTACCTATTCTTCCCAGCTGTGGTGCTTCCACAAAAATCACGCAACGGGTGGTCCGGCGGGAACTTCAGTCCTTAGATGTTCGGAAGTCGTGTGGTCCGGACGGTATACCGTCGATGGTGCTTAAACACTGTGCCCCCGAGCTGTGCCCTGTACTTACACGCCTTTTCGCAATCTCTTACTCCGCGAGACAAGTCCCGGCCTCGTGGAATACTGCCTTTATGCATCCTGTGCCTAAGAAAGGTGACAGGACAGATCCGTCCAATTACAGGCCTATTGCTATCACCTCCCTTCTCTCGAAGGTGATGGAGCGTGTTATCAATACACAGCTCCTGAGATACCTTGAAGGAAACGATCTATTGAGCGACCGACAGTACGGCTTTCACCACCGTCGCTCTACCGGTGACCTTCTTGTGTATCTCACAAACCGTTGGGCACAAGCCACCGAGAGTCGGGGTGAGGCACTAGCAGTCAGCCTCGATATAGCGAAGGCCTTCGATTGGGTCTGGCACAGAGGTCTTCTTACGAAGTTGCCATACTATGGACTCCCCGAGGGACTATGCGAATGGATCGCCAGCTTTTTGTCCAATAGAAGTATCCAAGCCGTCGTCGACGGTAGCTGCTCGGACCGCATGGATATAAACGCTGGTGTCCCACAAGGCTCCGTGTGATCTCCGACCCTGTTTCTGCTGCATATCAATGACATGCAGTCTGATGGCTCCATTCATTGTTATGCAGACGACAGTACCGGGCACACGTGTTACACGGGCCGTGCAAATATCCCTCGGTCCGAGGTGTTAGAGTGTCGCGAACAACTTGTGTCCGAAATCGAGACTACTCTCTCTGGAGTATCCGATTTGGGACGGCTAAACATAGTCCAATTCAACCCCTCTAAGACACAAGTGTGTGTATTCACAGCTAAAAAAATCCCATTCATTGTGTCGCCACAATACCTGGGCTCACCGCTTACATCGGGATCCTTGGTGTCGATATCTCCAGCGATGTCCAGTTTCGCAGTTATTTGGAGGACAAGGTTAAGTTGGCATCAAAGAAACTTGGTGTGCTCAACAGGGCGAGGCAGTACTTCACTGCGGGGCAGAGACTTCTTTATAAGGCACAGTTCCGGCCCCACATGGAGTACTGCTGTCACCTTTTTGCTGGAGCGCCTGCTTACCAGCTTGACCCATTCGACTCGGTTGAGGCTGGTTGACAATCCCATACTCGCAGGTGATGTGGAATCTCTCCGCTTTAGGAGGGACTTTTTTTCGCTGTGTGTGTTCTACCGCCTGTACAACGGTTTGTGCTCAGATGAATTGTTTGACATGATGCCCACAGCAACATTCTATCATCGCACCGCTCGCCGTAGGCAGGGAGTTCATCCTCACACATTGCAACCAGAGACGGTACGCACTGTGCGGTATGAAAGAAACTTCATCCCACGCACACTCAAGTTGTGGAATGAACTGCCTGCTGCGGTCTTCCCATGCGCCTACAATATGGGGTTCTTCAAAAGGGGCATTAGGAGGTTTCTTCAGGGTCGGCAGCGCGAGTGTGACGCTCCTGGTGTTGCACGAGTCCATAGGCCACGGTAACCACTTCCCATCAGGTGGGCCGTGTGCTTGTCTGCCACCTAAGTTGTATAAAAAAAAACACTTAGGCGTACAAAATGATACGAAGTCAAAAGGAAGATTATACATTTTATACCACCTAATCACATTTTTATCTATACTCTTTACATGCTATGGATAAAAACTCTGTAACAGAAAAAAACATTTGTTTAGCAACCAGTCTTTTAACGATTTTATAAATTTCACTAGGTACACAATTATAAATATATCCACACATAGACAGGCAATTCTTTTTATGTTGTTATGAGTTTATGTTATGTTATGTTGTTACCTATGCTTATTATCTTAACAATTTTAATGTTCAATGTTCCTTGTTTCGTAACATGGTATCATCATTCTCTTAGCCATTTTCCAACTCAGTTGGGTCGGCTTTGGTCGGCGGTCTAACTAAGATGCGACTGAACTTCGATATTTTCCGTGAAGCGACTGCAATCTGACCTCCACACGATATTGATGTTTTGTAGTTAGAGTAGTCGGACTTTTGTGGGCTCGAACTACCCGTAACGACTGCCATAGAGTTCACATGGCAACCGGGATCAACGGTTTAAAGTGCTTTCTCTTATGCATGAGCAGATCAATGCAAATACCCATGTTCATGCATACAAATATTTGCACTGAGCGGGAATCGAATACGCGCCTCCTGCATAGCGACCTCGTTCACTACCGCTACGCCACAGAAGCTGTGTATTATATTTCCTACTATAGTATAACGTTATAATATAGTATATATTCTTGGAATTTATTACCAGCACACGTGTTTCCTTCTTCCTACAGTCCCAGGACCTTAAGCGGGGCGTGAAAAAGCATCTGATGAGGCCGCCAAGCTGAGTACCACCATTGTAACACTCAGTGTCTGTAATGGTGACCCTCTTTCCTGAGACTTTGCCTTTAGCTTACCATCAGGCGAGGTGAGGTCAAGTTGGCGTGTCCTATATAAAAAAAAAGAAAAAAAAAACCGCGGTAGCCTAGTGGTATGGGTAATAGAAATTAATTGAGATACTTTCCTGAACATTTGAGATACCTACCTACTTTGTAAAAATCACTACGTAAGAATAAAGTTATAAACACCTCAACAAAGTCTAGGGAACAAGATGACCCCAATTATTTTTTTTCGTGTAAATCTTGTTTTGCAAATAACTGGCAGCAAATAAATAAAAATAGAATAAAGTAGATTACAGAGTTGTTCGAAATTTAAAAATAAATTTAAATAAGTAATGATTTTCGAATATGGAGGGAAAACTTTTAAAAGTGTTTGATTGTGCAGTTTCTCTGAGGCAAAATAAAAAAATTTTTTTTCATTGTAAATAACGTTTATTATCAATAATACGTCTTTTACGTATGGTTTGTGCATTTTTGTGACTGTAGTCATCATGTCACGTCGTCATTTAAGTCGCGAAGAGATGTTAAGGGCTGTTGGTATGCTGCAAGCTGGACGAACTCAACGCGACGTAGCGGATGCTGTCAACACCCAACCAAGCGTAATTTGCAGATTATGGGCACGCTACAGGTCTACAGGGGATGTTGCCGAACGTCACAGGGGACGAAATAGGGTTACTACCCCGCGACAAGGTCTTTTCTTGCAAAATTCCGCAAGGCGGCAACCCACGATTACTGCTCGTCAGTTGGTCGCAGGCCTCCAGTCTCAGCATCAAGTGGTTATTAGCGATCAAACTGTCAGAACAAGACTACACGAAGCCAATCTTTATGCTCGCAGACCGCTTAGGGTTCCAGCTCTTCGACGTGGAAATCGAGGTCGTCGCTTATTGTGGGCTAACGCACATTTACAGTGGACCGACCATCAATGGGCACGGGTTCTGTTTTCCGACGAATCTTGCTTCGGTTTTCATCCTGATTCGAGAAGAGTGCGTATATGGCGAGTTCCTGGACGTCGGAGTCATCTCCAGAATCCGCAAGAAGTTCATCCTTACCAAGGTGGAACAATCATGGTATGGGCTGGAATTCGCCTTGGTGGAAGGACCGACCTCGTTTGGATACGGGGCAATTTGAATGCAAACCAATACATTCAGGAGGTTATACACCCCATGGTAATCCCTCATCGACAGCAGTTCGGTCAAGATTTTATGTTCATGCAAGATAATGCACGGTCACACACCGCGAGGGTAGTGGTCAATGCGTTAAGCGAGCACAATATGACGACGTTGGAATGGCCTGCTCAGTCTTCCGACCTCAATCCCATAGAGCATGCCTGGGATTTGCTTGGGAGAAGAGCTTTCAGTGATTCTTTGGAAAATCTGAACACTGAAGAACAACTTTTTTTACACCTTCGCAGTGTATGGAGCCATATTCCACAGACGATGATTGACAATCTCATACTAAGTATGCCACGCCGTTGTCGAGCTGTTGCTAATGCTTTAGGAGGTCCTGCAGATTATTAAAAACGTTTAAAGTACGGTTAATTACTGTATTTCTTACTACCTCGTTATTTTTGTGCCTAATCATAGAAGGTTGTAATACTCAATATTGGCACTATTCAATTCTTTCTTAAAAAAAAAAAATTTGGTATGAAAATGTTTTTATTAAAATTAAAATTAAAAACGGTATAAAAATACCCTTCTATTGATATAAAACACTCACTATTACAAGAAAGGGTTTTTAAATAAAAACTAGAAATGTCCTTGTTCCCTAGACTTTGTTGATGTGTGTATTAACACTACTTGTACCAATAGAGATTTTAGCTGTTGAGAATGTAATGATTGCAATTCAGTTTGTTGTGCAAGGGTTCAATTAGAGTTTTATTATTTATTTTATTTACCGCGGTAGCCTAGTGGTATGGGTAATGGACTGCTGAGACGAGGTCTCGGGTTCGATCCCAGGTTTTACCATGGCACACACCAATGACCTTTCGATGGTTTTCGAAATTATGCGTGTATTTATCGCAGGTTTATAAGCGCCCGGTTAATGGCAATAGACTCGCCACCTATTACATTGGGACCTAAACATAAACTCGCGAAATGTGGGTGCTAGCATCTCTGCCTACCCCTTCTACCGCGGTTGCTAGATTATGCTAGATTATGTTTAATACATTAATTATATTAGCAATCACTATTTGTTGCATTCCGTTAATGTACTTAAACCGTACGTATGTATGCTGTAGTTTACATATCAATACAAACTAACACAGTAATATCCATTTTGCTCCTGGAGGTAACGCTATTACCGCTCCTAACATGGTAAAATGTGTCGCACTCAGAGTTATCTTCATAGCTTCCTTGATTTTGCTTTGGTCGTTAATAACCGGATTAACGTCGGAAAACAGAACCCGTGCCCATTGATGGTCGGTCCACTGTAAATGTGCGTTAGCCCACAATAAGCGACGACCTCGATTTCCACGTCGAAGAGCTGGAACCCTAAGCGGTCTGCGAGCATAAAGATTGGCTTCGTGTAGTCTTGTTCTGACAGTTTGATCGCTAATAACCACTTGATGCTGAGACTGGAGGCCTGCGACCAACTGACGAGCAGTAATCGTGGGTTGCCGCCTTGCGGAATTTTGCAAGAAAAGACCTTGTCGCGGGGTAGTAACCCTATTTCGTCCCCTGTGACGTTCGGCAACATCCCCTGTAGACCTGTAGCGTGCCCATAATCTGCAAATTACGCTTGGTTGGGTGTTGACAGCATCCGCTACGTCGCGTTGAGTTCGTCCAGCTTGCAGCATACCAACAGCCCTTAACATCTCTTCGCGACTTAAATGACGACGTGACATGATGACTACAGTCACAAAAATGCACAAACCATACGTAAAAGACGTATTATTGATAATAAACGTTATTTACAATGAAAAAAAATTTTTTTATTTTGCCTCAGAGAAACTGCACAATCAAACACTTTTAAAAGTTTTCCCTCCATATTCGAAAATCATTACTTATTTAAATTTATTTTTAAATTTCGAACAACTCTGTAATCTACTTTATTCTATTTTTATTTATTTGCTGCCAGTTATTTGCAAAACAAGATGGTTGCGCCGAAGTAGAAACTGTATTTTTGACACGGAAACACACTCCTTTTATACCCGTCTCCCTTCCGCACTAACCATAGATGTAGCTTCCGTCCGCCATTTGTGAAATATAGACACTCAGTCTCGCTTTGAACTAGCCAGCGTAAAGACGGACGGACCGCGCTCGCGTCTCTCAGAAATGTATAATATTTGTTACATTTTTACCGCTTCATAGACCTTTACCGATCGGATTGTGCCTCTCGTGTGTTCCTCAAGCGATCTAGTGATGCTGACGGCAGCTCCTGAGCAAGGAAGAGAAGATCCGTGTACCGGCTGCGACGAAAACACGTGTGTCGTGAAGGTTAGTGCATCCTCTCCTAATTTCTCGGGCTGCATTCACTGCCTGGATCGAATCCGCGGCAGCCCGGCCACCTGTCTTGTTTTGTGTGTAAAGCGTCAATAGAACAGTTAGCTACTTCCCCGCAATACAGTCCATTACCGCACGCTGCCAAGCGCCACCATTTTTGGTCCGGATCGAGCCGGATTCTTGGCCGTAGTTCGTATTTTGTTATTATTCTAATGGGAATGAGCGCACCGCACCTAAGTGCCTGGTTATTTTAGTAGAAAACCCCGCATCCAGACACTTAGGATTAGATTTGTTGTCCGTTCGCCGCTGGCTCGCATTGTACCTACCTAATACATAAATAGGTTAGGTATCATATCAACACTTAATCGTAGTTCGCAATTTTCGCATCGCACCTAAGTGCCTGGTTATTTTAGTAGAAAACCCCGCATCCAGACATTTAGGCTTAGATCTTAGGTATACTAGACACCCTAGTGCATAGGCACAGTGTAATACCTAACGCATTTGGCTTTGTTTTGTTTTTTTTCAATTACGTTGTTCTCGGCTCGCGTCGTATTTGCCTAGTACCTGCGTGGGTAGACACGTGGCTGTACCTACCTCGCTCGCATCTCATCCCAATTCATACGAAAGTATTTTAATTTGAATAGATATTACGCAATACTTAATCTCGGAAATAATAGTTGAACCTAGACAGCGACCATCGCGTAGGTACGACCTTGTTGCTATGCGCGTTTGTTCAAGCGTGCATTCACAGTTGTAGGTACCTACCTACCTACGGTTATCGCTCGCGCCGCCTCGCTGCTCTGTACCGCTAAGATTAAGTCATTTCATATTTGTTATTTACCGCACTTTAGTTTGAGATTTAATTGTAAACATGTCCCCAAAGGTTGATAAGACCGGTAAGGTTCAATTGAAACTTTTATACGCTAAAAAAGAAATGATTTACTCTCGCGTACAATCGATCTATGATAATGCACTTAAAACCTCTGATTTGGTCATCAGAGATTCGTTCTTGTGTTCTATAGAAAACTTAGATAGTCTACGTGCGGATTTCGAAACCTTAGTACATGACATCAATGTTTTAGAGTTGAATTTGGATCCCGATTACTCAGTGAGTTATCAAGCCTTGTCGTCGTTTGACGATTTGTATTGTCGTATCAAACGCGTCGCTAGGAGTTTGGAGAAACCGGCTGACCTACCCAACCCCACTCGCGACCGACCTAAGTTGCCACCAATTCAAATACCCGAATTTGATGGTAACATTCGCAATTGGTGTCTATTTATAGATAGTTTTGAGAATACGATAGATAAGAACGATTCGTTGACAGATCACGAAAAATTGCATTATCTCGTTGAAAAATTGACTGGTAAAGCTATAACCGCTTGCGCTGGAATTACGTTTAGTGCCGGGAATTATAATTTAATTTTAAATACTTTGAAAGCTAAGTATGAGGATAAAAGATCGGTAGCTAACGCCTATTTAGATCAGATGTCTGATTTGAAATCTATTACGGCATGTAACGATCAAAACTTAGAGAAATTTCTAGATACTTTCGCGTCAGCTGTTCGCGCCGTAAAGAACTTGAAGATCGATGACCTCTGCGACTTCGTATTTTTGTATATGGGTTTAAAGAAATTAGATTCCGAAACCATTCGTTTGTTTGAGTCGGATCATCGCGGCAGTAAAATTCCTAAGTTCGAAGACTTAGAAAGTTTTGTTCGCGAGCATATAAAGGTATTGCAACGCTCTTCATCGAAACATGAAGGCGCGAAGAAGGTTGTTACTTCTGAACGCAAAATAGATGCCTCATCGAGGTCACCGAGGTCAACCCATACTTATGTTAATACCGCACCAGCACGTGTACAATCATCTGTTTGCTCTTTGTGTAGCACTCATCATTCGCAACTGTACAGGTGTCCTGGTTTTCTAAAATTGTCGCCTAGTGATCGTTATAAATTTGTTCGCGCTAATAATTTTTGTTTTAATTGTCTCGGTACTAAACACCGCGTTGTTTTATGTAATAGTAGAAATAGTTGTCGCAAATGTCAAGCGAGACACCACACTTTGCTTCATTTTGAGAATAGTAATGCCGCATCCAATGTGAGCACGGTTGGCTCGTCGAGCGGTGACACACGGCAGCCTGCGCCGCAGCCGCAGCCCGCGCTCGCGCGCGCTCCGGCCCGCCCGGTGACCGCCGCGGATGACGTCACCTTGTGTTCGTTCTCCGCTAGTGCTGCACTCACTACTGTGTGTCTTGCGACCGCTCGCGTTGTTATTGTTGATGCATTAGGTAAGCCGCGCATTGTTCGAGCGCTGTTAGATGGCGCTTCGCAAAGTAATTTTATTACTCAAGATTGTTGTCGGCGTCTTGGTTTCAATGTTGATAAGCGTTCAACCCGCTCAGTGGTGAAGGGTTTTGGAAGCTTACAGTCAGCTGTTCGTGGCACCGTTAAAACAAGGTTTAGATCTCGTTTTAATAATAATATTTGGTTTGACATGGATTCGCTCGTTATAGATAGAATAGCTGAACAGTTGCCTACCGTCCCGGTTGACACGTCTTTATTAACGAAATTTAAAGACTTGCCTTTAGCAGATGAGACTTACGCTGTTCCTGGAGTCGTCGATATATTGATCGGCGCTTCGATTCTCCCGCACCTCCAGTTATCACGTAAGGTTCAAGGGGGACCGACGTACCCCGCTCCGCACGCACTGGAAACAGTTCTTGGTTTTGTTATAATTGGTTCCGCACCCGCTTCTATAGATAGTTTTAGTCACTCGACTGCTTCGTTCTGTTGCACCGTCGAGCCGCCACTGGAGTCTACCATCCGCAAGTTTTCACTCGGTGGCTCCCGTGTATCCGCTGAAAAACGCTTTCTTTGTTTGGAACGAAAGATGCAGGCGTCCCCAAAGTCGAAGCGGGCCTATGATGAGGTTGTTAATGAATATTTAGATAAAGGTTACATCTCACCTGCGCCTGCGGACACTGGCGGGACCCAGCCTTCGTACATTATCCCGCACCGCGGAGTTATTAGAGAAGATAAGCTTACTACTAAAACTCCGCGTAGTTTTGGATGGCAGTGCTAAGACTAGCACTTCCGTGTCGCTTAATGACATTTTGTATTGTGGTCGGAATCTTTAAGGTAATTTATTTGACATAATTGTAAATTTTCGCATTAATATTAGTAGAATTTTAGCTTTTAGGACTCAACAGTCGCTTTGTGTTGGGCCCACTCTTCGCCCCATCGTTGGGACACATTCGTCGCTAATAGAGTGGCAAAATTCAATCTGAATTGGCGCCACATAATCTCTTTCACGTTGCTGGCACCGACAACCCAGCCGATTGTCTCTCTCGTGGATTGCTTCCTTCGCAAATTTTGGATCACCCGTTGTGGTTTGGTGGACCGTCCTGGATTCATGCCGCGTTAGATGGGTGGCCAGTTAGTCAATTCAATCCCACTACGGTTTCCGAACCACCCGAGGAGAAGAAGCACTCGCTTGTTGTATCGGTCCCACGTGAAGAGACCCTTATTTTGTTGTTGGCTAATCGCGTCTCGTCTTGGTCGAGACTGTTGCGTTGTGTTGTTTGTTCGCCTCTGCCCGCTGCCTAGCCAGCAGTAGGCACGAGCTCCAATCTAGGTTTATATTTTAGTTGTTATTTCCCAAACCTAGATTTAGATTAGACTTTAGATTTGTTTCGCATTTGTCGTTTCGAAGGTAACCCTTCAAGCCGGGGGGAATGGTTGCGCCGAAGTAGAAACTGTATTTTTGACACGGAAACACACTCCTTTTATACCCGTCTCCCTTCCGCACTAACCATAGATGTAGCTTCCGTCCGCCATTTGTGAAATATAGACACTCAGTCTCGCTTTGAACTAGCCAGCGTAAAGACGGACGGACCGCGCTCGCGTCTCTCAGAAATGTATAATATTTGTTACATTTTTACCGCTTCATAGACCTTTACCGATCGGATTGTGCCTCTCGTGTGTTCCTCAAGCGATCTAGTGATGCTGACGGCAGCTCCTGAGCAAGGAAGAGAAGATCCGTGTACCGGCTGCGACGAAAACACGTGTGTCGTGAAGGTTAGTGCATCCTCTCCTAATTTCTCGGGCTGCATTCACTGCCTGGATCGAATCCGCGGCAGCCCGGCCACCTGTCTTGTTTTGTGTGTAAAGCGTCAATAGAACAGTTAGCTACTTCCCCGCAATACAGTCCATTACCGCACGCTGCCAAGCGCCACCACAAGATTTACACGAAAAAAAATAATTGGGGTCATCTTGTTCCCTAGACTTTGTTGAGGTGTTTATAACTTTATTCTTACGTAGTGATTTTTACAAAGTAGGTAGGTATCTCAAATGTTCAGGAAAGTATCTCAATTAATTTCTATTACCCATACCACTAGGCTACCGCGGTTTTTTTTTTCTTTTTTTTTATATAGGACACGCCAACTTGACCTCACCTCGCCTGATGGTAAGCTAAAGGCAAAGTCTCAGGAAAGAGGGTCACCATTACAGACACTGAGTGTTACAATGGTGGTACTCAGCTTGGCGGCCTCATCAGATGCTTTTTCACGCCCCGCTTAAGGTCCTGGGACTGTAGGAAGAAGGAAACACGTGTGCTGGTAATAAATTCCAAGAATATATACTATATTATAACGTTATACTATAGTAGGAAATATAATACACAGCTTCTGTGGCGTAGCGGTAGTGAACGAGGTCGCTATGCAGGAGGCGCGTATTCGATTCCCGCTCAGTGCAAATATTTGTATGCATGAACATGGGTATTTGCATTGATCTGCTCATGCATAAGAGAAAGCACTTTAAACCGTTGATCCCGGTTGCCATGTGAACTCTATGGCAGTCGTTACGGGTAGTTCGAGCCCACAAAAGTCCGACTACTCTAACTACAAAACATCAATATCGTGTGGAGGTCAGATTGCAGTCGCTTCACGGAAAATATCGAAGTTCAGTCGCATCTTAGTTAGACCGCCGACCAAAGCCGACCCAACTGAGTTGGAAAATGGCTAAGAGAATGATGATACCATGTTACGAAACAAGGAACATTGAACATTAAAATTGTTAAGATAATAAGCATAGGTAACAACATAACATAACATAAACTCATAACAACATAAAAAGAATTGCCTGTCTATGTGTGGATATATTTATAATTGTGTACCTAGTGAAATTTATAAAATCGTTAAAAGACTGGTTGCTAAACAAATGTTTTTTTCTGTTACAGAGTTTTTATCCATAGCATGTAAAGAGTATAGATAAAAATGTGATTAGGTGGTATAAAATGTATAATCTTCCTTTTGACTTCGTATCATTTTGTACGCCTAAGTGTTTTTTTTTATACAACTTAGGTGGCAGACAAGCACACGGCCCACCTGATGGGAAGTGGTTACCGTGGCCTATGGACTCGTGCAACACCAGGAGCGTCACACTCGCGCTGCCGACCCTGAAGAAACCTCCTAATGCCCCTTTTGAAGAACCCCATATTGTAGGCGCATGGGAAGACCGCAGCAGGCAGTTCATTCCACAACTTGAGTGTGCGTGGGATGAAGTTTCTTTCATACCGCACAGTGCGTACCGTCTCTGGTTGCAATGTGTGAGGATGAACTCCCTGCCTACGGCGAGCGGTGCGATGATAGAATGTTGCTGTGGGCATCATGTCAAACAATTCATCTGAGCACAAACCGTTGTACAGGCGGTAGAACACACACAGCGAAAAAAAGTCCCTCCTAAAGCGGAGAGATTCCACATCACCTGCGAGTATGGGATTGTCAACCAGCCTCAACCGAGTCGAATGGGTCAAGCTGGTAAGCAGGCGCTCCAGCAAAAAGGTGACAGCAGTACTCCATGTGGGGCCGGAACTGTGCCTTATAAAGAAGTCTCTGCCCCGCAGTGAAGTACTGCCTCGCCCTGTTGAGCACACCAAGTTTCTTTGATGCCAACTTAACCTTGTCCTCCAAATAACTGCGAAACTGGACATCGCTGGAGATATCGACACCAAGGATCCCGATGTAAGCGGTGAGCCCAGGTATTGTGGCGACACAATGAATGGGATTTTTTTAGCTGTGAATACACACACTTGTGTCTTAGAGGGGTTGAATTGGACTATGTTTAGCCGTCCCAAATCGGATACTCCAGAGAGAGTAGTCTCGATTTCGGACACAAGTTGTTCGCGACACTCTAACACCTCGGACCGAGGGATATTTGCACGGCCCGTGTAACACGTGTGCCCGGTACTGTCGTCTGCATAACAATGAATGGAGCCATCAGACTGCATGTCATTGATATGCAGCAGAAACAGGGTCGGAGATCACACGGAGCCTTGTGGGACACCAGCGTTTATATCCATGCGGTCCGAGCAGCTACCGTCGACGACGGCTTGGATACTTCTATTGGACAAAAAGCTGGCGATCCATTCGCATAGTCCCTCGGGGAGTCCATAGTATGGCAACTTCGTAAGAAGACCTCTGTGCCAGACCCAATCGAAGGCCTTCGCTATATCGAGGCTGACTGCTAGTGCCTCACCCCGACTCTCGGTGGCTTGTGCCCAACGGTTTGTGAGATACACAAGAAGGTCACCGGTAGAGCGACGGTGGTGAAAGCCGTACTGTCGGTCGCTCAATAGATCGTTTCCTTCAAGGTATCTCAGGAGCTGTGTATTGATAACACGCTCCATCACCTTCGAGAGAAGGGAGGTGATAGCAATAGGCCTGTAATTGGACGGATCTGTCCTGTCACCTTTCTTAGGCACAGGATGCATAAAGGCAGTATTCCACGAGGCCGGGACTTGTCTCGCGGAGTAAGAGATTGCGAAAAGGCGTGTAAGTACAGGGCACAGCTCGGGGGCACAGTGTTTAAGCACCATCGACGGTATACCGTCCGGACCACACGACTTCCGAACATCTAAGGACTGAAGTTCCCGCCGGACCACCCGTTGCGTGATTTTTGTGGAAGCACCACAGCTGGGAAGAATAGGTAGTTCAGCATTCCCGTCGTTCGTAGTCGAGTTTGACGCAAAGAGATTACCCAAGAGATCCCAGACAGCAAATATCATCCCGGACGTACAAGCACACCCCAGCGCGGCTCAAGAAATTGTGCTCGAGTTTGTACCCGGGGTACATTAGGTAGGCTGTATCAGCCGGGCATGATATTTGCGTTTCCGTCAGAAAGAACAACGTAGGCTGCGCGGTTTCTAGATGGCGGTGGACCTCGTTAAGGTTAGAGTGGAGGCTCCTGATATTACACATATCCACTTGCAATGTGGTTTATGATGCCGCTGTGGTAACACGTATTCTTTTTTTCCGGGTCATAAATAAGTTAGGAGGGGGGGAGAGAAGGTGAAGAGAGTTTCTGCGCTGTCAGTGCAGAAGACAAAGCAAGGCTTCGTTTACACCTGCAGCTGGTTCAGCCTCCTGGGGCGGAGATTAAGTGATCCCCAGGTTCGGGAACCGTACAGCCTGCGGGCTGCCAGCGTTCAACCGTTTCACCGGGTCTCCCTGACCGCCGCGCCATCATTTCATGCCCGCACAAGTAAGCGGTGTCAGCTTAAGCCTTTGGTCTTCCCACTGACAACACAAAACCTCTCCAGTGAGCTCTGGCTACCCTACTCACCGTCGGGAACACAACACAAGGTTGTTATAGTCGCGGTATTCTGTAGGGTGGAGGTGCTTCCCCAGTCGGACTGCTCAGTTGGGACGGGAGATACCGTCGTGTCCTACCTCCTGGAGTGTTTAGATAATAAGGAAAATTTGCATGCCCAATTTAGGCAGAACATGATGTACCTAGTCATAAGTCATAATTTGTAACATCCTTATCACAATGTTCTAGCAAATAAAGATCTATTCTATATTCTATTCTCACGCCTTTATCCCCGAAGGGGTAGGCAGAGGTTCTAGCACCCACATTTCGTCAGCTTATGTTTAGGTCCCAATGTAATAACCCAGCACTTATAAACCTGCGATAAATACACACATAACTTCGAAAAGCATCGAAAAGTCATTGGTGTGTGCCATAGTAAACCTTGTATCAAACCCGAGACCTCGTCTCAGCAGTCCACTAGGCTACCGCGGTCTAAACAGGTAAAAAACTGCACAACAGTAATCTAAGAAAATTGATCTTACTGAATAACTTAGATACTAGAAAAAGAAGTGTTTTCTACTTCCAGTACGGTTTATATTTCAATTCACCAGCCTCAAAGAACACCTACCTATATGTACGAGTAAATATATTACAAGCCCGCCTACCTATTTTTTCCAATACTTTATTTACGAAGCCACGTAGGAGGAACAAACAAACCTTTAGATTTACACGTTGATCATAAATCTTTAGAGCAGCCAGGTATTTTTTGTTCTTAAAACACGAAGGTGAATTGGAGTGTTAAGTTGATTACATTATATTTTCACAAATGTTTGTGTAGCTTTGTTTTAAATGTTTAATTTTACTGTTAAATAAATATTGTAGAACACATTACATACATTTATATTCAAACTATGCACAGATTGCTTGTGTAACTTAGAAGCCCAGAGTTCGCTCTGATGCTGCTGCTGCGCGATGTGAGCCCACATTTTCCAGGGGATTTTCCTTATAAGATAAAAATACCGCAGGTTCCATATTCAAGGAAGCCATCTCGAAATGTCTTAGGCAATCTTACACCCCAAAATCTCAAACCTAAGACATTGTGCGGTTTTAGTCAGTTAAAGTCCGACTTAACCGCCCGCGTCGGGCTGCCAGTGGGTATCCGAGCAAACCACATCAATAAAGGCTCTACTCCTTGCTTCTACAATGTGTTATTTTAGATTTAATAAGTGTGATTGCCATGTAACCTTCGATAATGTTGGCTTAACGTGTGTTACACCCTAGAATACTGTACAATATTTACAGAGTGTTGTATAAAAATAACACTCAAGATAATTCTCGTCTTTTAATCGAATAATCCAGAAGTGTTGGTCATGATATTAACATTTCATTGAACTTTCTTTTATGCAATAACACCGACGTTGCAGGCACACAATAGCCGCTGTTTATCATAAATTCATTTCAATAAACCCCAGTCGAGTTAGTGTCTTTATTATTGTTGTGTACACAATGCCCGCTGTAAGCGAGAACACTTAACTGGTCGTTTATCTACTTTTGAAATACAACTTGAATATAACTAGCCATTGTTTATTTAGCTTCTATCATGTTTTGAGGAGTTTATAAACAGGTTATGTAGGTGTTTCAGACTAAAAGAAAACAGAGACAGAACGCCTGGAACTAGCGTGTGAAAAGCTGCCAAGTAATACCATTTCGCACTCGTTTGTTTTGTGGGTTCTGTTTATATGTTATTCTTTTAGTCTGTGGTAGGTATATTTAAGAGTTGTTTAGCTAATACGTTCGCGTACGTTACATGCGTACCTAAATAACTTATACATCTCTTGCGAATTAACGTGGCGTCTGGGTCGAAAACAATCCTTCTCACGCATCCTCCACGAGGCCCCAATCTCGTCCTTCGTGACCAGCAGCATCCGCAACACTGTAACTGTAACATGTTTGCCTTAATTTCAGTTTCGTATTTATTTGTATTGGATTATATTTGAGGTTTGTTATTGTTACTTTTAGGAACCCTTCCAACATTGAGAGAGACCTATGTCCAATAGTGGACTGCGATAAGCTTTTTTGATGACTGATTGTTACTTTTGGGAAGCCAGGTGCCATGGTAATGCGCACGAGTTATAACTATACAACAGCCTGGTCCGGCCCATATATACTGCGATGATTGAGCTCGTCATCTTGTACGGGCCAGCATATGGGCCGATGCCGTGGAACAGAAGTGCGCCAAGAAGCAACTGAACGCGGTCTAGCGCGATTTCGCCCAAAAATTAACAAAAGCCTACCGGACTGTCTCCCTGCATTCGACATGGCTGCTGGCTGGGTTACTTCCTCTGGACCTCTGAGTTAGGTTGTCTTATTATACGAGGCCAAGAGTGGAGTGCACCAGCTGTGGCAAGGGGTCAGGGAGATCAAACGGCTGGCACCTATTTTGCGAACCCCGAATATTGTGGAGCGCTCTCCAACAGCGCAGCGTGGTAGACGAGGAACAGTTAAGTACCGTCAAGCATCACGACGTTAGAATATGCAGCGACGGGAACAAGATTGTCGCGTTGGGGCTGCCTTCTCTGTTTGAAATAGCCAGTTCTAGACAGTGACTCTGACGCTGTGCGAAGCCGTATGCGAGATAGAGCGACACCGTGCCGCAGCGTTCGGAATCTTCACTGTCAGCAGGGCGGCGCTCCTTAGCGTAGTCAATCCGCACTATTATCATTCTCTATCAGTTGAGACCATAGACGCTCTTGACTGCTGTAAATAGTGAGGCAAGAGCGTCTTCCCGTACTGGTTTAAGGCCTATGTCGGCCTCGAGGGTGGTTTGCCTTGCGAAAGAGTCCACCTTAAGACTCAAGAAAAAACCGGAGTGTGACCAATGCCCTGGCTCATTCACCAAGAGAGTGAACAGGCGCTATCAGGAAGGTGAAACGGCATCCAACACTAAAATGTTTTTCCCCAACGCGGCAGAGACGTATAGAATCGTCACGAGGATCACCATCGAAGATGCTACAACTCATTCTTCACAGGATACGGTAGGTTCTCCGGCGGACCCATCGTGCACACCTCATTAATGAAAATAATAAAAGTTAGTAGCACTAACATAGAATAGGTACACGATATCCCGGATGCCCTCACTCCTACCAGAGAAAGGTTGTATAAAAGTGCGAGAAGACTACATGCGAAAAATTGAACAAAGAGGGCTGGAATTATAGAGGAAAGTTTAGTTACATATACAGGACTCTTTTTATTACAAACTGTTAAAATGGACCGTACATTAAGTCCTCGTTTGTATGTTTGAAGGAAAACAGTGGACAATATAGGAAATGCTATATGAATTAGGATTGGACTCCGTAATCGCAACTTATAAATATCTTATAACCTGATACCTAGCTTTGTTTTAGAATGTTATTTCTATGATAAACGAAACTTTAACTAAAAAAATCATATTTATTGTGATAACGTAAAATATTTATATCGTGAAACATACAGTACAAGGCTTATAAGTACAGTACAACAAATAACAGAAAAAAATTTGAAGTTTGCTAATAAGGTAACATAATACAGAATACCTAAAGGCATAGTTTTCTAAGAATATTTTTCTAGAATAATACTCGTATTTTTATCCTAGGTACCTGGTTTTTGTCTTATTTCGAAGATATTTCAAAGATTCGAACACATTTTATAAAATGAAGTATGAAAATGTCAAAATATTTTAATGAAACAATTTTTGAATAAATTGGTCCTTAAAATAATTTTGAAGATGAGTTGTCCCCTGTAGTCCTCACACAACCGATGAGAGGGCCAGATCGTGAGAGATGGTCCTGGGTCAGCCGGGGTGCGTTTTAGTCGGTTCGAGTCCGACATAACCTCTTCCTTCCACCGGCTCCGGTGGCGGGGTATCCGTGGGGATTTTGCGCACATATAAATAAAAAAAACCCTTAGATTTTTCTATAAAATTTTGATAACTGCTGCTAGCGAAGACTTCGATTCAATATTGAATTCTATAATAATAATAAAGTAAAAATCCTTGATTGAAAAAAAAATGATTTAGGATAATATCTTATCCGCGGTATATATAACCGTGGTATTCTGTAGGGCGGAGGTACTTCCCCTGTCGAACTGCTCAATTGGGCGGAAATACCGCCGTGTCCTACCTCTTATGAATACCGCCGTGTCCTACCTCCTATGAAATTAGCACAAAAGAATAACACAAGAACACAAGATTGAGAACGAAAAAAAAACAATGTTCATTAAAAGTCATCCATAGTTCTAACAATGTTAAAAAAACAAAAATAATCAATGTCCTCAATAAAATCGAAATGTAATCTTAAAAGGTGAATCTTCCGTTAGAGAAACTAAATAGGTCATTCTTATATAGGATAAAGAACTCGATCGAAAACAGATCACAATGATAAGTAACGAATGGCCGAATACAATTTCACGCGTCATTTACCTCATACGCTTACATCCATCTTGTGTTCTTTACCTGTCCTGTTTTAACCACAGAAAACCCGTAAAAATGTATGAAATTACAAAAAGAAAACAAAAAGGTCTCTGCAATACGCTGTTGTTTCCAGTGTTCAAATATGTTTATGCAGGTAGTAGGTATGTAATTAATATTTCAAAGAGACAATCATTCCATAAGTGAAAAACCAAGCAGTCATAATTATCATGGTAGCGTTAAAAGTCAAATAAATTAAAAGTAACCAAATTATACAAGTCAAGCTTCGAAGATTAACTTAATTTTGGAATCAAATCTTTCATTTTCGAAGTTTTTGTTGAGTAGCACTTTAAGATATCTGTCAAAGGAGTTAGAAGAGTTTCCATTTGCATGTCGTAAAAGTTGGAGTTTTAAACTGATCGGGTTTACAATTAAGTACAGTCAGCGTCAGAACGATCTTGACTAAATGATCTTCATACTAAGGTATTAAAGGCAAATCGAAGCGTTTTATTAATTTGAATTGTATTACTGTCGGAACTAAAGGGAAAACCAAAGCATTAAGATCATTTTGAGTACTTTGTTCGTCAAAATTGATCTTACAAATTGGTATTGAGCGTTCACAGTTTATGCTCAGGGAAACTTTCTTATCAGTGCGTACCTTTATTTTTTAAGTACTCATTTTAACATAGTCGGGGCGTACCTGACGGAGAGAGCCGTCATCTACCCAAGTGCGACCGGCGTCGGTCGGCGTGAGATGTCGTGCGGTGTTCCACAGGGATCGGTTCTTGGGCCGCTACTGTGGAACATTGGATACGACTGGGTGCTTCGCGGTGAGCTTGCGGACGGCGCCGCCGTCACGTGCTATGCGGACGACACGCTAGTGACGGCGAGCGGGGCTACATACCGCGAAGCGATCCTGAGGGCCACGACCGCGGTTGCTCGAGTCGTGGAACGGATCCGGCGGCTGGGCCTTGAGGTGGCTTTGCATAAATCCGAGGCCATGTTCTTTCATGGACCTCGGCGCACGCCACCACCTGGTTCCAGTCTCACAGTGGGAGGCACTCTCATCGGCATCAAGCCCCAGATGAAATATCTGGGGCTCGTGCTCGACGGCCGGTGGGACTTCGGGAAGCACTTCCGAAGTCTAGGCCCCAAATTGGTGGGCACAGCCAACGCTGCCTACTGCCTAACCTGAGGGGCCCGGAGGACTCCTGCAGGAGACTCTACGCGGGTGTCGTGCGGTCCATGGCCCTGTACGGGTGTCCCGTGTGGGCGGACACCCTGAATGATCGGCACATGCCCCTGCTGCAGCGTCCGCAGCAGAAGTTGGCGTGCCGCATCATTAGGGGGTACCGCACGATATCCTTCAACGCGGCGAGTCTCCTCGCCGGATTGCCACCATGGATCCTGGAAGCGAGATCCCTTTCGGCGCTATACCGGTTCCGAAAGGCGGCGCGGGAGCGGGGTCACGATCCCGAGCCCGAAGAAATTCGGGCCGTGAGATCCCGGCTCCACAGGGAAATGGTGGCGGAATGGGAGCTACGACTTGGGCGACCAGGCGCAGGGCGCGCCGTAGTAGCGGCGGTAAGACCCATCATGGGGGAGTGGCTAGAGAGGCCCACACGGCAGCCTCTCGTACCGTCTGACGCAGATGATCACCGAGCACGGGTGCTTCGGAAAGTATCTGCGTCGGATGGAGAAAGAGCCAACGTCCGAGTGCCATCACTGCGACGCGAGCGAGGACTCAGGTCCGCACACGCTCACCGAGTGTCCGGCGTGGGAGACGCCGAGGCGGGAGCTTGTGGCGGCCCTGGGAGTGAGAGTTCTCACGCTCTCCACCTTGCTCGCGGCGATGGTCCGCTGCGCGGATGCGTGGGCGGCCGGCGCCTCCTTCTGCGAGCAAGTAATGCTCGTGAAGGAGGAGGCGGGGCGGGAGCGGCAGCGGGAGCGACGAAGGATCGCAAGCCAAGCTGCCCGCGTACGAAGGCAACTCGGGCGTCGGAGGTCGATGAACGACCTCCGCCCCCCATGAGCGCCGGCCTGGGGCTGACAGGTGGAGCCGCCTGTCACCCTGGCAGAAGCAGGCAGCGGCGGTGGCGCGCATGGCGCGCCTCCCCGTTTCCGGGGACGAGTTGGGGACTCTGTAGTCCCCACACCCGAGAAGAGGGCCAGATCGTGAGAGATGGCCCTGGGTCGGCCGGGGTGCGAGGGATATGCCTGTCAACCTCACCTTCGGCAACCAAAGCGACCCACAGGCGGCGTGCGTTTTAGTCGGTTCGAGTCCGACATAACCTCCTCCACCGGCTCCGGTGGGGAGGTATCCGTGGGGATTTTGCGCACGTAAAAAAAAAAAAAAAAAAAAAGTACTCATTTTAAAAACTAAAAACCGATATTGAACCACTAGTAAGTCAGTTAGTTAACCTAGTTTATTTGTCTATTATGTGTTTTTATAAAAAGTCGCTACAAAATTGTTTACCTTTAGTTGAATACCTGACCGAATGGAGTATACTTAGTTTGAGTAGTAAAATAAACAAAATTGATTTTTTGAACTCCGCCCGAAGGAAAAGTATTTAAATACTGGAAATGGCAAATGTTATCTCTATATCTCAGTAGTATACATTACATTATCATTATACATTAATTACCCTATTTCCTTATAGTCCCTCTTCTTAGGAGAAAGTTTCCAGTTTACAAGCACCAGATCTGCATCCGTGTCAATCAGCTGCAGGAAAACCAGTTAGTAGGGACCCATAGCTCGGGCTCGGTACACCTGTCTCGGACCTAGGCAAAAGAGGCCGTGGCGCGCACTGATAGTTTTATAATAATCTATGCTTGGTAAACTCGTCGTGGTGAGTGCGGGTGATCCTTCATGTAGCGTAAAACGTTAATGGTTATTAAAGTATATATTTCCAATACTGTTTTTTTACGTGCGAAAAATCTGCCCGAAGCTCCCGTGCTCGGTGATCATCTGCGTCAGGCGGTACGAGAGGCTTCCTTGTGGCCTCTCCAACTTATAATAATAATAATAATATATTTATTTGCTTAACATACATACATACATACATAAAATCACGCCTGTCTCCCATAGGGGTAGGCAGAGATCACGGATCTCCATTTGCTACGATCCTGACATATTACTCTCGCTTCATTCACTCTCATTACATTCTTCATGCATGCTCGTCGGTTTAGAGTACTCCTGACCTGCCCCTTTTCTAAAACTTCCCCGATTTGGTCCAGGTATGTGCGCCTAGGTCTTCCCCTTCCGACGGTACCATCCACACTCGCCTCATACACCTGTTTCGTTAGTCTTCTTTCATTCATTCTCTCAACATGACCAAACCATCTCAACATTCCTCTCTCAATTCTCATCACTACATCTTCTATCACTCCACATCGTTCTCTTATCACGCTATTTCTCACTCTATCTTTCAAGGTCAAGCCACACAAACTTCGCAACGCACGCATTTCTACTGCATTTACTCTACTCTGATGCTTTTTCTGCCACACCCAACTTTCACTACCATACATAAGAGTCGGCACCAATACTCCTCCATGTACAGCCAGTCGTGCCTTTTCGGACACTTTCTGGCTGCTCATAAAGTTGTGTAGTGCCCCATTCACTCTATTTCCAGCCATCACTCTCCTTTCAACATCTTCTTCATGCTTTCCATCTCTCGTAAACAATGTTCCCAAATATATGAACTCATTCACTTGTTCCACTTTTTCTCCATCTATACAAATCCTACACTCTGTCACACATTCATCTCTTTCAAAAACCATAACTTTTGTCTTACTAACATTCACTTTCATTCCTTTCCTCTCAAAAGCTTCATGCATAGTTGTTACCATCTCCTGCAACTCATCTGCCGATGACGCCAGTAAAACCTGATCATCAGCATAAAGAAGACATTTGACGAGTAAATTCTTCATTATTTGCTTAAGATGTGGTAAATACAAGGTGACAAACAATTTATGAGCAAAAGACACATTTTGCCATTCCGTCATGACATGCAAACATTAAAACATTAAATTAACTTAATATTGTGAATTGAATTGTCAAAATAGAACATCAAAATAATCATTTCATTAAAATTGACACAATTGTTTAAATATAAATAAAATTATTAATCACAAATTACATAAAAATCATTACACACATCATTAAATCAAATTTTAAATTACACAAATAACATTAATTATTAATTATATTGTCATGTCATTATAGTACATTTTTAAAATGATAGATTGGGGGGCATATTTTTTTATAAACTCATTGACCGAGTAGAAACTCTCTTCTATCAACCATTTCCGTAAAGCTGGACAGAATTTACGATACGGAAGATTAACTATATCGTCAGGCAACCCATTGTAGATAAGCGGTGCCATATATACGCAGCTCACTCTAAATATTTCAAGTCGAGGTATTGGCATTTTAAGGTGAGTTTGAGTAACTTTACGCCTATTCATATTATCTTGTACTTCAAATAGTTCCTTGTTAGACTTAACAACTTCTCCCCCATGATGGGTTTTACCGCTGCTACTACGGCGTATCCTGCGCTTGGTCGCTCAAGTCACAGCTCCTGTTCTGCCACCATGTTCCTGTGGAGCCGGGATCTCACGGCTCGAATTTCTTCAGGCTCGGGATCGTGACCCCGTTCCCGCGTCGGCTTTCGGTACCGGTATAGTGCCGAAAAGGATCTCGCCGCGTCAAACGATATCGTGCCATACTCTGATGATCCGGCAGACCATCTTCCGCTGCGGACCGCGCAGAAGAGGTATATGCCTGTCCCTCAGGGTATTTCCAATACTGTGTGCATTTAGTAAATCTTAACCCATCGCAATATATATAACTGGCATAAGTATTTACTCCATATTAAATTTCCACAAAGGAATAAAATAATGAAAGATCAAAAGAACCACAAAAAAATATAATTTCTTTTATAAACATTGTATTATTTTTCTAGGTAGCTGCCTTTGATCTTCTATGTTAAATTTATTTACTGTGCAAATACCCATAAACGGAAGGAAATCCTTAAGACGGAAAAATGTTCCTTAATTGGGTATTTTCCTGTAGTTAAACTAAGCTCATTAAATTTAGAATGGTAAAAGAGCTATAAAAGTTCCACCCATTCTTCTTTTCTTGTTTTTATTTATTTTTATATGTATGTGTATGTAATGGTGGCCCTTTAATCATCCACTCAACCTATAATAGTAAATTATTTGACTATTGAATTTTATGACGTCACAATATTTTACAATTTGCCTTATAACTTACCGTTTTGACGTTTAGTAAAAAGTAACTAATTTGAACTAGTCAGTCAAATTGCCAATTGCAAAGACTGGTCACGTATAAAAATGATTAGACCAATGCTGAATATTATTACTTCATACTCGTAAAGAATTAAATAGAATTAAATAAAAGATCGGAAAAGTTAACATCATAATTTCATTAAAGAGTTATACATACATATAATCACGCTTTTATCCCTGGAGAGTTAGGCAGAGGTAAATTAACACCCATATTTCACCAATAATTGTATTCGGTCCCACGTAATAGGGGGTGATCCTATTGCAGTAAAGAGGTATAATACAATTAAATCTCGTAAGCATACAAAAGACGCAGGTTTATTATTCAAAACTCTTGTAAACCAATATTAATATATTATAAGTATATTATTAAACTTCTAGTAGTTAAATCTAGATATCATATCTAGATATGACTACTAGAATATCTATCATAGAATAGTTGACTAGTCTGAATAATTACATAACATAACATAACATAAACTCACGCCTATATCCCCGAAGGGGTAGGCAGAGGTGCTAGCACCCACATTTCGCCAGTTTATGTTTAGGTCCCAATGTAATACGACCCACAGGCGGCGTGTGTTTTAGTCGGTTCGAGTCCGACATAACCTCTTCCACCGGCTCCGGTGGGGAGGTATCCGTGAGGATGTTGCGCACGTAAAAAAAAAAACAGGTAGTGAGCCTATTGCCATTAACCGGGCACTTATAAACCTGCGAGAAATACATACATAACTTCGAAAAGCATCGAAAAGTCATTGGTGTGTGCCATGGTAAAACCTGGGATCGAACCCGAGACCTCGTCTCAGCAGTCCATTACCCATACCACTAGGCTGCCGCGGTTGATTCTGTCTGAATAATTGGAGGTATTATACCTATATTCACCTGTATTTTATTTTTCACTTGACTGGTTACGCCTCTCGGCATTCTTAAAGGTTTGTATTACCGGTTATAAAGTTATATTTCTACATACTACAATATAATTTAACAATATTTTACATGTGTCTTATTCAATATGTGTAGCAGGTTCCACCAAGTGCCATTAATCAATAGTATTAACAACTATATATATATGTTGTACGTGCTCTATGATGTCGTCATCATTTCATGCACTAATCTAAGACGCAACATTGTGCTACGAAAAACATCATTAATAATAAATTCTATAATTCATATACATTAATAATAATAACGTATTATTTCTTCAAGCTAGCGTTTGTCCTGGTTCGGGCATATAATGCGTAGGGATGAAAGTAATGTCGTAAGGAAGGCACTAACTATGGAAGTGGATGAATACAAGGGAAGAGGGAGGCCTAAAATGAGGTGGATGGACTGTGTGAATGATGATATGGTTAAGAAGGGAGTGAATTTGAAATGACTGCAACTAGAGATGAATGGAAAAAGAACACATGTTGCGCCGACCCCAAATAATCTTGGGATAAGGGCAGGAGAATGATGATATTTCTTCAAGCTAGTAAGTAGCTATATTATTTTCAAATCTTAGTTTTAAAGCCGCTATGTTCCTGCATGACGTACCTATAATTTATAATACATCATTGACTTTTACACTGAAAATAAACAAAACAAATCAAAGAGTTATTCAGTTTTGAGTTAGCAAACTTTTACTTTATTGCGATAACGGAAACGTACGTACGTTGATGTACCCTTGAGCCCTATCGAGATTTTCGAGGCCTAAGACAACCTCACTTGAAAGCAGATACAAACGAAGGGAGACCGGCTACTCTCTCGGAGTTGGGGATCTAACAGTGGTCGCCCCCAAAATAACTAAGATCAAGTCCGAAAAAGCCAAACCAAGTGCCAGTACGTACACTTTCAAAAGTCTTTTAAGACAAAAATAAAGTGTCACAACGTGATTAAATCTCTTTATTATGAAAGCTGTTAGCCGCGTGGCGTAAAAGCTTAACAAAATATCTCATGAAGTCTCATAAACAAATTTTTAATAGGCAAAGTTCAGATAGTAAGTATAACGAGAGCCGGGTTAAAAAGATGTCTTTTAATAATAAATATTTGAAAAGTTTTTGCTACAAAAAAGATCCAAAGGTATTTGAAAGTTATTTGTCAGAAAAATCATTTATTATGTACGAATTCGTAGGCAAGTTTCTTTATTGGTAGGATTGACCCAGTTTTCAGAAACAATTAAGTGACTTTTTTTAATATTCTTTCAGACAGATTTATAAAAAAATATCAAATTAATGTCATCGTTTGCTTTAGAAGTTAATATTGTCTTGCTAAATTAACGACTTCATGTGATTTATCGAACAGTAATAGATAACTGTCTTCCAATATCAAATTAAAATTATTATAATCAATTGTGACTATGCACTTCCCACTAGCCAGATGGACTGACGACCTGAAAAAGGTGGCTAGGACAGACTGAATGCGGAAAGCGGAGTATCGGAGGAAATGGCGCACACAAAGAGAGACCTATGTCCAGAAGTGGACTGGCTACTTCAGAGCATTCTCCCTGTAAAGGACTGGCACGACATGTGGTGGTCAATCGCTTGCAGAAGTGCATCAATCAATCAATTAGCCACCTGAGTCGTTTCACTTTGTCCTATGTTAATCGATTCGAATAGTTAGCATACTATTTGCCTTAAAACTTCATTCAATTTATAACATCGTCGGTAGGAAAGAAAACGAATGCGTAATTATTATTATAAGTACTTAATTACACTGTTGAAATTGCAAAGATATGCTTGAACGAAAAGTTTACACTCAAATTACACACAGGCAGTTAGCACAGTTAAGTATACTTGTGCCCTTCCACATTTCTGCATTGTTACACTTAAAAGTTTTAATTGAAGACAAGAGTTGAAGGCAACTTCACTAAGGAGTGTTTTGTTTCTGTTGTGTATG
Source organism: Eilema griseolum (assembly GCA_963662185.1). Classification (NCBI taxonomy): domain Eukaryota; kingdom Metazoa; phylum Arthropoda; class Insecta; order Lepidoptera; family Erebidae; genus Eilema; species Eilema griseolum. The sequence goes on along the minus strand of OY759244.1, from coordinate 16,795,002 downwards.
AGAATTTCATACAATTACTTCTATATACTATAAGACTAAGTATACTATCTATATGAAGCAATAAATAGACCACTATAAATGTACCACTTTTTGTAGTAGTCATACAGATACTTACGGTGCCGAAACGTGGACACTTACAGTGGGGCTGGTCCATAGGTTAAAAGACGTGCAACGAGTTATAGAGCGAGCTATGACGTGCTAAATGTGAAATGGCGGACCGAATTTATGAAAATATGCGCTGTAAAACCAAAACAAACAACTCGTCACAGGAATCCGCCGACGTTAACTTAATAACAATGCTAACGTCACAAATTGCAGCTATGCGAGTTGAAATAAACGAGCTCCGCGGTATGAGTAATCGCCGACCGATGCAACGCAGCAAATTCCGAGCAACGTCGCAATCACGCTCACGGTCACGTACACGGCTATGTTATTATCACAGACGATTCAAAACAAAAGCATATAAATGCGATCAGCCGTGCTCGTGGATAAATAAAACCGATAAAAATTCGGGAAACGAGAACTAGCGCAGAATAAGACGGGACTCTGTGCCATACACCCCGCCAACCGTCTAACTATAACCGACTCAAACAGTGGTTATAGGTTTTTAGTAGACACGGGAGCAAATATTTCTGTATTACAAAACGCACAGGGTAAGAAAAACCCAAGCAACTACAAACTGTATGCCGCAAACGGGTCAACTATTGAAACTTATGGCGAAAGCACATTAACGCTAAATCTGGGGTTACGCAGACCTTTTACTTGGACGTTTGTAATCGCCGATGTAAAAATGCCTATCTTAGGAGCTGATTTCCTAGAGCACCACAGATTATTAGTGGATCTATACGGCAAAAGGCTGATCGACCAAGAAACAAAATTAACGACGCATGCGAAAATTGCAAGAGCAACACACATGCCTTCAATTAGATCCATCGACGCGAAATTACCCGAACATATAAAGCACCTGCTAGAGAAATACGTAAACGTCACTAGACCAACACCACTTAAAAAACCCACAGAACATGGAATACAGCATCACATCATAACAAAAGGTCCTCCAGTTTATGCCCGCGCGCGCCCACTACCACCCGACAAATATAAGGCAGCAAAAAAGGAATTCCAAGAGCTAATAAACTTAGGAATATTAGAACCTTCCAGTAGTCCTTGGGCATCGCCTCTCCACATGGTACAGAAAAAGAATGGGGAATGGAGGCCATGCGGAGACTACCGCGCGTTAAATAAAATAACAGTTCCCGACAGATATCCCTTGCCAAGACTGTTAGACTTTACATACATCGCAAGTGGAAAAACAATATTCAGCAAAATTGATATAAAGAAGGCGTTCCACCAAATCCCTGTTGCGGAACCAGAAAAGACCGCAATAATCACGCAAATGGGTTTATTTCACTGGAATTACATGCCATTTGGCCTCAGAAATTCAGCCCAAACGTTCCAGAGGTTTATGGACTCCCTGTTTAGAGACCTGGACTATATATATGTTTTCGTGGACGACATACTCATAGCAAGTCAAAATACCGAACAACATTACGTTCAACTAGAGGAAGTATTCACTCGCCTAAGTAAAAACGGCATCTCAATCAATACGAGCAAATGCGAATTCGAAAAGACAGAGATAGATTTCTTAGGTTATCATATAACGAGCCAAGGAATCACCCCCACGTCTGAGAAAGTACGAGTAATAAACGAATACCCAAAGCCAAAGGTGGTAAAGGAGCTACGTCGATTTTTGGGAATGATGAATTTCTACAGAAGTAGCATCCCACACGCCGCCGGACACCAAGCTCCGCTCAACAAATACTTAATAAACTGCAAAAAGAATGACAATACGCCAATCGAGTGGAATACGGAAGCTAACCAAGCATTCGAACACTGCAAACAGGACATAAGAGATGTCACAACACTCGCATTTCCGGAAACAGACACACCACTAGCCATTATGACAGATGCTAGTTTAAAATGTGTAGGCGCCGTACTTCAACAAAAAGTTCAAGGAAAATGGAAACCCATATCATTTTTTTCAAAAGGGTTAAGCGAGACACAAACAAAATATTCCACATACGATCGAGAACTACTCGGTATTTACATGGCAATAAAAAACTTTAGACGACTAATAGAAGGTCGCACATTTACAATATACACTGATCATAAGCCACTGATTCATGCATTCGACAAGAAGCAATCAGTGGATGAATCCCCTAGAAGAATAAGGTACCTAGAATATATTGCACAATTCAGCACAGACATAAGGCACGTCACGGGCAGCGAAAACGTGGTAGCCGACGCACTATCACGGGTAATAGAAACAATAGAACTACCCCAAATTCTCAACTGGCAAGAGGTAAAAAAATACCAAGACTGTGACCCGGAGTTAACAAAACTAAAACAAAATAAGTCACTAAAAATAACACAGGTACCAGTACAAAACAATAATACCAAAATTTATTGTGATATATCCACCGGTACAACAAGGCCATACCTACCACAAAAGTTCAGAAAAACAATTTTTGATAGTTTTCACAACATGAGCCACCCAGGGAAAAACACAACAAAAAAGTTGATAACCGCAAAATACATCTGGACTAGCATGCACAAAGACATTTACGAAATGTGCAAAACATGTTTACAATGCCAGCAATCAAAAGTTCAGCGGCACACAGTATCACCCCTGGGCAAATTTATGCCAGCAGAACGATTTAGCCACATACACATAGACATTGTGGGCCCCCTACCGACATCACAAAACAAAAGATACATCGTCACTATGATCGATCGTTGTACGTCATGGCCAGAAGCATATCCTATTTCGGACATCACAGCAGAAACTGTAGCCAAAACCCTATACGATGGCTGGATCACACGTTTTGGATGCCCCAATTATATAACAACGGATCAAGGACGACAATTCGAGTCTGAGCTATTCAGAAGCCTAACCAAATTCCTGGGTATACAAAAAATCCGTACTACACCATATCACCCTCAATCAAACTCCAAAGTAGAAAGACTGCACAGAACCATGAAAGCAGCTTTGATGGCAAGAGGAAATACCGAAAATTGGACGAAAGAATTACCATCGGTATTATTCGGAATACGTACCAGCATTCGACAAGACACTGGATACTCAGCAGCCGAATTGGTCTACGGAACAACAATAAAATTACCAGCAGCATATTTTGGCGACTGTTCTAAAAACACAACGTATGCAGAGTTTGTGGAGAAAATTAAAGATAACATAACGCACATGACGTCAATTCCACAACGACAAAGCTCAAACAAAAACATATTCGTACACCCACGCTTAGCCGACTGTACACACGTATTTCTACGATGCGATAAGCTACGTCCTACGCTCACAACACCTTACGACGGACCGTTTCTCGTAGTCAAACGTGACAACAAAATAGTCACGATCAAGCGAAACGGCAGGGAAGTGAACGTGTCGATTGACAGGCTGAAGCCAGCATTCACGACGAGCGACGACAAGATAGAAGCTCAAAATCAAGAGCAAGATAAGGCAGAGCCAATTCAAAACATAAAAAGAACACGTACGGGAAGAATATCACGACCCACGGTCCGTTTCAAACAATGATATAAAAAGGGCAAAATGAAAATAAAAGTCACTCCACAGCAAGCCACAAGAAACAACACACAAGATGGGAAGCAGTCAAACCCACGAAAAGGAGCAAATAAACATGGTGCAGAACAATAACCTGGCAGCAAAGGCAGAAAAGAACACACACATGGCAGCAGAAATTGAAAAAATAAAAATCTGGATCGGAGTACTCATCGCTATAATTATACTAGCAGCAATAATAATAACAATCACCAGACTCGTACGGAAAACTAACAAAGTCATGGACAAAAAGATAAACAAAATAATCAAGGAAATGCAACAAGTGTAAACAACTGCAGAAAAAGACAACTCAGCAAACAGCGTGCACGGACAAGGTCACAGCAAATAATAACTAGAATTTTTATAAAGGGGGGAGTACTATGACGTGCTATGCGTCATAGGCAAAGTACACTATAACTAGGAAACAATATTATATAAACAGCACGTATCAATAAACAATAATGTCAGCACTAAACTTATATGAGTAAAACCCCACTCTTAATCTCAGTAAAATCATGTAGAATAATTAGTATATAAGAGTGTGTAAATAGTAAATAAATTAATCTTGTTCCAACTGGTAAACCATCTTTTACTCACCTCCGCAATACGAGCTATGCTTGGAGTTTCTCTGAAGGATAGAATTCGGAACGAGGTTATCCGACAGAGAACTAAATTTAATGACATAGGTCACACAATAAGCAAGTTGAAATGGCAGTAGACTGGCCACGTTTGTCGAAGGATCGATAGCCGTTACAGCAAACGAGTTCTAGAGTGGAGACCGAGAGAAGGTAAACGAAAGGTAGGACGCCCCCTAGCCAGATGGACGGACGACCTGAAAAAGGTGGCTGGGACAGACTGGATGCGGAAGGCGGAGGATCAGAGAAAATGGGGCACATTGGGAGAGGCCTATGTCCAGCAGTGGACTGCGGTGGGCTAATTGATTAACAACGTATGTAATAAACTTTCAACCCCATACATTCGTAATTCTATTCTGCAACACGCTAGTCAACGAATTGCCACTTTAGACAAGGGCTGGAGAGTTGCCACCTATCATGTTGTGCACAGTAGGTAATAGCTCACAATTATGTGCTCACTCACTATTTTCCCTTCGTATTAGTATGAACTATCTACTTTATGTATATATTTATTTAGTACATGTATATGTATTTGTATGTCAGTATTTATGTGGATAATTTTTTTGTGTAACCGGTTATTTATTTTATTTTACTTACTTTTCTCTCTTTCTTTTGTTTTAATACACTATCTATTTAAGTTTAGTTGGTAACTACACCATATCATTTGTTTTTATAACATTACTATCCATTCCAAGGTTGCCTGGAAGAAATCGCTTCAGCGATAAGGCCGCCCATTGTACATTGAACTGTATACACGCTACCTACTTGTCCTACTGTAAATCTGTTGGTGTACAATAAAGAATTATCTATCTATCTATCTGTATATGCCTAACGCGCATTTGATTAACACATTTACAAAATTCGAAAGTCAAAAATTCATAACTGCCTCACCTGTATCGTGATTTCGAATCAAAAACCCAAATTATCCCAAAAATATTTTTATATAGGTACTTAATTTTGTCTCTAATATTCACAATATGATAAATTATTTAACATTAAACTACCTATTGTAATATAAAAAAAATATATGCAATTACTTGTAAAATTTATGCAAAACTATGCTAACTAAACAATATATACAAAAATGAAAAAGAGATTATAATCATAATTTCGGTTCAAACCTCAACGCGATTATTTTCTGTGATGAAATAAAACGCCTAAGTGTACGTATTATTTCCATCCACCGGGTTTTTTTTTACTTATCTCTAATGTGTTGCAGTCAATTGACGCGATGAATATAAAATATCACCTAATTCTACCAAAAAAGCTTTGAAATCGAAGCCATAAATTGTGGAATATTGTGTCGGCGTTATTTACAAGCTACATGCTAGATAGCGCCAGTGAACCTGATTCATTGCTAGTATTATAAAATAGTGTATCCGGTGTATGCTGTCACAACGATATATCATAAACTACTACCTGTAAATTTAATATACATTCGATAATGAACTCTGTGTATTCCAAAACTTTAGCCTGATATGATCAAGTTAATTACTCCTACTATGAAGTTAGTTGAAAATATTTTTGAAAAATGAGTAACTACCATTTAAATATGTATTTAAATAAGTGGTGGAGAACATCCGATCAAGAACCAAGCGGTTCGATGACTCTTTCCTCTGTCGCACCTTTAAGGCCTGGAATTCATTACCAGCTCACTTGGTTCCTTCTTCTTACAGTCCCGGGTCCTATAAGCGGGGCGTGAAAAAGCATATGATGAGGCCGTCAAGCTGAGTGTCACGTCACCATTGTCACATGGTATGTGTAAGTAATGGTGACCCTCTTTTCTGAGACTTTGCCTTCAGCTTACCATCAGGCAAGGCGAAGTCTAATTGACGTGTTCCATATAAAAAAAAAAACAAAAAAAAAATGCTTGTAATATGTTACCTTATTAGTACGTTGCCTTTCTTGAGATATTTTATTCACACTAAAGAGTGCACACCTCTAGAACTGAGTAAGCTAATGTAAAGACATTAGCTTAGTCAAACATAACTCGTAATTTGAGTAATTTTCATTTAACATTATAATAATAATATTAATGTTTTTTTAAATTTTTTATTAAAAATATAATTTATAAGTTGTATTTTATAAAAACAACAAACGTCTTTATTGTACACCAATAATATATTACATTACAATATGAGATATAAGTTTTGTGGTACGTACAGATGGCGGCCTTATCGCTCTGCGACAATTCTTACAGGCAACTATAGGATGGAGAGAAAAATAGAAGAAGAATATTTCAGGGCAGTTAAGTGTACATAGAGAATGTACAAAGAAAATAAAATAATAATAAAGTAACCGGTAACCGTTATTAACCGTAATACCAACGAAGGCGGAGCCCTAGTTGGTATACCTACTGTTAGTAAAATATAAATACCACAGAAAATATAATAATTAAAATAAATAAAGATAAATACTGCACGACATTTTACAGAGTATTTATTTAATCTAGACAAACGTAAGCATATTTTAAATAGCTTGATAATGCTCTGAATACTACTATACTCTGAATCTATTATACTCTGAATCTACTATAGTAGAAGAGTAATAATCGTTAGATATAAAAATTATCGTATAAAGACCTCAGATTGGAAAACACTTCGTGGCGACGTCTCACCACTTTATGAATTGATGACCTGGTAAAAGTGGCTCGTAAGGAAACGGAAGCACATTCGTTGTGATAATCTTTAGGAGAGGTATATGTGGGAAATGGAACGCAAGTGTAGAGTGAGACAGGTGATGTGTGTGTGTGTGAGGGAGAGAGAGGGGTAAGATATAATATGGCGGACTGTGAATTTACTGGCGGCTCTAATACATAGTTAGGTGTTTTATCTTATCATTTTTTTATACAACTTAGGCAGACAAGCACACGGCCCACCTGATGATAAGTGGTTACCGTAACCTATGCGCGTGTGTAACACCAGTGGATTCACATCCGTGCTGCCGACCCTGTAAGAACAGAGATTTTATGTACCCTCAGTGCAGAACACAAAATCAGGACAAGCCTTTAGTCTTATCACTGACAGCACATAAACTCTCCAGGGAGCTCTGGCTACCCTACTCACCACCGGGAACACAACATGAGGTTTTTTTTTTTTACGTGCGCAAAATCCCCACGGATACCTCCCCACCGGAGCCGGTGGAGGAGGTTATGTCGGACTCGAACCGACTAAAACGCACGCCACCTGTGGGTCGTTTTGGTTGCCAAAGGTGAGGTTGACAGGCATATCCCTCGCACCCCGGCCGACCCAGGGCCATCTCTCGCGATCTGGTCCTCGTCTCGGGTGTGGGGACTACGGAGTCCCCAACTCGACCCTGGATACCGGGAGGCGCGGCAGGCGCGCCATCGCCGCGGCCTGTTTCTGCCAGGGTCGCTCCACCTGTCTACCCCAGGCCGGCGCTCATGGGGGGCGGAGGTCGTTCATCGACCTCAGACGCCCGAGTTGCCTTCGTACGCGGGCAGCTTGGCTTACGATCCTTCGTCGCTACCACTGCCGCTCCCGCCCCGCCTCCTTCTTCACGAGCATTACTTGCTCGCAGAAGGAGGCGCCCTCCGCCCACGCAACCGTGCAGCGGACCATCGCCGCGAGCAAGGTGGAGAGCGTGAGAACTCTCACTCCCAGGGCCGCCACAAGCTCCCGCCTCGGCGTCTCCCACGCCGGACACTCGGTTAGCGTGTGCGGACCTGAGTCCTCCCTCGCGTCGCAGTGATGGCACTCGGACGTTGGCTCTTTCTCCATCCGACGCAGATACTTTCCAAAGCACCCGTGCTCGGTGATCATCTGCGTCAGACTGTTCGAGAGGCTGCCGTGTGGCCTCTCTAGCCACTCCCCCATGATGGGTCTTACCGCCGCTACTACAGCACGCCCTACACACACAACATGAGGTTATTATAGCCGTGGTATTCTGTAGGGTGGAGGTACTACTCCAGTCGGACTGCTCAATTCGAACGGGAATACCGTCGTGTCCTACCTCCTCTATGTAACATAGCTAAAAGCCCTATAATATAATAGATATTAAATGAAGTGAGGGCATAATATCTGTACTCCATTCGAGTAGGTACTTAACTATACAAACGAAAACAATCTTGATGTGTCTTTTTAATATGTTTTATTTAAAAACTCAGTAAATACTCAATATGCTTTTGAAATATTAATAATCAGTTATAAAAAAAAAATCATTTAGAAATTTGTTTAGGTATACAGTCAATATTGTTTTTAATTATATTATGATCTTCGTAATAGCTAAACTCCCGACATCAAAAGGAATCGTTAAGAATCTATTTTTGTAATTGAAAATCTTTCATTTAGTAAAATTTCGTATAAAGTCAATTTACAGATTTTTGTTATCATTATCAGTCCCTTATACAAACAGTCAATCAATCAATCAATTAGCCCACTAACCCATAGCAGTCCTCTGCTGGACATAGGCCTTTCCCAGTATTGGGAGGCTTTGGCGTACTGTTTACACGCTGACCAGACGGGTATGTACAGGGTTTTTTTCGAGTTTTCCATCTCTCGCAGTGTATCTTCTGCATATTTTTTCGTTAGTCGCCTATTACGACACCCATCGGATGAGATGGGATGTTAATACTTGTATTCTTTCTACGTCACCACACAGACCACACATACAGACACCGGACGGAAAAAGATAGATAGATAAGGCGCTTAGGAGGTAGGACACGGCGGTATTTCCGCCCAATTGAGCAGTGCGACTGGGGAAGTACCTCCGCCTTGCAGAATACCGCGGTTATAATAACTTCGTGTTGTGTTCCCAGCGGTGAGTAGGGTAGCCAGAGCTCATTGGAGAATTTGTGCTGTCAGTGGGATGACTACAGGCTTGTCCTGCTTTGTCCTCTACACTGCTGACGGCACAGAAACTCTGTGCTTACAGGGTCGGCAGCGCGAGTGTGGCTTCTCTGGTGTTACACACGTCCTTAGGCCACGGTAACCACTTTCCATCAGGTGGACCGTGCGCTTGTCTGCCATCTAAGTGGTATAAATAAAAATAAAAAAATATTATTATTATTGTACACTAATAAATTAAAGTACATTTACGGACAAGATATGAAATAAGTACAAATGACGTCCTTATCGCCGTGAGTGACGTCTAACAGCATAAGATTTATAGCAAATAATGATTATCAGTTACCAAATTTGTAATATGCTAGCAACATAATAGTAGCTAATTTTGATACTGCATTACTGGCGCACCACTCACTAAATGAAATGAAGCTCAAATTCAAGAAATTAATATTTATACTAAACTAAGAAACTAAAACAATACCGTTTGAAAATTTCATATAACTGTCGACCACAGATAAATAAATTTCAAATAAAACTCTGTGTTTAACTTCAATAAACCACTTTCAGGAGCTTTTGGCCAACATTATTTACATAACTGATCAACTTTAACTTTTACCGTTTAGATAACAATTTTAACAACCACATCGCTTAGGAAAGGACAGTGAATGTACATAGATAATTGTGTTATGTACCTCCTGAGCTACCTTCGCCGTATTTAATCCTAAATAGGGATGGTGACAAGCCTCTGTCTGTGGCGTGGCGGTAGTGAACGTGATATCACGCGTTTTTGGGCGGTTCGAGAAATTGAATTTTCGAAATCAAATATCTTTAAAATCATTTGTTGTAATAAAATTTCACTTTAGCTGTTCATTACATCATTAATAACTGGAAATTTTACGAGATTAAAAAAGTAGTCATCATCCCTATTAAGATTATTAATACTTTCTGAGTCAGGTAAAAAGGGCAGGTCGGAAGTTCTCGAAACCTTGCATGAAACGATTTATGACAGTAGAGGAAGCACGTGAAGTATATAAGGATAACGGCAAATGGCGAGCTGTTGACTCTGTGTACCCCGGAGGGGAATAGGCGTGAGTGTATGTATGTATGTGACTTCTGAGTCTACTGGAAATTACAGACACTAAGTGTGACCCTCTTTCCTGAGACTTTGAATTTTGCTTACCATCAGGCGAGGTGAAGTCAAGTTGGCGTGTCCTATATAAAAAAAATGTTGCAAGTCACGAGGCGCAAACAAGTTCGATGAAGTGGTTGAAGAACAAAGATTGACCTACCGAATTTGCATTTTTTATCGATTCGTTCGAACACTACAACAAATTAAATGAAAATTTGCCATTAGAGCTCTATTGCGGAGGTGAGTAAAAGATGGTTTACCAGTTGGAACAAGATTAATTTATTTACTATTTACACACTCTTATATACTAATTATTCTACATGATTTTACTGAGATTAAGAGTGGGGTTTTACTCATATAAGTTTAGTGCTGACATTATTGTTTATTGATACGTGCTGTTTATATAATATTATTTCCTAGTTATAGTGTACTTTGCCTATGACGCATAGCACGTCATAGTACTCCCCCCTTTATAAAAATTCTAGTTATTATTTGCTGTGGTGCGTCGACCTTGTCCGTGCACGCTGTTTGCTGAGTTGTACTTTTTCTGCAGTTGTTTACACTTGTTGCATTTCCTTGATTATTTTGTTTATCTTTTTGTCCATGACTTAGTTAGTTTTCCGTACGAGTCTGGTGATTGTTATTATTATTGCTGCTAGTATAATTATAGCGATGAGTACTCCGATCCAGATTTTTATTTTTTCAATTTCTGCTGCCATGTGTGTGTTCTTTTCTGCCTTTTCTGCCAGGTTATTGTTCTGCACCATGTTTATTTGCTCCTTTTCGTGGGTTTGACTGCTTCCCATCTTGTGTGTTGTTTCTTGTGGCTTGCTGTGGAGTGACTTTTATTTTCATTTTGCCCTTTTTATATCATTGTTTGAAACGGACCGTGGGTCGTGATATTCTTCCCGAACGTGTTCTTTTTATGTTTTGAATTGGCTCTGCCTTATCTTGCTCTTGATTTTGAGCTTCTATCTTGTCGTCGCTCGTCGTGAATGCTGGCTTTAGCCTGTCAATCGACACGTTCACTTCCCTGCCGTTTCGCTTGATCGTGAATATTTTGTTGTCACGTTTGACTACGAGAAACGGTCCGTCGTAAGGTGTTGTGAGCGTAGGACGTAGCTTATCGCATCGTAGAAACACGTGTGTACAGTCGGCTAAGCGTGGGTGTACGAATATGTTTTTGTTTGAGCTTTGTCGTTGTGGAATTGACGTCATGTGCGTTATGTTATCTTTAATTTTCTCCACAAACTCTGCATACGTTGTGTTTTTAGAACAGTCGCCAAAATATGCTGCTGGTAATTTTATTGTTGTTCCGTAGACCAATTCGGCTGCTGAGTATCCAGTGTCTTGTCGAATGCTGGTACGTATCCCGAATAATACCGATGGTAATTCTTTCGTCCAATTTTCGGTATTTCCTCTTGCCATCAAAGCTGCTTTCATGGTTCTGTGCAGTCTTTCTACTTTGGAGTTTGATTGAGGGTGATATGGTGTAGTACGGATTTTTTGTATACCCAGGAATTTGGTTAGGCTTCTGAATAGCTCAGACTCGAATTGTCGTCCTTGATCCGTTGTTATATAATTGGGGCATCCAAAACGTGTGATCCAGCCATCGTATAGGGTTTTGGCTACAGTTTCTGCTGTGATGTCCGAAATAGGATATGCTTCTGGCCATGACGTACAACGATCGATCATAGTGACGATGTATCTTTTGTTTTGTGATGTCGGTAGGGGGCCCACAATGTCTATGTGTATGTGGCTAAATCGTTCTGCTGGCATAAATTTGCCCAGGGGTGATACTGTGTGCCGCTGAACTTTTGATTGCTGGCATTGTAAACATGTTTTGCACATTTCGTAAATGTCTTTGTGCATGCTAGTCCAGATGTATTTTGCGGTTATCAACTTTTTTGTTGTGTTTTTCCCTGGGTGGCTCATGTTGTGAAAACTATCAAAAATTGTTTTTCTGAACTTTTGTGGTAGGTATGGCCTTGTTGTACCGGTGGATATATCACAATAAATTTTGGTATTATTGTTTTGTACTGGTACCTGTGTTATTTTTAGTGACCTATTTTGTTTTAGTTTTGTTAACTCCGGGTCACAGTCTTGGTATTTTTTTACCTCTTGCCAGTTGAGAATTTGGGGTAGTTCTATTGTTTCTATTACCCGTGATAGTGCGTCGGCTACCACGTTTTCGCTGCCCGTGACGTGCCTTATGTCTGTGCTGAATTGTGCAATATATTCTAGGTACCTTATTCTTCTAGGGGATTCATCCACTGATTGCTTCTTGTCGAATGCATGAATCAGTGGCTTATGATCAGTGTATATTGTAAATGTGCGACCTTCTATTAGTCGTCTAAAGTTTTTTATTGCCATGTAAATACCGAGTAGTTCTCGATCGTATGTGGAATATTTTGTTTGTGTCTCGCTTAACCCTTTTGAAAAAAATGATATGGGTTTCCATTTTCCTTGAACTTTTTGTTGAAGTACGGCGCCTACACATTTTAAACTAGCATCTGTCATCATGGCTAGTGGTGTGTCTGTTTCCGGAAATGCGAGTGTTGTGACATCTCTTATGTCCTGTTTGCAGTGTTCGAATGCTTGGTTAGCTTCCGTATTCCACTCGATTGGCGTATTGTCATTCTTTTTGCAGTTTATTAAGTATTTGTTGAGCGGAGCTTGGTGTCCGGCGGCGTGTGGGATGCTACTTCTGTAGAAATTCATCATTCCCAAAAATCGACGTAGCTCCTTTACCACCTTTGGCTTTGGGTATTCGTTTATTACTCGTACTTTCTCAGACGTGGGGGTGATTCCTTGGCTCGTTATATGATAACCTAAGAAATCTATCTCTGTCTTTTCGAATTCGCATTTGCTCGTATTGATTGAGATGCCGTTTTTACTTAGGCGAGTGAATACTTCCTCTAGTTGAACGTAATGTTGTTCGGTATTTTGACTTGCTATGAGTATGTCGTCCACGAAAACATATATATAGTCCAGGTCTCTAAACAGGGAGTCCATAAACCTCTGGAACGTTTGGGCTGAATTTCTGAGGCCAAATGGCATGTAATTCCAGTGAAATAAACCCATTTGCGTGATTATTGCGGTCTTTTCTGGTTCCGCAACAGGGATTTGGTGGAACGCCTTCTTTATATCAATTTTGCTGAATATTGTTTTTCCACTTGCGATGTATGTAAAGTCTAACAGTCTTGGCAAGGGATATCTGTCGGGAACTGTTATTTTATTTAACGCGCGGTAGTCTCCGCATGACCTCCATTCCCCATTCTTTTTCTTTACCATGTGGAGAGGCGATGCCCAAGGACTACTGGAAGGTTCTAATATTCCTAAGTTTATTAGCTCTTGGAATTCCTTTTTTGCTGCCTTATATTTGTCGGGTGGTAGTGGGCGCGCGCGGGCATAAACTGGAGGACCTTTTGTTATGATGTGATGCTGTATTCCATGTTCTGTGGGTTTTTTAAGTGGTGTTGGTCTAGTGACGTTTACGTATTTCTCTAGCAGGTGCTTTATATGTTCGGGTAATTTCGCGTCGATGGATCTAATTGAAGGCATGTGTGTTGCTCTTGCAATTTTCGCATGCGTCGTTAATTTAGTTTCTTGGTCGACCAGCCTTTTGCCGTATAGATCCACTAATAATCTGTGGTGCTCTAGGAAATCAGCTCCTAAGATAGGCATTTTTACATCGGCGATTACAAACGTCCAAGTAAAAGGTCTGCGTAACCCCAGATTTAGCGTTAATGTGCTTTCGCCATAAGTTTCAATAGTTGACCCGTTTGCGGCATACAGTTTGTAGTTGCTTGGGTTTTTCTTACCCTGTGCGTTTTGTAGTACAGAAATATTTGCTCCCGTGTCTACTAAAAACCTATAACCACTGTTTGAGTCGGTTATAGTTAGACGGTTGGCGGGGTGTATGGCACAGAGTCCCGTCTTATTCTGCGCTAGTTCTCGTTTCCCGAATTTTTATCGGTTTTATTTATCCACGAGCACGGCTGATCGCATTTATATGCTTTTGTTTTGAATCGTCTGTGATAATAACATAGCCGTGTACGTGACCGTGAGCGTGATTGCGACCTTGCTCGGAATTTGCTGCGTTGCATCGGTCGGCGATTACTCATACCGCGGAGCTCGTTTATTTCAACTCGCATAGCTGCAATTTGTGACGTCAGCATTGTTATTAAGTTAACGTCGGCGGATTCCTGTGACGAGTTGTTTGTTTTGGTTTTATAGCGCATATTTTCATAAATTCGGTCCGCCATTTCGCATAATTTTGTGAGGTCGAGGTCTTCGGAGACTGCCAATATGGAGGTGATTGATACCGGAAGCTGTCTGAACCATAATAATCTGATGGTATCTTCGGTCATTTTGTCGCAGCTGGCTTCTTTCATTTTTCTCAACAGCTGTGATGGTGTTGAGTCACCTAGGTCCATCTCCGAAAGCAATTTGTGGAAGCGTCGTTGCTCGCTTTCCTCATAGCACGCAATTAATCTTTCCTTGATTTTAAGGTACTTGTCTGCGTTTGGCGGTGACGTCAGGATGTCGCTGACTTGATGTATGACCTCTTTTGGTAATTTTGCGATGACGCTGTTATATTTATATTCGTCACCTTGTTTTTGGGAGGCTACGATGGCCTCGAATTGCGCGAACCATAAGCGCGGTGAATCTGTCCAAAACGCTGGTATTTTCTCCGTAATGCTAATTGCAGCCACCACCTGGCTGTCGCTGATTGATTCAGCCGATGTACCGGGATTTTTTTGAGGTGTCCCTGGAATTATCGGTGCCATTTTTCTAGCCTCTTGATATTTCAGCTGGTTTGGACCCGCTTGTGGGAAGTCAACTGAAATGTGCTATTTCGCTATTTCGCTGATGGTGGTGGTCAGTAAGCTGGTGGGCTGTTGGGTAAATTTTTCCTTATATGGCTCCACCGTTTCTGTGATAGTTCCTAGGTTTGCTGCTGAAAACCTTTTCAGGGCTGCAGTTGGCCTGCAATTATATCAGCACTAGGAGATCACGTCGGGGTCACCAATATTGCGGAGGTGAGTAAAAGATGGTTTACCAGTTGGAACAAGATTAATTTATTTACTATTTACACACTCTTATATACTAATTATTCTACATGATTTTACTGAGATTAAGAGTGGGGTTTTACTCATATAAGTTTAGTGCTGACATTATTGTTTATTGATACGTGCTGTTTATATAATATTATTTCCTAGTTATAGTGTACTTTGCCTATGACGCATAGCACGTCATAAGCTCCAATTTATGGATGGGACTTGGAGTTGTCAAAATTAATTTAAAACTGTGCTTGAAGATACTTCGTCACTGCTCGAACCAGCATTCGAAATAAAATGGTAATCTGACAAGATAGCCCTGGGTTCTTTGTTAGGGTTAATAGTAACTAAAATTTTAATTAAAAACAATACAACAATAAATTCTTAAAATAACAGCACATCAACTCAACAATAAAAAGAAGGACACCCACCGCAGACCTCACTGTATTTTAGAACGTGACCCGAATAAGGTCATTAAATCTTAAATTTTAACATTACAAGCACATAACATAGTATAAATTGAATTAATTCGGCAGTAACATGTTTCATGAGCGAAGTAATGTTATGTGCTAACACGAGACATGTTTATCTGGTAGTAAACACCCAGCTAACAAAATATAACAGTTGCCCTAATAAAATGTACGTGTGTTTACTAACTAATAAAATGTAATTATCATAAAGTATCTAATGTTGATTTTAGTGATTTGATTTTATGAAATACTAATATTTTCGTTCTAAATGCATGGACGGAGTAATTAAAAAAATAATTTGGAGAGACGTATAGACAGGTTATAAAATAGTAGAGAGTCAAGTGAAGATTCAAGCACGCTTGTACGTTCATCGCTCAAAAGTGTCAACTCAGCGCTCAACACTCAACTCTGAGCGCTAAAATTTACAACACTACACGATAAGTGACATCCAAGCTGGGGGGAGGCGGGTAACACGTAGGTAATATTTAAAACCTAATGTACTAAGGAAATGAAGTTTAATTAATTTAGACACTTAGCACGTACATATATGAATACGTAGTACCTAATAGTTGTATTATTTATTCTGTGCACATTAGAGACTACAGGACATTCAATGCATCGAAATTGAAATGAATGTTTTTTTTTAATGTAGGACACGTCAATTTGATTTTGCCTCGTCTCATGGTAATCTGAAGGCAAAGTTTCAGAAAAGATGGCCCCATTTTATACATATACCATGTTATAATGTTGACACTCAGCTTGACGACCTCATCGTATGCTTTTTCACGCCCCGCTTAAAAGACTCGGGACTTTAGGAAGAATTTAAATTAGGAGAGTTTCTTTATTTATATATTTCAATAGCCATATCTGACAATTTTGAATTACAAAAGCTGGAACACATGTGTAACTGTGTAAGTATATATGCATAATTACGGAAACGATGGATAGATGGGAATGTAAATCTACATTGGGGATTGTTTTGCATAATTCATGATGTAATGGGCTATCCACCAAATAATGTCCCTGTAAACGCAGTTCAGCTGGTTTCAACCTGGCTATTAATAATTCAGGTGACTACTGTATTTTGTACCGAGTAAAACATCGCAATATGTGATTGATTTTTTAAATAAGGTACATATTAAAATCTATTTAGAAATAATCTTCATGCGATCGAATACATCTCAGTTGCTTTCAAACTTACAAAGTGAATAGAACAACTTATGTATTATTATTTAAATATGGTGTATGGAGTCCACCAAGATTCTGGGCCTGAATCAACCTCACCAATATGCCGATATGAGATTGACTGACGCGTTCTGGCACAGGCGAAGACATTCCTTTCAAAGTTGAAAGTGAGAGGGCAGCCAAAAAATTCAAAATGATATAAAACAAGGAAAGAAAGATTGCAAGTACCAGTAATCCAAGGTTGCAGGGTTTGGATGTCAACAGAATTGGCCTTCAATAAAAAAGAAAACATTTAAAAAAGCTATCACTCTTTACCTGATTCAGTAATTAAATCTAGGATCTCATTCTTATCTAACTATATTTAATCACAATAACAAATTACATACTATTAATATCTACCTTAATTCAAATACCCATAAGTCATAATAATCATGTTTCCTAAATTAGTTAAACGAAGAGAGCATCGAAACCGCCCAACAATAACAACCGTCTGTCATTAAACACATCCCTTAGTCACCGCCCGGGAGTACCCTCTCTGGACAGAGGAAACAAATTAATGTAAACCTTCGCAATGACATTACAGAAAGTTGGGAACGCTTGCCTCTTCGCTAAAGTTTCACTGCGTAGCATTTATTATGTGAGATTTAACTAAATTGTGATACACAGTGAAACACAGTGATAGCTCATAATTGTGTGCTCACTCACTATTTTCCCTTCATATTAGTGTGTACTATTTATTTAATATATCTATTTATATGTTACAGTATATGTATATGTTAATAAAACTGTATGTAAGGCCATATGTTATTTTTATTTAACTTTTCCTTGTCTCTCTCATTCTTTCTATTTAGTTTATCCGACAACTATACCATAGCTTTTGCGTTTATAACTTTTCTTTCAGCGATAAGGCTAATTCACCTTTAAGCGATAAGGCACCCATTGTAAGTATACATGCTACCTACTTGTCCTACTGTAAATCTGTTGGTGTATAATAAATAATTATCTATCTATCTAAAAATTGAAACCGGCGGGCTTGCATGAAAGGGTGAATGACAGCAGAGTAAGTCCGTGAAAAATGTAAGGAAGTTGTGATAGCATTTAGCAGTAAGTAAGACTGGCAAGGGAAAATTGGGTATAATGTCTTCCAAAAAAAAAATTCAAAAGAAGACTGGGCTGATGTCTCTACCCACACAAAAGAGGAAGAGGCATGAGTATATTCCCCTCCCTCCCACCTTAACCAGATACTAGGCCAGCCACAAACAATCAGTACCCGTTATTAAGAATGATTCATGTAGATCGCAATAATTGCAGAAATAATATTATTTTAGTTTTAAACTCTATAAGATTATTTTTACTATAAAGTTATATATAATTTATAAGCCAAAGATTGATTGGAGAAGTGCGGGTGTTATTCAAAATTGTAAAATAAATTCACAGCATGTACTTCAATTGGCCACTTATGCTTCAATTTACACTTTGGGAGCGACCGCTATTGAGGTACTTGGGAACTTCCCATTATTGAGCATAGCCGGGTTGCTGGCGCTGGCCCACTGGCATGCAAATGTTTCAATGCTAAATCGCAAGTCAAATAACCCTGTGTGTGTGTGTATGTGTGTGTTCATTGCGGTGACCAGTAACTTAGGCCGTGTGAACATAGATTAAAAGAAAAATTAGACAATTACTCAAGTGAACATTAAATGATTCTGATATCAGATAAAAATTTAAATTCACACAAGTAACAACAATAATACAAAATAAATTATTATATAATCATACACATAATAATAAACCTACTGTCATAAAAATATAAACAGGTGCTGATCACTGTTTGGACGTTTTTAAACGAATTCATAAAACAATTTCATTAATAATGGTAATTAAAATAAAAAGTTTTAAACTATTTGTGTTATTTCACAGAGATCCGGATTTATGTACGCGTAACAAAAGAGATAAGTAACCAGATATGCACATGAAGATGTTTTTTTTATTTCTAAGGTATACGCGTGTTCACTCGCAATAGGCTCGAAACGAAACAATTTGTGGGTTTAGTCTCTTCGATTCCTACTTCAGAACGCTACAAAAAAACTAATAGACAAGAAAAATAAGGAGGTAGGACACGGCGGTTTTTCCGCCCAATTGAGCAGTCCGACTGGGGAAGTACCTCCGCCCTACAGAATACCGCGGCTATAATAACTTCGTGTTGTGTTCCCAGCGGTGAGTAGGGTTTGTGCTGTCAGTGGGAAGACTAAAGGCTTGTCCTGCTTTGTCTTCCACACTCCACACAGAAACTCTATATTTACAGGGTTGGCAGCGCGACTGTGACTCCTCTGGTGTTACAAACGTTCATAGGCCACGGTAACCACTTTCCATCAGGTGGGCCGTGTGCTTGTCAGCCACCTAAGTGGTATAAAAAAAAAATATTGTATGAAATATCGCTCTGCTATGTAACGCAACATTTGTTTACATACATATAAATATATAATAAGGGTTAGGCAAAGGTGAATTAACACCCACATTTCACCAATAATTGTATTCGGTCCTACGTAATAAGTGAGTGAGCCTATTGCTGTATTCTGGGCACTATTTTTGTTGACTCGAGCCATGCATCCGAGGCTGAGTCTGGGCCGTATATATCTGTCTGATGTTAAACAGCCCTATCTCTTAGTCGCCTTATACGACCGCATGGGAAGAGATGGAGTGGTCCAAATTCTACTCTGCCGGGAACCACGAATTTATATTTTGTCAACAAACCTATTTTCCAATCTAGCTACTACAGTGAGCATCTATTTATACCTATAATAATTAAAGGAAAACCGCACGTCATGTCTACTCATGGACCTAATACATTATACATTAAATATAGTATGGCGTCCGCTCTACTGAATATTGAATACCTTGAGCTCCAACGGCAAATTATACCCGAATTTCAAGCCCCAGGTGAGGTCAGCCTATATACCTCTGTATTAAAAGGTATTTTCTCTCCTGAAAACTTATCAATCGAAACTCGGACTAATATGTTTCAATGGTAATTTACAAGGGCATTTTATCACAAATATTATTGATGTACTCCGCAGCTCCGTCTCCGTGAATGTGGGTTGTAGGGACTTAAAAATAATAATCTATGTCCTTACCCAAACTCTAGTTTATTCCTATATGAACTAAATGTCGATAAAATCGTTTCATTGGGATAAGCATGTAAAAGTAACAGAAAAAACACAGTCAATAAACTTTTATCACGCTAAGCTTATATAAAGAAGAATGTAATAAGACATCAAAAAGACAGGGTAATCCACGAAATCGTTCGTATTTTTTCTTTTTTTTTTTTTACGTGCGCAAAATCCCCACGGATACCTCCCCACCGGAGCCGGTGGAGGAGGTTATGTCGGACTCGAACCGACTAAAACGCACGCCGCCTGTGGGTCGCTTTGGTTGCCGAAGGTGAGGTTGACAGGCATATCCCTCGCACCCCGGCCGACCCAGGGCCATCTCTCACGATCTGGCCCTCTTCTCGGGTGTGGGGACTACAGAGTCCCAAACTCGTCCCCGGAAACGGGGAGGCGCACCACGCGCGGCACCGCCGCGGCCTGCTTCTGCCAGGGTGACAGGCGGCTCCACCTGTCACCCCCAGGCCGGCGCTCATGGGGGGCGGAGGTCGTTCATCGACCTCCGACGCCCGAGTTGCCTTCGTACGCGGGCAGCTTGTCTTCGCCGCTCCCGCTGCCGCTCCCGCCCCGCCTCCTCCTTCACGAGCATTACCTGCTCGCAGAAGGAGGCGCCGGCCGCCCACGCATCCGCGCAGCGAACCATCGCCGCGAGCAAGGTGGAGAGCGTGAGAACCCTCACTCCCAGGGCCGCCACAAGCTCTCGGCGTCTCCCACGCCGGACACTCGGTGAGCGTGTGCGGACCTGAGTCCTCGCTCGCGTCGCAGTGATGGCACTCGGACGTAGGCTCTTTCTGCATCCGACACAGATACTTTCCGAAGCATCCGTGCTCGGTGATCATCTGCGTCAGACGGTACGAGAGGCTGCCGTGTGGCCTCTCTAGCCACTCCCCCATGATGGGTCTTACTGCCGTTACTACGGCGTGCCCTGCGCCTGGTCGCCCAAGTCGTATCTCCCATTCCGCCACCATTTCCCTGTGGAGCCGGGATCTCACGGCCCGAATTTCTTCGGGCTCGGGATCGTGACCCCGCTCCCACGCCGCCTTTCGGATCCGGTATAGCGCCGAAAGGCATCTCGCTTCCAGGATCCATGGTGGCGATCCGGCGAGGAGACTCGCCGCGTTGAATGATATCGTGCGGTACCCCCTTATGATGCGGCACGCCAACTTCCGCTGCGGACGCTGCAGCAGGAGCATGTGCCGATCACTCAGGGTGTCCGCCCACACGGGACACCCGTACAGGGCCATGGACTGCACGACACCCGCGTAGAGTCTCCTGCAGGTGTCCTCCGGGCCCCTCAGGTTGGGCAGTAGCCGCGCCAGAGCGTTGGCTGTGCCCACCAATTTGGGGCCCAGACTTCGGAAGTGCTTCCCGAAGTCCCACCGGCCGTCGAGCACGAGCCCCAGATATTTCATCTGGGGCTTGATGCCGATGAGAGTGCCTCCCACTGTGAGACTGGAACCAGGTGGTGGCGTGCGCCGAGGTCCATGAAAGAACATGGCCTCGGATTTATGCAAAGCCACCTCAAGGCCCAGCCGCCGGATCCGTTCCACGACTTGAGCAACCGCGGTCGTGGCCCTCAGGATCGCTTCGCGGTATGTAGCCCCGCTCGCCGTCACTAGCGTGTCGTCCGCATAGCACGTGACGGCGGCGCCGTCCGCAAGCTCACCGCGAAACACCCAGTCGTATCCAATGTTCCACAGTAGCGGCCCGAGAACCGATCCCTGTGGAACACCGCACGACATCTCACGCCGACCGACGCCGGTCGCACTTGGGTAGATGACGGCTCTCTCCGTCAGGTACGCCCCGACTATGCGGCGGAGGTAGAGAGGCACACCGTGGTACACGAGTGCCTCCCTGATGCAACTCCAGGGCAAGGTGTTGAACGCGTTGGAGATGTCCAAGGACACCGCCAACGTCACCTCACCCCGGGCAACTGCCTCCTCCGCCAAAGTCCTCACGCGCATGATGGCATCCACGGTGGACCGCCACCGGTGGAAGCCATATTGGGCATCCGCCAGGTCCGGCCCCCTACCAGAGAGGTGCTCGACGAGGCGCTTCGCAATTACTCTTTCAAAGAGCTTGCCCGGAGCTTCGCATCCACCGGCCGTATGGCCGGGTTGGCCACAGCGGAAGCAGCGGTCACCGACCGTCACCGCCGCCGTGCACTGCACCCCCACGTGGCCGACCGACAGGCACCTAAAGCACCTGGTCGGTCGAGCCTGCAGGAGCCGGACTTGCACCCGCACCACGCCTCCAACGGCGAGGAACCCCCGGTCGGCAGCCTTTATGGCTGCTGCGATGGGGCAGCCGACAACTGCCGCCCCCAGTCCACGGCGGCCGAAGCGGATTGCTCCGACCTTCACCGCCTCTAGGGGGCAGCCCCCGGCCTCCGCCATGGTGAGGCGGATTTGCTCCGCCGTGATGGAGTCGTCCAGGTCCGAAATGCGCATTTCTGCGCATTTGTTGGGCCTGGACACCCGGACGTCGGCTGCGTCTAGCGTGTCCCAAAGCCTAGCCGCTAGGGCATCGGCCTGGGGACCGCTTGAAGCGCCGGGGATCTCCAGTAGCCGAGCACCCGTCCGAGTGGGTTTCACCCGGATGGGGCCCGGCATGCCCCTCTCCGCTGCCTCAGCCGTCATCGTTAGCACGACGGCGGTTGAGCGGGGGACGCGCAGCCTCCCCGGCACTCCCCTCGCAGCAGCCTCAGCCTTCTTGGCATTTTTGGCTGCCTTCCTCTTGGCCTTGCGCCGCTTCTTGGAGGCTCCGGCCACCTCCCAGCCTCCCTCCGGCGGGGAACTTGTGGAGGCAATCCTCACCGGGATCCGGGCCGGCGCTGGGGCTGAGGCTAGGGCCGGGGACTTCGTCCCCTTGCCTTTCCCCTTCCCCTTGCCCTTGGCCCGGGCACCCTGGGAGCTCCCAGCTCCCACGTCGAGAGCGACAGTGGCTCGAGTGACCGGAGTGGCAGGAGTGGCAGGCGCAGCGGACGGGCTGCGGGCCGACTCCTGCAGGGCCCCTGCGACCGCCGGACTGGTGGGACCTCTTCTTACCGCTCCGGCATACCCCATCGGCGGCGCCAAGGGCAGGCGGCGGCTGGAGTCCATGACCGCCTCCATGAACCTCCGAGTGCGCTCCTCCTGCGTCACCTGCCACCTCCGATCCGACCGCGTCACGCGCTCCGTGGGCAGCTCGGCGACGACCTGACGGAGGTTCGCCACTTCGGCCGCCATCCTCTCCATCTCCTTGCGGTGCTCAGCCGCTGTACGCTCCACGCTGTTGAAGAGCTCAACTTGCCTCCTGCCAAGTTGAGCTCGCTCGTTCCGGGACTCGGCCAGCTCCGCCTTGAGCAGCTCAAACTGCTCAACGAGGCGCGTCGCAGCCAGCCGGACCCGGTCCTCCTCCGGCGTTAGAGGTCCAACGAAATCGTTCGTATTAGGGTTTAATTGATTAGAAATTCAACAATTAAGACACCAGCGAGCATTAAAGTTTTTTTTTACCATAACGCTTACAAATCTAGTTGAAATCAAAATATAGCTTTATATACCACTTTGGTGGCAGATAAGCACACGGCCTAACTGATGGAAAGTGGTTCCCTTAGCCTATCTCGTTGCATTAATATCATTATATAGCCCCGAGTCACGTTTAAATTTGGTCAATGACTTCCTCACCTTGAAGGAAAAAAATGTCAGTTTGAGCGGTCAGCTCTGCTTACCCCACCAACAAAGTGGTAGCTGACAAACACGAAAATTCATAATTGAACTACCTTAATCATTGTACGAAGTATGATTAGGGAGGCTATTGGTCATGCGAACCCGTCGCTGGCTTGCGAATCAATAGCAAGGATGTCAGATTTTCTATGCAAGTAAATAAGTCTCCCGTCACGTTCACGTTCTTGAGTCACATATCCAAATTGGACGTATTCCTTCTAATGTTGATGTTAAAATAGAGCATAAAGCTAGTTTGTTGTAGGAATTTGACAAATGAAGCTACGTCGTGTTGGCGCTGAAGCAGGAAATTAAATTTGTCTTTGTTTATGTACTGCACATTCGTACCATACATATCTATGTGTGTACCTTTTCATTATTCATATTTCAAAATAGTTTGAGTCACTCAATAGGAAAATTGCCTGCATATTAACATATTTTTGTTTTTCTTCTCCTCGTCTTATTCCCGCAGAACGCCCACCTGAGTTAGGCTATAATAACAACTTCCATTATACATACAATACATATTAAAATATTGGTTCTTTTCCAATAAACTAGAGATTTAATCACTTGCTGTAATCCTGGCTTCTGATTTTAACATCTTCTTCTTTCATACATGGTCTCCAGTCGCGGGGACTTTTGACTTAACCTTGCCCTAAAATTTTTAAATAACTTACTATGTCGAACTTTAATGGGTTGCTCTTGAATATTGTGGTCATCAGAATCAAATGTTGTGGTGAAGTGACTATGTTAGAATCGAACCGAGTAAATCCATAACAGTGTCCCGTTTTTTCCTTTTTCACATACCCTGATGAAAATTGCCTATTTTATAATTATTTATCTGCTTAAGAAATGATTTTTCTATCTTTCGAAATTTATTTCTATCTTCCATTAAACATAATAACCAATGTCAATACCTTATCTTACACAAGTATTAATTCTACGAATAATAAAGATATTTGTGAGCTTAAACGAGCAACGCGGTTAATGGAACATTTCTTTCTGCAATTTAAAACTGGAATTCAATATGATTCAATTCCCCAGTGGGTGATAATTTACCGGGTGCGGTCCATTTCTGGCCGCCCGTGACAGTTTTATATTGAACGCGTTGATTACAATAAAATGGCTTGAGCATTTTCAAAGGTCTAGCGTTAACGAATTTAATCAATTTGTCTGAATAAACTTCATTTTTTACGATAATAATTGATATTCTACCGAGGTACCTACTGTGATTATAGATATTGATTAAATTGATTGGTCTTTTTTTTATGATTCCGGAACAAAACGATTAAAACATCATTCATAGTTTATAATAGTCCATAAGAATATCGGTAGATGGCTCTACCGTGGCCCCAAAGACGACTGGCCGTATAGGAGAGTGGCGAACAAAACATATCCGTGTAGCTTGGTTGGTCAGAGTCGTGGGTTCAAGTGCGATCTAATCTTACTGTAATTATTATGTAGAGTATCTAACGTTAATTTAAGTGATAGTCACGCTGTTAATGATGCTGAAGATTGTACGAAGTTTAGTAAAAAAAGCTAGAATGCGGAGACCAGGTTCTGAAATTTGTTCAACGTTATATGAACCAAAATGTTTACACAATGTCGATCCATGCCAAGTCGCTTGTATGTTCCCATTTTTCCAGAAAAGAGGTTACGAAATGTATTATAATCGCTACGGTTTCCGTTCTCTGAACGAATGCTTATTGTTTTACGTCGACTCAGCATCCATTCTAGTGATACGTGCTAAAATTATAGGGTAGTGTACAAAATGCTACTATTGTTTTTTGGTATATTATATACTAGTTGTTGCCCACGGCTCTGTCCTCTTGAAATATTGATTCCACTTCTTTTACCAACAGGAACCAATTTCAGGAATAATATGTGTGTACCTACTATTTCAGATCAGTTCAGATAGTCTGATATGAAAGACTAACAAACGTCCATAAATCCATTCTCACACACTCACATTTATATTACTAGTAAGGTCAGTCTCTTTTTATAGAAAATACATATGATTGATATTTTACATATTATTTATTATTATCAATAATATCAATAAATGTCAATTTACGAAAGGAGCCCATCATGCTAGTGGAGTTTTATACTTTTAAAACTCACAAACAACACTAAAACTAGGGTCATTTGAAAAGTTCTTAGCCTAACCTACTTAATGAAACCACATGATTTATATTTTATTTTTATTTTTCAACACACTCTCCTCCGAGCTCAAAACACTTTTTCCATCGAACCGGTAAGGCTTCGATTCCTGTTTTAAAAAAATCTTCGTCTAACTCCTCAAAATACGCGTCTACGGCGGCTATGACCTCTTCATTTGTACAAAAAATGTTTACCACCTAAATATTTTTTCAGTTTTAGAAATAGGTAAAAGTCAGATGGTGCTAAATCCGGTGAATATGGGGGATGGGGTAACAATTCAAACCCACACTTATGGATTTCTGCCATGGATTGTACAAAGTTGTGAACGCGCGCATTGTCCTGATGAAACAAGACCTTTCTTCTCAATAAACCGGGACGTTTTTCTTTTATTATTTCTCTTAAACGACGCAGCAAGTTACAATAATAATCGGAGTTAATTGTTTCACCCTTTTTTAAATAATCCACCAGAATTATACCCTTTGCATCCCAAAAAACCGATGCCATAACTTTTTCTGCCGATAAAACCACCTTGGCCTTCTTTGGGGTGGGTGATCCTACTCTTTTCCATTGTTTTGACTGTTCTTTTGTCTCTGGTGTATTATGGTGAACCCAAGTTTCATCCATGGTTATAAATCTTTCAATAAATTCTAGTGGATCCGCTTCATATAACTCTAAACAGTCGCGGGAAGTTGTGAGTCGGTTGCGTTTTTGTTCGACTGAAAGCAGCCGCGGTACCCACCGCGCAGACACCTTAGAAAATCCAAGTACAGTAGTAATTATATTATGCGTTCGCTCAGAAGAGATGCCTACAGTCTTAGCTATCTCTTCGACATTCAATCTTCGATCAGATAAAATTAAATCACAGATTTTTTCTTTATTTTCATCAGTGGAAGCCGTGGAAGTCCTGCCACTACGGGGTTCATCTTGAATTGTCTCACGACCACGTCTGAACTCTGCCACCCAGTTTTTAACCATCGCATACGAAGGAGCAGATTCACCCAAAGTAGCCGACATGTCTTCATGTATCACTTTTGGAGTTAAACCTTTCAAATTCAAGTATTTAATCACTGCACGATGTTCAATTTTGTCCATTTTCAAAAATAGCTCCGACTTGACTTACTGTATCGCGTGTAAATAAATAATGAATCGTTATAGATAAACTAAACTGTGCATACTTGTTACTATATAACGTAGCTACAAAATGAGGGTAGTTATAAAATTTATTAATGACTCCAACTATGTTAGGCTAAGAACTTTTCTCGCTTTAGATAAATCCACGACAATTTTTCAAACAATTATTGAAAGGAGATAACTAACAGCTTTTCTCAAATAAATCGTTCAGAGAGCTTGTTAAATTGGTTTCAAGCTTGTTACGAATACGCCCGAATCGTTTAATTGAAAATTAGTTTCGAAGATTAATTATAAATTTATATATCATTATTATAGGTACGCACCTAATAAAGGTTACTATAAAGTGGATGAGTATCTTAATGATGTTAATACGTGGTCGACATAAGTCTCTTGCTTGCTCGCACAAAATAAATTGTAAACTAAGCAAATTTAAAAAAGAAAAATAATCTAGTTCTAATATAGTTCGCTGAGTTTCTTGCTGGTATCTTCTCAGTAGAACTAACCTACCGAACCAGCGAAAGGATCATTTTCCAATGATTTATTTTTAAATTATTTAATATTTTTATATTATTTCTTGACATATCCAATTGTAAAATTTTGACGTTCATATGTGCTCTTTGTGTGCCTAAACTGAATAAATGAAATTGATTCTTTGATTGATTCTTTGAATAATTATCGGTTTAAGGTTTCCATTTAGGTATGGATTTAAATTGGTTTACAATGCTAACAACAATATCAATATCTCTATGCAAGTGGCAATTTGTTGTAGGATGGAGAGCAGAATAGACTAGTCAATGTATGGAATTGACATACCTTTACGACTGTCATAGAATTATTCTATTCTAATATATTAAGATAGGAAAAAGCTAATCAGCTCAGGCGGAACACGAACCTGCGAATCACCCTGTAAGTGAACGATCGTGATTTTTAGTCCCCCCTGAGCTAATTTGTTGTATCCTGTCGTCGATAGGATGATGAGGATGATGATGATGATGTATGTCGATTTGAATAGTTAGCATACCAAATGCTTTAAAATGTCATTAAAATATTTGTGCGAAGTAATAAAAAATCAATGTTTAAAAAAGGTTCTAACATCATTCATGCTAGTAGTTCGTACATGTGTCGGTAGAGGGCTCCCACCTTCGCCCCAAGACAGATGTACATAAAAATTTGGAGAGTTTCAGGCGTGACTCGGTGGCTTAGTGGTCTGAGGATTTCCCAGTAAGGGAAAATATTGCGGGTACGATTCCTACCTGAGTTGATTAGTTTTTCCTATTTTAATCGATTTGAATAGTTAGCATACTAAATGCATTATAATTTCATCCAATTTAATCTATTCTACTAACGATTGTACCACTTAGATCGGATTTTAAATTTGCATACCTTTTTCAATAATCTTAGGTTAGTTATGCCTTCTAATATCAGCTGCCAGTGAAAATCGACTTAGAATTTGAAAAGTAGACAAAATTAGACTTAGAATTAGACTGATATACAAACGTGGATATATATGTTTTATGCTTTACAATTCTTTGCAGTCATGCAAACTATTTGTCAAATGAAACAGCAACCAACTACCCGCAATTTGGAAATTCAATTACAAAATCGTTGCACCACCGCCACTTTATCTTGAATGTACTCCAAGATTTACAACTGCGTAGAGAGAGCCAAGAAGATTTAGACGAAGAATACAAATTACACTATTCTGTCAGTAAAACTATTCCGAAGGAAGTAGGGATATGTAATTTGCTAAATTACATACGCCTCTGCCAAATGCTAAAGGGAAATAAAATTCAACGCTAGATCACATGACTTTTACTTGTGGAATTATCAGTCATTAACAGCCAATCTGTACAACGCAGTACAATGCGTGACGCGTTAAGTATTTATATCCCAATGTGATTGAAATGTCAGGCCTGATATCCAGAGATAACATGTTCGACGTATATAGTCGGCCATCAATGCAGTTTCCTCTGTACAGGGAATTCATCCCCACACATTGCGACCTGAGACGGTGCGCACTGTGCGATATGATAGAAACTTCATCCCACGCACACTCAAGCTGTAGAATGACCTCCCTGCTGCGGTTTTTCCAAGCGCCGACAATATGGGGTTCTTCAAGAGGGGCATCAGAAGGTTTCTTCATGGTCGGCAGCACGAGTGTGACACTCCTGGTGTTGCATACGTCCATAGGCCACGGTAACCGCTTCCCATCAGGTGGGCCGTGTGCTTGTCTGCCAACTTAGTAGTATAAAAAAAAACTACCTTATTTCTTCGACTACAATACTTTATCCAAATATTTGCAGTCGATGTATTTAACGGTATAAATTACTTCTAATACAGTAGAAGTGTCAATTAACCTGATCAGTACAGAGAGGACGCCTAATGACGTTACATATAGCGTAGTATCTGACAACATGGAAGTGCTCTACCGTGGTGTAGATACAGATAAGCTTGAGCACCTCCGCAAGTGCATACACTATGCTTGCGCTAAATTGAATTGTGTTTGTAGTTGTACCGTTCAATGCCAATGCCAAAATTTCAGAGACTTACTTAAACTATATACAATTTCTTACATTAAAATTAATAATTCGATTCTAATATTAGAAATATAGTAACTTAAAGGCAATGTTGATTACAACTTAGCTTACTCTACTGGTCCATATACTTTTTCTCTACATTATTTTTTTTTTTTAATTTATTTAACAGATTACATAAAGCGGACATAAATAACAGTTTAGTAGTAATAATAAACCACTAAGGTTTGTGCTAATACTACAAGTTATGCTTAAAACAACTGATTGATTACATACAATACATAGATACATATAATCACGTCTTTATCCCCGGAGGGTTAGGCAGAGGTAAATTAACACCCACATTTCACCAATCATTGAATTTGGTCCCACGTAATAGGGGGTGAGCCTATTGCGACCTTCCGGGCACTATTGTTGACTCAAGCCTTGTATCTGTGCATGAGTCTGAGCTGTATATATCTGTCAGATGTTAAACAGCCCTATCCTTTAGTCGCCTTGTACGACACCGCATAGGAGGAGATGGGGTGATCTAAATTCTATTCTGCCGGGAACAACGCGGCATAACTAATCCTAACCAAATAGAAATTGTAAGTTTACGTAAGACGTAAACCAAGTTTGGTGTATGAAATTCAAGGGGTGAGGTATTTAGTAAATTCAGTTTTGTGTTGTTTCAATATCGCTGTCGATACAACACAATTCAATTAACTGAGTTTCTACCTTGACAAACGTTCAATTTAAGTTAGAACTAGGGTTATAACAAATATTTAACTATGTTGTAATGGCTCAGAATTGCTAGTCTAAATTTCTATTTAGCTTAGTCCTGGCTCTGATAGAAACCAGTAATAAATTATTCATAGTGACCAATGTTACTGCGGAGCACTAAAATTGTTCGACCAAATTCACAAATGTTGGATCGTTTAGTACCACTTGTTCTACTTCGTTGATAATATTAAGTACATACCGACGTAATTCTATCAAAATGGTTAATAATAATTTTTAAATGCGATTTTTGATCGAATTATCTATAAGTTCCTCTTTAAGAGGCTAGATTTCCGATGTGCGAGGTTGCACGGGCGTGAATGCTGACACGGACATATTAATTATGACAAACATGTCTACATTATCACTGACGAGCCTCTTTCCATAGAGCGTAGTGCGCGAAATCGCGCACGCGTCTGGAACATCGTGAACAATTTTTTTAGCCACCTAACTAACTGAGCTAACTTTTCTCATATCTAGTTGCAGAACTTTGAGAAAACCAAATTCATTCATTTTATAAGTGAGAACAAAGCTAAAGATCTCGCGTAAACAGTGACTCAGAACTATTATGTGAGAGGCTCAAGTGTTCCCTTTGAAGATGAAATGGCACAATTCAGTTGTGTAAGGTTAAATAGCAATTTCAGCGCTAAGAGTGGTTTTTACAGCCTAGTCAAGCAACTGTTATAGCTGTTTTTACTGTTGTATAGTGCTCTAAATCACTTTATAGTTCTAAATCATACATTTCATCGATTTATATATTCTACGACGTTGACGTCCAATTACATTTTATCTTTGAATTGCTTATAATTTTTGTCTCACATACTGAGAAGTTATTTATACTGGAGATCGATGGCGCTTGGTGAAACATGACACATATTGAATAAGGCCATATTCCACAATTTTCCATTTTCACAATTAAAATTCAAAATTTATTTATTTTTGAACCTGACCGGTTTCGCATCACAGAATTGAGAATGCCGTGAGGTGAAACTGGAGTCTTTACTTTAATACATAGGTCAATTGGTTTAGGAAGGCGTACAAATATATATATTAATAAACACATATTGCTGCTCACCCTACGAAGATTCGTTGTTAGCAACCCTCCGGGCACCCAATGTCACAATCTGTCAAGTAGTAACTTTAGTTCTTTGCTGGATGGATTTGCTTTGCTGGAAAGAACTTTACTGGTGGTAGAGATTTGACGGCACAAATTTGTCACAAATTTCGACCGGGTTGGTACCACCGTGCAATATTGCGAAAAACCCTTCATAGTAATTCAATTTCGGTTGGATTGCATTCAGGGATCAGCAAATGCATAGCCGGGTAGAGGTGATGGTGGTCGCAGCACTAGTGGGACCAGTGTGTCTTGGCGTAGTCTAGTGAGGATGGTGCGGGGCGACGCGCCGGTCAGGGAGACCCGTAGAAACGGTGGTGCCGCTGGTCGCCCGCGGTATAGTACAGAGGCCCAACTGGGACTAACCACCCTGGAAGGCTGCCTCACCAGACCGCGCATAATCCCGGTATGGCTCGTCGTGCCGGTTGGTGACCGGAAGTGGGGGCCCGGCGACCATATTCGGAGGGGTACGGGGGCCCTTCCGTACGGCGTTTCGGCTCACGCCATGCCTCATAATCATAGACAAAATCAATATCCCGCACTTTGTCACGCGGTGCTGCGACACCACTAACATCTGTGGACTCCATGCGAACCTCAACGCCGTCCACCAACACCTTGTGACGGCGAAACCAGATATGCTCTTTCTCACGGAGACACAAATAGGCCGCCCTGATGACACGACCTACTTGCTTTACCCCGGCTATGTTATCGAGGAAAATTTCCGTGCAAAAGCCGGGGTGTGCGTGTTTGTTAGGGTGGATGTTTGTTGTCGCCGTTTGCGCTGCCTTGAGGACTCATCCTTTTCAACCCTATGGGTACACGTAGACCATGGCTCTACGAGTCAGATCTATGTGTGCCTCTACCGTTCCCATACAGGAGATGCTGAGACAACTCGACTCTTTGAATATCTGAGTCAGGCGGCAGATGATGCGCAGGAACGGTTTCCGAACGCCGAAGTGGTAGTTTTGGGGGACTTTAACGCCCACCACGAAACCTGGTTGGGCTCCGCCAAAACAGACCATGCGGGAAGAGCCGCTCATGCATTTACTCTGGCGCATGGCCTGACCCAATTGGTACACGAGGTCACTAGAATACCAAGAAGGTCGGGCCTAGCACCCTCTCTGCTAGACCTTCTGCTGACGAGTCACCCAGACCTGTACAGTGTTTCGGTACAAGCCGCTTTAGGCAATTCCGACCACTGTCTGGTCTGCTCCAAGGTGCCAATTATAGCGCCCTCACGACCCGTGCAGGGGAAGCGGCGTCTCTGGCACTACTCGTCAGCAGATTGGGATGGGCTGCGCAACTATTTTGCGTCCATCCCGTGGGTTGAACGCTGCTTTGAAGGTAAGAAACCCTCAGATTGTGCTACTGCTGTTGCCGGTGAGATCGGTCTGGGTATGGAATACTATATCCCGTACACTGATGTCACCGGTGCCCGAGGAGTGCGCCCTTGGTTCGGGCGCGAGTGTGCGAGGGCTGTTGATCAAAAGCAGTCCGCGTATCGCGCTTGGGTAAGGGCGCGTGCCACGCACGATCCCAATGTGGGCCACTTCAAGGCGGCGTACAACAGAGCCACAAAGGTCTGCAAGAGGGCTTACGTCAGAGCGGATGCCCTGCGCATGGCGCGGCTTGGTCAAGAGGTAGTGGCACATCCCACGGGCAGCCGTGAATACTGGCGACTGGCCAAAGCCGTGCAGGCCAACTTCTGTCAGCCTTCGCTGCCACCGCTGCGCTACCCTGATGGATCCCTGGCCCATGGACCGCAAGAGAAAGCCAATATGCTAGTAAATCTCTTTGCGGCCAATTCCCGAGTCGATGATTGCGGTATACAGCCGCCGACACTACCCAATGGTGACCACGTAATGCCTGAAATACGTGTCAGGCAATGCGATGTCCGTGCGGTGCTTCAATCACTCGATGTCCGGAAAGCCAGTGGCCCGGATGGTATTCCAGCGGTGGTCTTACAAAAATGTGCAGCGGAGTTGTCTCCGATGCTTACGCGGCTGTACCGACTGTCCTACAGCTCGGGTACAGTGCCTTCGGCTTGGAAAGAGGCGAATGTACAGCCGATCCCCAAGAAGGGGGATCGCTCAGAGCCAGCCAACTATCGACCCATAGCCGTCACCTCAGTGCTGTGCAAGGTCTTCGAGCACATCATTAACATCACCATCTCATGCGTCACCTAGAGGATCACTCCTTAATTAATGACCGGCAATATGGCTTCAGGCCGAAACGGTCAACGGGTGATCTTCTAGCATACGTTACCCATCTTTGGGGTGAGGCTATGGACAAGCACGGCGAGTCACTGGCAATTAGTCTTGATATCGCCAAAGCTTTCGATAGAGTCTGGCACAAATCGCTTCTCTCCAAGCTACCAGCCTTTGGTCTGCCTCCTAGACTGTGCAACTGGATTGCTAGTTTCCTGCGGGAGCGCCGTATCCGCGTCCTCTGTGATGGACGGGCTTCGGAGTTCTTGCAAATAAATGCTGGCGTACCGCAGGGGTCTGTATTATCTCCCGCTCTCTTTCTTCTGCATATCAACGACATGCTGTCCACCGGCAGCATACATTGCTATGCAGACGATAGCACCTTACACGGGAGTTATCACGGACAACCTGCGGCCAAACAGTCTGATATCGTGGAAAAAAGACAGCTTCTTGTCACTGAACTGGACCGGATCTTGAATCACATTTCTCAATGTGGCTCTGAGAACATGGTCGAGTTCAATGCCAAGAAGACGCAGGCTTGTGAGTTCACAGCAAAGGTATCTTCTTTCCTTCCCCTTCCCACTCTTCAGAGCACGCCACTGCCACTGCAGGACAATCTCAATATCCTAGGCATGGATATTCGCTTCAAACTGAATAATAGAAATTACATCGAGAGCATCATCAAAACAGCCTCGCGGAAACTCGGACTCCTAAACAAAGTGAGACGTTTTTTCACGCCGGAGCAGCGGTGTCTTCTCTATAAGACACAAATTCGCTCCTGCGTGGAATACTGCTCGCATCTCTGGGATGGCTCCGCAAAATACCTACTAGATGCTCTCGACAGGTTGCAGCGACGCGCGGTCCGAATTATTGGGAACCCTGAGGTCACGAACACCCTCGAGCCTTTGCAGATGCGTAGAGATATTGCTTCCTTGGCTGTATTTTACCGTCTCTACCACGGTGAGTGTTCTGACGAGCTCTTCCAACTAATCCCACCATCTCCTTTCCTACATAGGACAACACGTGCAGGCCTTAGATGTCACCCTCACACTGTGCAGAATATACGAGCAAGAACCAAGCGGTTCGGAGACTCTTTTCTTTGCCGCACCACCAAGACCTGGAATTCATTACCAGCACACGTGTTTCCTTCTTCCTATAGTCCCGGGGCCTTTAAGCGGGGCGTGAAAAAGCATCTGATGAGGCCGCCAAGCTGAGTGCCACCATTGTAGCACTTAGTGTCTGTAATGGTGACCCTCTTTCCTGAGACTTTGCCTTTAGCTTACCATCAGGCGAGGTGAGATCAAGTTGGCGTGTCCTATATAAAAAAAAAAAAAAATCCGCTGTGCGGCTGTTATTTTGTGAACAAACCCCGTATCCAAGTTCTAACATAGATCATAACTGGCAGGGTGCATTGGTCGAAGACCTTCGGTTTCGGTAAGGGAGAGAAATCTAGCTGAATTCTTCTGGTAAGTTCTTCAAGGCAATGCTAACAGGCAACTTGCTTGTTAGCATTGCCTTGAAGAATCACTTCACACAAAAGTATATTATTTATTGATTATTTAATTAAGCAAAAATACAATTTAATTTTTAAAGATACTTAAATGAAATTTAAAACTAAAAACTATTATTAGGTACCTACTAAAATAAAACTAAAAATAAAAATTACATACATAATGCCTCATGAAATTCTTTCGCCTCATCACCGACCGGTAACGTACCCAGAAGGCTGGCAGCATGCCACGTTGAATGGCAATGCTTATCCTCTGTGCAAGATAATAACCAGCCTTCTGGTCACGCGTGGCGTCGATCAGCTGCTTTGCCAAGTCTTTGTATAGAGAACGGGCATTTGAACCCCACGTCCCTAACGTTTCAACCCCAAACGGCTCAAAAACATAATCACCTGTCAGGTTACAGTATTTGCGCCGTTTTAGGTTTTCCGCAGATGCAGCAGCAGCACCGGCACACCCTTCTGTGCTTGAAAGATGTGAAGGCGCAAGAGTGTCAACCCACGTAGCGTCCCACACCAAAGGCCTACCCATATTGCAAGGTAGCAACGACATACCATCCGGTCTCTTGCCATCGTTACGCACCCGCCCATTAGGTTCACGAATGGCTGGCACGCCAGCGGTAGCTAAAGCACGGTGGATAATGTTGTTGATGCAGGCGTGTCGCGGTATACGCCCAACGCTTCGGCTGCATGAAAGGCCATGGTGCCCATGTACTGGAGCCACCTTAGAACTTCAGCGTAATATTTTTTCATTATTTCAGAAAGATGACAACTTCGTATAGAATAATTACAGTAATAATGTACATTATCCTTTCTTCACCGCGAGTCGCTGGTACCATGAGCGAGCGCATTACTTCCTGTCGTCATAAAATATCGTTGCATACTTGAGTTAAAATGAATAGGGAAATGTGCAGCGGTTTTATTATACTGTTATTACACTTTCTAGAGGATTTTATGAGGAATTTTAAACTAGATCTGGATGTAACAAGATAACTATATTAGGCTAATGTAACTTATGATGATGGATTCTATAATTTCATACTGCCCGTGTGGGTGTCGGTTGTCGTTTTCTACCCGACTACGGCGAAGCAAAAGGAGGGTTATGATTTTGACAGGCTATAAATAAATAAATAAAAATTCCACGACATTCTACACAACGCTATCTAGACCTATGGTAAGCATAGCGGATAAACATACTTAGATACTTTTTTTTTTGTAAATTCATACATATTATATGAATGTATGTATGTAGGTTCACCTGTTCCCTTATAGCTCCTCAACCACTTATTCGTTATTAGAAGTACCTTAGTCGTCCGCTAGTTATAGGCTATATAACGTATCACTGAATCTAATGCGACGACGCCCTCTAGCGGTCATAAAAAACTGTGTCAATAAATTAATTTGAGATAAATATGTCTTGTTTTGTATGATCTGAAAGGACTTAATTAGTACATTTTAAATATGTATAAATTATACCTATTGCTTGCCCCAAAATAATATAAATAAATAAAAATAACGCTCCAAAAAGATATAAACAAGAAAAGTTTAAAAATAAAAGCCGACTACTGAAAAAGTATTAAACAAGAAAATATCAAGAATCGCCGTGGTCGTTGTCACTAAGTCTAACAAAACAATACAATATCTAAGGAAAAGTGGCATGCGACCACGGCTATCCTTGATATGCTCTTGTTACTTTTTAGAGCGTGATTTTTCGGCAGTCGGGTTTTAGTTTTAAACTTAATTTTTGGTCATATCTCCCATATGGTCATGCCTACTCAATCAATTGCAATACATTCGGCTGATGCCGAGATTGTATCTACAGTACGCAGGTATATAATTTACGATTGAAATTAAAGCTTTTGTCATTTATATCTATATATAATACTATTATGCCGGTTGATATAAATAAGAATTGATTTCATCAAAATAAAAATGTTTAGCCTGACTCTGATAAAATTTACTCATGTTAAATAAATATCGCATCAGAAACGAGAGGAAAAGAAAAATCTTATTCACACGTTAAAAACGCAATTTCAGCAATTCTTTGAACTTGTTTGTACTTTCTCACGTATGTGACGATACTTTAGCGTGTGGGGAATATTGGAAATGCGTAAATATCGAAGCTACATGTATGTGAAACATGGGGGAGAAAAGTTGTGTAATTTGCCGCACATTTGCAAATGTACTGGACCAGACATTTGCTCAATATAATGTATGAAAATTAACAGTATGGAGTATATTAATGCGATTCCAGTCCAATGTAATGTAGTCCCTTTCTAGGGGCACCAGACCAGCTGCGCTACCTAGATCTATCCTACAAATACTACTGGGTTGTAATGTGACGGAATAGAGTAGGTACTGTACATGAAGAAGTGTGGTAGCGGGTCGGGATAAAGCAATCCTGTACTGTTCAATCTTTCCTAAAACTTTGCCTTCAGTTTACCATCAGGTGAGATGAAGTCATATTGACGTAACCTGTTTATATAAGGTCCGAATTTCATCCCCAAGTCAAGCAAAGTATTCATTTTAGTCATATAAATAGACAAATTTTCATACACACGTATATTTGTTTATATTTGTTTCCACCAACACCTACCATACAGGTACGGTTTCTTGCTAAAAATAGTCTCTGCCACGCCGTAGCATGGAATCAGGAAAAAAATCCTAGTTAACAGCAATGAATTCTCCCTTGAAACTCAAACCTAACAAAGATTAAAATCCAATAGGTATGCAAAGACAGGAATGACTGCCAGTTGTGCCAGTAGTCAAATTTATGCCCGATAACTTTTTTGTTGAACACAATGCCAAACTTAACATCGCGTCAATGCTTTCAGTCTGTTTGCAAATTTGTTTGGCTGTTAATAAAGAGGTTATTCAGAGGTTATTTACTCTGCTAGAAGCCTTTTAATTTTAGACTTTAAAAGTATTGTTTTGAAGTAAAAAATTTAATGGAATTTTTAACAGTGTAGTGGTATGACAGTGGTTTTACATTAGCAGAATTGAGACCCAGTTAGAAAATATATATAACCAACACATATTGAAATACTCTTCTATAATTTCTACAGTATTTTTTTTATTAAACCTGACCTGTTTCGCCTCGGCGAAACCGGTTTTTATATATTTATTACAATAATTGTAAACCTTTGAGAATGCCGTAAGGCGGAATCGGTCAGGTGTAATAATAAAGAATACTGTGGTAAATGTACAAGTGTATTTCAATATGTATAACAACAAATTCCACCAAGTGCCATCAATCAACAATATAAATATATAAACAAATTTATCGTTTTCTTCAAAATATACTATCGCACTTTCAAAGTCAGATAGGTACTAAGTAGACAAAGAACCCTGGCAGAAGCAGGCCGCGGCGGTGGCGTGCGTGGCGCGCCTCCCCGTTTCCGGGGACGAGTTGGGGAATCTGTAGTCCCCACACCCGAGAAGAGTGCCAGATCGTGAGAGATGGCTCTGGGTCGGCCGGGGTGCGAGGGATATGCCTGGCAACCTCACCTTCGGCAACCAAAACGACCCACAGGCGGCGTGCGTTTTAGTCGGTTCGAGTCCGACATAACCTCCTCCACCGGCTCCGGTGGGGAGGTATCCGTGGGGATTTTGCGCACGTAAAAAAAAAAAAAAAAAGTAGACAAAGAAAATGGATTTCTAAGTTTCTTTTACTGTTCTAATAAAATAAACGTCGAGCACTTTCAGGAGTCCGCTTCGAACATAAATTGGGAAGACGACCAAACAAATTACAGTAAATTATTGCCCACAAAAAAGGCTATGATCTTCATCATCTGATATTTATTGAATATGATAGTATGTCCGCAGTTTCTTTTGACATAAGGCATATATCACGTCTCGCATCGAGTTCTTTGCTAGTCAACATAGATCTGATGCTGACTGTACTAGAAAACTAAATTACTAAACACATACTACATTATTTTGACATTAATGTTTAGTGATCTGATTTCTTGGGAAGTAAGATTTGAAATCAATAGTAACTTACCTCAAAAACTCTCACTTATTATTATTTATTTTATTTATGTGGACAAGCAGTTTACCTTAACAATTACATTTAAAATATCCAACCATAATATTAAGTTTAATGCACATTTTAAGGTGTCACAGTATGCAATTAGTAACAACGGTTTGAAAAAAAACCAATACTGAATACAAATGAAAAAGTAAACAACTTACTGTAAAATAGTGAAGAATGATCAATTTATAGGTATGCTAATTTGATTTTCTAAATATTTATTCGAAACAAGAATTATTTTATTTACCTACGACATTATGTCACAACGAAACCAACCCAACCAAAACAACAACAAAACCGCGGTAGCCTAGTGATATGGGTAATGCACTGCTGAGACGAGGTCTCGGGTTCGATCCCAGGTTTTACCATGGCACACACCAATGACTTTTCGATGCTTTTCGAAGTTATGTGTATATTTATCGCAAGTTTATAAATGCCCGGTTAATGGCAATAGGCTCGCCACCTATTACATTGAGACATATACTTGCAAAATGTGTATGCTATCACCTCTGCCTACCCCTTCGAGGATATAGGCGTGAGTTTATGTTATGTTTACACAAGAACTTTTTTTGCAATCCGTCTCCTCAGTTCACTACAGTCTATTCCTTATCCTTTGCTAATAACTTTCTCGAAAGTGACTGTCGTGTCTTACACCCCTTCCCTAACCCCTGCGAATAAAGTCAAAGCCACTAAAGTATTCTCCCTTGAGCATCAGATTACTTACCGGTTAGGTTGACCCCATCATTCAATTAACCTATGGCAAACCACTGCTGGACATAGGCCCTTCCCAATGTGTCTCATTGCTTGCAATCCTCCGCCTTCTGCATTCAGTCTCTTTTTTAAGGTCGTCAGCCCATCTGACCCCATACACTCAACATAATCAATCAATATTGATATAACTCATAATATTTCATCTTCCTTAAAAAAATATGATGCATCGATTGAAACGACTTTCTCTATCTATTGTTTGCAAGATATTGAACATCATAAGACTTATGTGAGCGAAGGTTGGGTGATCGTTAATCTATACTCACTTCTCTCGAAACACTCCGAGCACACCCCTGAGACTACGTAAACGTGTCGGTAAGGTGCTCATTTATATGTATACGTGCAAAGGTTTATGATAATATGTAAGTTTTTTTTTTCGACAGCCTTTGTGGCGTGGTGGTAGCGAACGCGACCGCTTCGCAAGAGGCGCGGCTTCGATCCCCGCCTAGTGCAAATATTTGTATTTGATTGGTCTGCGTGTTTCCGTATAATATATATATGTATTTATAAAAAAAAGTATTTAAGTATGTTTATCCGTATTCTAGATTCCATAACACAAACTAATTAAACTATGCTTACCATGGGTCTAGATAGCGTTGTGTACAATGTTGTAGAATATTAATATTTAAGTTTAGATACTATAAATATACTATATCTACGATATAAAAGCTGCCGTAGCACGAAGAGGTACGTATAGTGTACAGTCGAGGAAAATAGAGCCGTTTAAACGTCTTCGTATTACGTCAAACGCCATCATGACGTTTTATGTCTGAAGGTGGATTTGGAACAAACAAACAGAGCTAGAGCTAGAACAAGAGGATTCTTTCTTAATAGTTTAGTGTAAACGAAACCTTGTTTTTAACCGAGTACGGCGAAGCAAAAGGAGGATTATGATTTTGGCAGGCTTTTTTTTTTTTTTTACGTGCGCAAAATCCCCTCGGATACCTCCCCACCGGAGCCGGTGGCGGAGGTTATGTCGGACTCGAACCGACTAAAACGCACGACGCCTGTGGGTCGTTTTGGTTGCCGAAGGTGAGGTTGACAGGCATATCCCTCGCACCCCGGCCGACCCAGGGCCATCTCTCACGATCTGGCCCTCGTCTCGGGTGTGGGGACTAAAGAGTCCCCAACTCGACCCCGGAAACGGGGAGGCGCGCTGGTCGCCCAAGTCGTAGCTCCCATTCCGCCACCATTTCCCTGTGGAGATTTTGGCAGGCTATGTATGTATGTAGATTCATCTGTTACCTCATAGCTCCTGAACTACTTATTAGTACTGGACAAAAAAATGAGGTATCATTAGAAGTGTCTTGGTCGTCCGCTGGTTATAGGCTATATGACGTATCACTGAATCTAATCTAGCGCCATCTAGCGGTCATAAAGTACTGTGTTAAAAAATAAACTTATGATAAATATACCGTGTTTGGTATCATCTGAAAGGGCACATTACAAATATGTATAAATTATAGCCGTTGCCCCAAAACTTAGTCTAACAAAACAATACATTCTTGGGAAAAGTGGCATATTACCACGGCTATCCTTGATATTTTTTTGTATTTTTAAATTTATTTTTTTATGAAAGTAAGATCAACGAACGAATGTTCTGTCACAGATTACTCTAAAAAAAAATGACGGATAGAGGATAGAATGAGCTGTCTATGCAAATCTATTTCATGCGAGTGTAACCTGACCAATTTCAGTATGTCAAACTATTAATCATTTATTTCGTAATCTATACTAATATTATAAAACTGCAGAGTTTGTTTGTTTGTTTGAACGCGCTAATCTCTGGAACTACTGGTCCGATTATAATGATTCTTTCAGTGTTGGGTAGTCCATTTATCGAGAAAGTTTTTAGGCTATATATCATCACGCTACTACTTAAGGGAGCGGGGCATTGATAATAAATGTTAAAAAAGCCGGCAATTTTTCATACATATTTTGAAGACTAAAACATACAGGCTCAAAGGGATATGAAGCTTCAAAATATACCCCGGGTGAAGCTGGGGTGGGTCAGCTAGTATCATATAATAGGTATATACCTACCTACGTCGTTACGTTTTCGTCGTTTTGTTTGTATTAGGTCTTTACCTATGAAATTGCCGAAATTTTCTTACAGTTTCATGAGTTCGCTATTTCTGTAATTTAGTAGCTATTTCTAATTATATTATCATATTTTGTTTGAAAGTTGATATTAAGATTTTAAAACTCTGTATTAAATTTTGTTTTTATTGGCCGCTTAATAAATTAAATTCGATCTTCAAAAACGGTACTTCCTAGATGGTATCTAACCATTTTGATGATAATTACTTTTTTAAAGCCGTCACTTTTCAAAAATGTAATAAAGTGTTTGTTAGCTTAATGTTGTCTCATTCATACATGAATAAAATAATAAAATTTGGATTTGTCATTCCTAAAAAAATGCAAAAATGTTAGTACTGAAAATTGGGTCTCCTCCAATTTCTTCAAAAAATCGACAATTGGATGAAAACTCGTCATCATTCATCTGAGGCTTTCACCACGTGTTCCTCTTACTTGGAAGGAAGGTTAGCCCAGGAGGAATTCAATGTCATGCCAAGTTGACTTCGCTCTTAGTACATGGACTTAACGACTATGGTCAGCTAATTTTTGACATGATTGTGTCTTCTGCACTGACAGCACAGAAGCTCTCTGCTTTTACAGGGTCGGCAACACGAGTGTGACTTCTTTGGTGTTGCACGCGTTCATAGGTCACGGTAGCCACTTTCCATAAGGTGGGTCGTGTGCTTGTCTACCACCTAAGTTGTATAAAAAAATTACAGAAGTTTTCTCTAAAGTATGGTCTAAACGAGATGAGATTTACCACTTTAATTAGGTCCTTACATAAGATTTCTTACCTTGTCAAGTAAAAATATTTTAAACACAAAGATGCCGCGTGGTTCCCGGCAGAGTAGAATTTGGACCACCCCATCTCTACCATGTGGTGTCGTACAAGGTGACTAAGGGATAGGGCTGTTTAACATCGGACAGATATATACAGCCCAGACTCAGTCTCAGATGCAGGGCTCGAGTCAACAATAGTGCCCGAAATACGGCAATAGGCTCACCCCCTATTAAGTGGGACCGAATACAATTATTGGTGAAATGTGGGTGAAAATTCACCTCTGCCTAACCCTCCGGGGATAAAGGCGTGATTATATGTATGTATGTATGTAAACACAAAGATTACAGGAATATAGCAGTAAAATGACTTTTTATATATCACAGTATTTATTCTTTGTTTTATTATGAAAATCTTAATCCTAGTTGGAAATGTTAAAAAAATATAATCTAACTTACACTTATTCTGCACTGTCAAGTCTATCAAAAACATTAACCCTATCCTTATGTCTATTCCAAAACAACCATGACTAATAACTTAATATCGCGTTCTAAGATATAATATCAGGCAAGTCAAAGGTATGTATTTGAACCATGATCGCGTTAATTCTCTTTAATATATTATTATTATAAACGAATTTGACTAGAAACCCAATAATTGTAATTTCAGGCTGAATATCAGTTTCAACTATACATAAGCATTGCCACAGTCTTATTATCAAACACCAT
Organism: Eilema griseolum; assembly: GCA_963662185.1. Classification (NCBI taxonomy): domain Eukaryota; kingdom Metazoa; phylum Arthropoda; class Insecta; order Lepidoptera; family Erebidae; genus Eilema; species Eilema griseolum. The sequence goes on along the minus strand of OY759244.1, from coordinate 16,751,421 downwards.
TAAAAAATTCCCCAACCGTATCCTCAAATCATTGACAGGGAAGATACAATGTACTAACTAGCACAAACTAGAAAATACAGTAATTGTAATTAGTTTTTCGAGTGTACAGTGCCTACCCAAATATGATTAACTAACAGATACAATCTCTAAGTACATTATACTATACAATACAACTTAAATATCTAATTTTGGTATTTGCTACCCTGTTTTAAATATTTACAAACTTAATGCTAATTGGAATCTTGAATGTGGTGTGGTGTATTATCACTTTGTGTTCTGTTTAGCAGAAAGTCTAAATCGTTAGATATTTTGTGCAACATTCTGTCTGTGTGCGGGCTATCGTAAGCTTTATTCCATTCTTTATTGATGTATTCTATATGTGATTTGTCGCCATCGTCCCTGATAGTATCAATGGATGGCAGTGATGTACTCGATGCAAATCCACGCGAGCTCTTCTTGAGACAACTTTTTACAGGCGGTGGAGTTATCTTTGACACATCTGGGTTGGACTGTACGCAGATTGTACATGTTTCCTAAAAACATATCCATAAAAACATTTTCAGACTGTTTATATGTACTATTCATCGATGGCACTTGGTGGAACTGGTTGCAAAATTTTGAATGAAACACTTGTACTTTTCCACAATATTTTATTTTTTCACCTGCCAGGTTTCTCCTCGTGGCATAGTCAAAGGCTTACAAATACATGATGTGGAGGAGGTAGGATACGGCGGTATTTCCACCCAATTGAGCAATCCGACTGGGGAAGTACCCCTACAGAATACCGCGGTTATAATAACTTCGTGTTGTGTTCCCAGCGGTGAGTAGAATAGCCAGAGCTGACTGGTATTTGTGCTGTCAGTGGGATGACTAAAGGCTTGTCCTGCTTTGTCCTCTACACTGACGGCACAGAAACTCTGTGCTTACAGGGTCGGCAGCGCGAGTGTGACTTCTCTGGTGTTACACACGTCCATAGGCCATGATAACCACTTTCTATCAGGTGGGCCGTGCGCTTGTCTGCCACCTAAGTGGTATAAAAAAAAATACTAAAAGTACAAGTGTCTTGTTCAAAAATATATGAAATTTCCCAAAGTAGTTACCCAGTTTCATAAAGTACCTATTAAGGTTTCTAATAATTATTATTCATAAACTTGGACAATTGGGTATTTGACAAATTTCGGAAACCTAGCTTAAAAGATGTAGAAATTTATTTAATACCTGTTGCTATTTATCATTTTCCCGTAAAACCTTTATAAATAGAAATAAACACATTTTCACTTTGTCAGCTTAAAAAGTACGCGAGTAACAGTCGGTCACGTGACATTCTGCGCGTGATGTCATTAAATAAAATCTACGAAGAGATCAACCAACGAAAGTTTCCGTTACGCTAAGTAATTTTTTTGATAGTTTGAAGATATTTTTCAAACTATTGAAAAATCTTCATGCCACGGGAAGCGTCAAAAAAGCGTATAAAGAACTCAGAACTCATAAATCATGGATTGAAGAACTAAAAAACAAAAATAATAACACGCAAAACAGAAATACTCAAAATAGCAACAGATTTCTACAGAAACCTATATAGCTCGCCAAATCAACCAGCATATAAATTACCGTACAGCTCTACAGAAGAGGCGAAATCAACCGTCGATGAAGCCGAGGTTGTGAATGGAATTAAATCATTAAAAGCAAATAAATGCCCAGGACCAGACATAATCACCAACGAAGCAATAAAATCTGGATACATGTACTTAACTAAACCTCTAACCAGACTGTTCAATATGATACTGAGTTGCAAAATCACCCCACGTCAATGGTCGGAGTTCGAAATAATTCTGCTCTATAAAAAAGGAGATCCGAATGACATTGGTAACTATAGACCAATTAGCTTACTACCTTCATTATACAAGCTCTTTTCCTACATTATAGAGAAAAAAAAAAAGAATCCAGGGAAAAATTCCAACCCATAGAACAGGCAGGCTTCAGACGAGGATTTTCTACAATAGATCACATTCACGCGCTAGAGATGACGATAGATAAATACCAAGAGTTCAATAGACCACTCTATGCCGTGTTTATCGATTATCAAAAAGCCTTCGATACTCTACTCCATCCAACAATCTGGGAAGCTCTACTCTCACAAGGAGTGGCATTGGACTACATACAAGTTCTAAAAAACTTATATGACAACAATACTAGCCGAGTGAAGCTAGAGACCACTGGGTCACTAATAGAAATAAAAAGAGGGGTAAGACAGGGAGACCCAATCTCTCCAACAATCTTTATAGCCGTACTGGAGTCCGTCTTCCGCAACCTCAGCTGGAAAAAAGTTGGCATAAACATAAATGGTAGTTACCTGAGCCATCTCCGTTTCGCTGATGATATAGTTTTGTTATCAGAAAACACAAACCAACTACAGATGATGCTAAACTCTCTACACGAAGAAAGCCGTAAAGTAGGACTAGAAATCAACCTAAATAAAACAAATGTAATGACAAACTCTACTAGAATACCTATATACCTTGATAATCTACCTTTAACTTATGTTGATACCTACATTTACCTAGGAAAACAAATTCATTCAACCAAGATAACAACCTACAGGAAGTAGAGAGAAGAGTCAACATCACATGGAAAAATTTTTGGAGTCTAAAAGAAATTCTAAAAAGCGACATGACCATCAAGTTGAAAAGCAAAGTCATGAACACCTTTCTACTCCCCTCAATAACATATGCCTGCCAAACCTGGTAATTTACTAGGAAAGTGAAAAACAAGATTATAACATGTCAAAGGAGCATGGAAAGAAGCATTTTGAAGATTAGAAAGATCGAAAAAGTCCGCCATACCGACATAAGACAAAAAACTAAAGTCATTGACGCTCTCAGCTATTCACAAAAACTAAAATGACGGTGGGCAGGACATGTGGCCAGACTTAGAGACAATTGCTGGACCAAAGAAACCACATCGTGGCGAGGACCATCAGGCAAAAGGAGACAAGGTAGACCAAATGCACGATGGACAGACGACATTATAAAAATAGCCGGCGACCACTGGATACGAGTAGCAGAAGATAGAACAAATTGGCTATCTCTGGAGGAGGCCTTTACGGGCCTGAGAGGGGTTCTTACATTAGAAATAAATATACTAAATAATTTACAACTGATAAAAAAAATCAAGATTATTTTGTAAAAATAAAATATCTATGCAATATGATATCATATGCAACATTTGATTTTTTTTAATAGTTGTCAAATACCCAATTAATGTAATGTGCTGATACCTTAGCTGTATCGAATCTCTTGTCAGTGTACGGCTTGAGGCAGGATACTGCGGGTTTAGGCCTGTGCAGTGTGTTTGGTTCTAAGCAAACTGTTGCCGTGTATCCATTCGTAGCGCAACCTGCATTTCCCACATTTCTCGGAATTAGGTCGCACACTGGGTAAGCATGCGTGTTATGTCGCGGCATGCCTCGTACTGCCGGTGTGTACTCCACACATCGCACAATATCAGCACGACTATCGGGGTAAGACTGTCTTCTATCTAAGGGTTCGGGGCGCCAGTACCTGGCGGTAGAGTTAATAGGCGATGAGCCTGGCTCTAGTACTACAATACCACCACGACTTTCCGCCTCACCGCTTTGTTTTATGTACACTGAAAAAGAATTTACAGTTTTTCATACAGGCATACAAATACATTTTTTACCTCAAAAACGGAGAGTGAGAATGGCTATTATTTCCATCTGATGGATGTATAACAAGAGTTTTTTATTAGATTTACCAACGCTTTCACACATAGCTACAATAAAAGCCATACCGTTTTAATATATGCATGTGAGGGAAGCCAATGGGAACATTAAAATAATAATTCTTCGTATTATCTTTTTATGAAGAACGCAATATCTGTGAGACGAAATGAGCTCACTATCTTCTATTCCACTCCATTGGGAACTAAGCGACATTTTTATTGATATAATGTAGCAAAACATAGTGAGGTGTTATTACAATCTTTATATTTTAAACAAACTCTTTCGTAATAGTGAAAATTTATGAAAAAAATAACGGTTAAAATTAGAAATCTTAATGACATTCATCTTGAAAAGGATCGAACTCAAGATGATTAAAGTCATTTAGTCAGGAAATTAAAAACTCTGTGTAAACGAGATAGTACAATTACAGAATGAATATGTAGGTCAAACGTCTTAGTTCAATAACTCTGAATTGTAAAAAGATTATGTAGACGGGATAGTTGCATAAAGTGTCAAATACAGAAAATCTGAGTAGGAAAATCATCTTCAATAAAAATGGAATATTCATTCATTCCATTTTTATTGAAGAGATTGTAATCCGCTACCTGGATTGCACACTGAGAAAATAAAATATGATCAAAATGCTATCCATACGATAGAAGAAGAAAAATGATAAAGGTTTGAAAAAGACTTGATCCTATAAAAGTGTTTATTTTGTTTTATTTTTTTGCAACACCAGTGATGTTACACTCGTGCTGCTGACCCTGATGAAACCTTTTAATGCCCTTTTTGAAGAACCCCATATTGTATTTGCTTGAAAAAATCCCTGCAGGAAGTTCATTCCAAAGTTTGAGCGTGGGTGGGATTAATAAAATTCCTTTCATACGCACAGCGCACCGTTTCCGGACGCAATGTGTGAGGATGAATTACCTGCCTATGGCGAGCGGTACGAAGATAGAATGTAGGTGTGAGCATCATATCAAACAATTCATCTGAGTACAAACCATTGTATATGCGGTAGAGCACACACAGCGAGGCAAAATCCCTTCAAAGGCTGAGAGATTCCACATCGCCTGCGAGAATAGAATTGTCAAAGTCTGATTTTCTATTTCCTTTTTTTTGTTCGAAGATGAAATTCTACTCTAGACGTTTGACTTACGTAGTCATATTACAATTGAGTACCTAATTTCGTTCGTACAAACTATTATCCAGGATATAATACTTCAAAAGAAACACAATAGATATTAATACAATACATACAGCTAATAGAAGTATCACCTGCAGGTGAATCATGCCATTCACTATTGTCTTGCAGCGTTAATACACTTCGTACTGCACGGAGACAGTGCTCATCGTAGATCACATAGCACACCAACATTGCAGCACCCTGTGTGCATTGAACAAGAGTCTGTTTAGTCAAAATTGTCTCATTTGATTTCTTTTATTTTATAAAACCATAACATTCATTTTCAAGGAGCTATATTTTTGTAACATTTGGATAAAAAGCTTCGCGAATCTGCAATACTTTTTTTTTTTTTTTTTTTTTTATTTGTCATCTAAACAATTACATACAGTAAAAAGATTCATAAGCATTTACAAAAGAAAACCTATGCGGTTTATAATCAATGCCTCAGCGGTTAAAAAAAAATGTTAAACAAGTGATTTTAGGAAATGCAACTTGAGTCTCATTTTGACACTGCAGGGCTCAATGCTATCAATATTGCGCAATTCCGGGGGTAATGCGTTAATTAGTCGAGGAACCAGGTAAGCAGTCGTTCGCTCGCCGTAGGTGTTTTTTTTTTTTTTCTTGCTAGTAGCTGTTGCCCATGGCTCCACCTGCTTGAATGTCGATTGTCTCGACCAAACATAGCCTATATCCTTTTGAAGCTCTAGTATTTACAGTCTTATTAATTTATTTCAATATTTTTGTACCTACATACAAGAACTTTCTCGTACCAAATTCCATCAAATTCGGTTTAGTGATTTAGGTATGAAAAAGTCGCATTTATGATAGGTATATTATGCTATGGGACATAATAATTTACTAACATTTAGGAGTGCAGTGACTGAAAGTGCGAGAACGTATGCAACTTGTTTGTCACCGGGCTGCGCGTACAATACCCCTGCTACCTGCACAGCTGATGTCGTCAATAGCACTATCAAGGTGTGATATACTACTCGAGTTCTGTAACACAAATGAGTGATAAATATCACGTAACTAACACCTGTTATACCCAAGTAAAGAGTAAACACTCTGGAGAGTGTAAGAACTTACCTCTTTTTAATATAAACTCGCCTGTCTGGTGGTAGTTTGTGTGTGACGTGCCCTAACGTCCTTTTTGCACATAATGCAAGTGCAAGTGTAAGCGTAGTCAGTAAGAGTATGCCACTACCGAATATACTGCTTGCCGCCGAACCCGCTTGTAATGGAGCGCCGCCCCATAATCGTGCTGATAGACAGCATAACACACAAACACCTGTTACATATAGAACGAGAATTAGACTAAACTGCGTTAGAGACTTTTTCTTTGATTCGTATGGGCGTGTATATAGACAGTCAATTTACAGGGTGCATTTTTCAACTGCGTGTGGATGGCTAAGTATAATGTATGTTTATTTCACAGAATTAGTTTTTTATTATTGACACTATTAATTGGCGTAATGTTAAATAATTATTGTTATTGTTTTCAAAATCATTGGGCTCGATTCCTGGTTTGAAATTAAGATTCTAAAAATCTTAGATACAGTTCTTCAAGGGTTCTTCAAGAGGGGCATCAGAAGGTTTCTTCATGGTCGGTACGGTGTGACTCCCCTGGTGTTGCATACGTCCATAGGCCACGGTAACCGCTTCCCATCAGGTGGGCCGTGTGCTTGTCTGCCAACTAAGTGGTATATAAAAAAAAAAGTTTTAGTTTTCATCTGAAATCGGGCTCAGGTCTCCATTGACCATTTTTCACTATTGCTCATAGTAACATAAACTCATAAACTCACGCCTATATCTCCGAAGGGGTAGGCAGAGGTGCTAGTACCCACATTTCTCCAGTTTATGTTTAGTATCCCAATGTAATAGGTGGTGAACCTATTGCCATTAACCGGGCACTTATAAACCTGCAATAAATACACACATAACTTCGAAATGCAATCGAAAAATCATTGGTGTATACCATGGTAAAACCTGGGATCGAACCCGAGACCTCGTCTCAGCAGTCCATTACCCATACCACTAGGCTACCGCTCATAGTTTCGAATTTAAACATACACGCGCCACGCCTAGTTAAAAAAATCACCTGTATTTCCAATTCTATTAACTCCCTGTGATCAGGGCCTCGATTATACTATAGCAAAACCACTATCGTACAGACACACAGACACTGGTAAAAATATCCATTTAATTTTAGACTTTAAAGCAATGTCGTTAATGTTCAAAATTAAAAGGCTCTTTACAGAGTGAACGAAAAAGTGTAATGAAACTCTTTTCATTTAATTTTGGACTTTAACGAGATAGACATAATATCTTAACCTTTCGTCTGTGGAGGATCCCATTATGGGACTTATTACAAAGTTGCTTGTCTGTGGCGCGTCCTGTGGTGGGACTCGCCACTTGACCTACGAGATGTTCATTTCGCGGCTTATTTTAACAAGTAAACATAATTCTTACTCTTTCGCACTCGTTAAAAATCGTATTAGGATGAACGACATTTCCCTCTGACATGCAACATTACACGTCTGTAGTTCAAAAAAAAAAAATTTTTAGTTTAATCTGTGACCTGCTCAGCCGTAGATTGCCGCGCATTACTGCCATTTTTGCGGTGTCTATGGTTAGGCAGTGGTTTTGCTTTAGTAGCATTGAGGGCCAGGAACAGTGAAGTCAAAAATGTAATGTAATTTTTTTTTTTATACTACTTAGGTGGTACACAAGCACACATCTCACCCGATGGGAAGTGGGAACCGTGGCGTGGACGTATATTTTGCAGTGCCAGTGGTATGACACATTTATTTGCACGTCAATAATATTAAATGTCAACAAATGCAATTGGTCCATTAGCAATCACAATATTTAATCACAATATAACTTACTGACTGACTGAAAAAAATGACTGTCTATACGCATTCTATGTTTACTGACCAGCTACTAATCCCACAGAGTGTCGACTTTGTGCAGTACCCGCTAGCTCAGCGTGTAACAACAGCGGTTCCGCACAAATAGCTGCGGTTGCAGCACACCAGCATGCTGTCACAACCCATTCCAGTGCCTCGGGATATGGCAACTAAGATACATTGAAACATGTTACTGAAGTTGAATATATAATTAAAGTTTACTAATGTAGTCCATCGAAATTACAGTACGGTCCAGGTAGGGTCCAAGATGGCGGGCGTGAGGCGTGCCCCCCCCCCCCCCCCCCCCCTCCTCCCTTGATATCTAAAAAATAAAATTACATACATACATATAGTCACGCCTTTATCCCCGTAGGGTTAGGCGAGGTGACCTAACACCCACATTTGACCAATCACTAAATTCAGTCCCACGTAATAGGGAGTGAGCCTATTGCCTTCTTCCCGCGGGTCTTCGATGCAAAAGAAAATACAACTCCGACAGTGTAACATTTCGATGGACTAAATGTGCCTACGACAAAAATCTACATACCTGTGGAGTGTGACAGTGGGATAGCGTGAATATAGCAGCAGCATGTCCCGCGGCTGTGCATGCTCTAAGTAGCGTGTGTGTGATGTCCCGGCGACGTGTGGCAATCGGTACAAGGCTTAACAACAGCAGTGCGCACGCGCATACACACATGGCTCCGCTGACACTTAGACAGATCACCACAATACCATGGAGCTCCTCCTCGCTATCTGTCTATGTAATAACAAAATAAGATTGATATTATGAAATTTATGGATGATATTGCAGCTGATAAAGCTATGCAGGGTCAACGGAACTGCAGGAAAACTGAATACCACTCTACAGAATCCCACGGCTATAATAACCTCGTGTTATGTTCTCGGCGGTGAGTAGGGTAGCCAGAGCTCACTGGAGAGTTTTTTTTTATTATTTTTTGTATACCACTTAGTTGGCAGACAAGCACACGGCCCACCTGATGGGAAGCGGTTACCGTGGCCTATGGATGTATGCAACACCAGGGGTGTCACACTCGCGCTGCCGACCATGAAGAAACCTTCTGATGCCCCTCTTGAAGAACCCCATATTGTAAGCACTTGAGAAAACCGCAGCAGGGAGGTCATTCCACAGCTTGAGTGTGCGTGGGATGAAGTTTCTATCATACCGCACAGTGCGCACTGTCTCAGGTCGCAATGTGTGAGGATGAATTCCCTGCCTATGGCGAGAGGTGCGATGATAGAATGTAGCTACGGGCATCCTGTCAAACAATTCATCTGAGCACAAACCATTGTATAGGCGGTAGAACACACACAGTGAGGCAAAATCCCTCCTAAGGCTAAGAGGTTCCACACTACCTGTGAGTATGGGATTGTCAACCAGCCTCAATGCCCGTCTTTGCACTGAGTCGAAGGGGTCAAGCTGGTATGCACCTGCATACCAGCTTGACCTCCAGCAAAAAGGTGACAACAGTACTCCATGTGAGGCCGGACCTGTGCTTTATAAAGAAGGAGTTGCTGCCCCGCAGTGAAGTACTGCTTCGCCCTGTTGAGCACTCCGAGTTTTCTTGATGCCAACTTAACCTTGTCCTGCAAATGACTTCGGTATTGGACGTCACTGGAGATATCGACACCAAGGATCCCGATACTCGAGGAGATGGTAAGCGGTGTGCCCAGGAATTGCGGCGCCACAATGAATGGGGTTTTCTTAGCGGTGAATACACATACTTGTGTCTTAGTGGGGTTGGATTGGACTAGGTTTAGTCGTCCCAAATTGGATACTCCAGAGAGAGTAGTCTCAATTTCAGACACAAGTTGTTCGCGACTCTTCTCCACCTCGGACTGAGGGATATTTGCACGGCCCGTGCAACACGTGTCTCCGGTATTGTCGTCCGCATAACAATGAATGGAGCCATCAGACAGCATGTCATTGATATGCAGCAGAAACAGCGTCGGAGACAACACGGAGCCTTGTGGGACACAGGCGTTTATGTTCATGCGGTCCGAGCAGCTGCCGTCGACGACGGCTTGGATGCTTCTGTTGGACAAACAGCTGGAGATCCATTCGCACAGTCCCTCGGGGAGTCCATAATATGGCAACTTCGCAAGAAGACCTTTGTGCCAGACCCGATCGAAGGCCTTCGCTATATCGAGGCTGACCGCTAGTGCCTCACCCCGACTCTCGATGGCCTGCGCCCACCGGTTTGTGAGATACACAAGAAGGTCACCGGTAGAGCGACGGTGGCGAAAGCCGTACTGTCGATCGCTCAGTAGATCGTTTCCCTCAAGGTATCTCAGGAGCTGTGTATTAATAACACGCTCCATTACCTTCGAGAGAAGGGAGGTGATAGCGATAGGCCTGTAATTGGTCGGATCTGTCCTGTCACCTTTCTTAGGTACAGGGTGCACGAATGCGGTCTTCCACGAGGTCGGGACCCGCCTTGCGGAGTATGAGAGCGCCAAAAGACGTGTAATTACTGGGCACAGCTCGGGGACACAGTGTTTAAGCACCATCGCCGGAATACCGTCCGGCCCACTCGACTTCCGAACATCTAGGGATTTAAGCTCACACCGGACCACCCGTTGCGTAATTTTAACTTCAGTCATGGAAGCACCACAGCTGGGAATTATGGGTGGTTCGGCGTCCCCGTCGTTCATAGTCGAGTTTCGTTATTTCTGGTGTTCTAGTAATAGAATGCACCAGAGTTTTTGTGCTGTCAGTGGGAAGGCCAAAGGCTTGTTCTGATTTTGTGTTCTGCACTGACGGCACTTTCAATCTTTGTTCTTACAGGGTCGGCAGCACGGGTGTGACTCCCCTGGTATTACATACGTTCATAGGTCACGGTAACCACTTTCCATCAGGTGGGCCGTGTGCTTGTCTGCCACCTAAATTGCATAAAAAAAGAACAGGAGAAATATTAACCTCTTAGTAAATATAAATTTTGAGTAACGATAAAATGTATATTGTAAGTTAATAATTTATTGTGAAGGTGGAAGAGTTCTTAACTCACTTTCTTCCAACTTTTTATACATAGCCTTTTTATTCTTTTTCAAATAATTAGATTTCTTTTAAACCTAAAAATTAAAAGTTGGTAAGTGTAATGTGTGTCTTATATACAAATTGAATACTCACACGTGTGTAGCTGGTCCTGGTGAGTAGTGCTATAGTACCGGGAGTGCGACATCGGCACGTCACACGTGACACTCCCGCCGCACGCAACTCACACTCAGACACGCTCCACACATTTGGTAACTCCGCTGATCGCAAACCACACGCTAATCTTGAGGCTGGCGAGAATAAAGTTTATGAACTTTTTCTTCATGAATTGTTTTTAAAGCTTGAATAATTCAAAGACACGAGCAAAATTGTACACTTTAACGAGATTTCAGTGCAAAATCGCGTTAATACATGCGCCTTTTGCTTTACGTGTTGTGCGTTTTTAATACACTTCACACCTACTTACTTTTGAGTGTTAGGATTTACCAATGATATCGCTAATAAGAACAATTCCTGTTCGATCAATAGCATTATCATGTTTACAAAAATAATATAATCGATTAAATCTATAGTTACGGCACGCTATGATGGCCGATGTGACATGAATGGTTTTGTTCGTTTTATCTTTTTTGGTGTATGAAGTTTATTTTCTTCTGTACCAGTCTCACCATTTTTTTCTTTAGTTATTCGTCTAACAGTTCGTTGTTCAATATTAAGCGCAACAAAAAACTAAAAAATTTGCAATACCAGTCGTGTCAAAACGGCCATCTTAGCGTGCCGCAACTATAGTGAATGTAGACAAAACTGATAGGTGTCATTAATGTGTATCTACTTGTGTAACGTATTTTATTTCGGATGCTTTACAGATCACAGCCGTTAGAAGAAGTATATAATTCAAATTTTTAATTTCATGACTTAATTGTAATGTATATTTGTATGAACATACCATCGGTACTGTAGTTTCTGGAGTGCTGAAAAACCAATGTAGCGGTATGTTGCAATTTGCGGTCCACCGTCGTGCCCTTAATGTAAACCTGCACCTGCTGCGAGCACACCGCGTATTGGACCTCACTACCTGAACTGTGACGACACAAAATATAAAAACAGTCACTGAAGTATCAGAATTATAGAAGCTCAAATTAAACGTAACAGAAATAAAAAACATCGTACTGGAAGTCAGCGAAGGTTTTCAAGGAAGGCAATCTTGCTTCTAAGTCATGGTACTGCACAATAGCAATCGTGTAGTTCTCTGCGGTGGGTGCCATCTCTACGTGTGCTGAAACCACATCCCACTCCTTTCTGTTATGTTCTAGAGACATACGCTGCATCTCCAAATGCATACTGGAATCACTCTTTACACTGAACGAGTGTAAGCGCACTTCTAGCTTGTTCTTCATGGCTGCTGCAGAGACTATTGCGTTCTGGACCTCATTTATTTTCTAGAACACAAAATCTTTACTTACGTAAAAGGTACATTCAATTAATATATTATCTACACGATTCCACATATTATAAAATCTGCTCGACTAGAATTGACATTAAGGTACCTGTTCATATAGAAAAGCGTCAGGTTGTGACAGTAGATGGTCGAATATATTAAGTAGGAGTATTACACTGTTGAGTCTATCAGCTCGCTGTGCTGAACCAGACTGTAAGTACTGCAGCATATGTGAGGAATGACGCAATGGCGTCACACCTGCTCCTCCTAGCATGGGTAAGCCACGTAGTACTGAGAAATACTGTTGGGACACTTCTGTCACGTTTTTCCATGAGTACCCGTAGGAAATGAGCATGAACTGAAAATCAAAACAGATTATTCAGAGTTCGAAATGAGCATGTATATGAATGAAATTCTTTGAATTACCTGTTTGTACATATTTTTCAAAGACTGAGACACACAGCCAGAAAAATCTGGTGACATCCATTTTACACCATGGTTTCCTGTCTTTGGTTCACAGTACCTGAAAATACATAGAGAGCATTAGCTTTACCATTTAATTTCAAGTTAGTGATTTTATCAAGTCGTAATAAATCTACATCGATTTGCGATAGATATTTTAATAAAGTCATTTTGATGGATGTATGCATACGATGCCAATATTTAATAATTTAACTATCACAGAGGTGACTGACAGACAACTCGTCTCATTTATTTCTTACAGAAGATGGAGTATCACGCCCGACTATTGAATTTGGCGCGTCGTCATCGGGAAGAAGGAAAGAAAGCCATAGAGCTTTCTCTATATTTTAAAACATATGCCTATAGCAATCACTTTTAATTATAATTTAAATTTAATTTATAATCGGTTAAAATAAGCTGATTATAATTTGCTAACGACTGTGCCTAAAAATCATTGTTCAATTATTTTTTTTTATATAAAATTTTAAAAATAAATTATCCTTAATAACCTGTTTATTTCACCACTATATCCCATAGGACATGGGCATGATGCGTATGCGCCGGGAGCAGTTCTACTCCAGCGTGTACCAGTCGCTGTTTCACTCTGACACGCTTCATCATGAGTGCTGAGTGTCCAAACCCTCACACCTGCTTCATTAGTTCCCGCTGCTGACGATACTTGGCATCGATACATACTCGATTTCTAAAACCGACCAGTAACATAAGGTTCAAAATAAACAGGTGTAAACGACATTAACTTTTAAAGAGAAAAGGCCCCAAATGACATCGTAAACACTTCACAGCGCAGTGATTTTCGTATCAATAATTGTTGTCACTTGTAGCCTTTTAAGCGTCGGCATACACGACACGGAGTTACTACTTGCCTGTACATTATAAAGCTTGAGCACGCTACCAGCTGGATACAAATCTTCCCATACGTGTTTGCCTAGCTGCATCGGTAGTAAGCTGTTGTCTCGAAGCCAGCTGAAGCCCAAAATTCCATGAGCGCGACCCGCGCCCGCAAGACATGTCATGCTCACGTTTTCACCCTAAACGATAACGTAAATTTATATAATACTAGTGATAGGAAATTGAAGGATCAAATTAAATAATGATAGCTAATCATTATCATATAACGTTGCTCCCAGTTAAATACATTCGAGGTTTTCACTATGGAGTCTAAATTCCGCAATGCCTTAAGATTTGGTTAATTTGATGATTAATAACACTAACACACGATTGTCGTATAGCCATCCAAATTCCAAATATATTCAAGTACATCCACTCACATACATATACACACACAAACACAAATACACACACTTACATTAAAACCTTATAATGAGCATGTTTATATAGTAGATATTTACATATCACACACAGTCCACTGCTGAACATAGGCCTCTCCCATAGACTTACAGAATGACCGATCTAAAGCAGCCCGCAGCCATCGCGTCCCGGCGACCTTGATGAGGTTGTCCTCCCACCTGCCCGTTGGGCGTCCTACGCTACTTTTGCCCGTACGCGGTCGCCATTCCAGAACATTTTTGCTCTATCGGCCATTTGTTCTACGCGCTATGTGTCCTGCCCATTGCCGCTTCAACGAGCTAATCCGCTGGGCTACGTCGGTTGCTTTTGTTCTCCTACGGATATCATCATTTCTGACGTGATCACGTAGGGAAATACCGAGCGTAGCCCTCTCCATATCTCGTTGAGATTTTTTTTACATATACATATTATTATTTTCTACTCCATAAGGTATTTACCTGATACCACATGTACAGAGACTGTAGAGACTGGTAATCTGTCATACAGGGAATCCTAATACTGATACCAGTCTCTCACATAAATAAACTTGATATAAAGTGTACCTAATGTAAGTATTGTCCAAGTAATATTTTATGTGAGAGAACAAATAAAAAAATCACATTGTGAGGGTAACTGCCAAATGATCTCCTGATCCCGGAAAGAGTACCTTCTTCAGAGCCTTTTTATCAAGAGTACCATCTAACTGGTTTGTAATTTTAATGGTGAAGACCTAGGTGGTACTCCTATAATACTAATAGTTTAGCAGTTAATGACTCAACTGTTTTGCAGCGATCCCCACTAATAGGGGCCAGTGGTGGTGCTCTAGCATATCTCTCGCGCTACCTAGCCAATCCAGGGCTATAGAAGACCCCCATGGGGTTAATGACTTACCTTGTTAATAGTGAGGGTAGACGGCACAAGCCGTATAGTGGGTGGTGTAAGAACAGTTATCGTGAGCGCACGGCAGCGTCTTCTGCCAGCATCCTCAGCGGCACAGGACCACGCACCGCCGTCTACTTGCAGAGCTATCGATACACCAAGCACGGACATACGGCGACCTAATGCGTCTTCTGCTACTGTTCGCGTCCAAATATCCCTGTAGATTTCCAATTTTGCTATAATCTTTAGTATAAACATTTGATAAACTGAGTAAAAAGATTCATAGATCCGCGTATGCCCTAAGGACATTATCTCCCATTATAAGTTTAGATGCACTCCTTACTGCTTATTATGGTACTACTGTGGAATCCCACTTACGATATGGGCTTATATTTTGGGGTAACTCAACTGAAAAGGTAACAGCTTTTAAGTCACAATAGAGATGTATACGGGCAATGTTTCATCTAAGGTCTACAGATAGCTGCATGCCTTATTTCAAACAATATAAGATATTGACACTGCCGTGCCTGTACATTTTGGAGGTTGCTGTGTTTGTGAAGTCAAACGCGAATCGTTTCGAGCGTTTAGCCGATAATATTCCGCGAAATAGACGTGATAACACTAAACTGTGTCTTCATACAGCTAAAACAACACTTATGCGTAAAAGTGTTATCTGCATGGCTCCATGTATCTATAATAAAATACCTAAAAGTTGGAAGGAACTGACGTTATCACTGTTTAAAAAGAAGCTGCGTGAATTTTTGATTGATAAAGTGTATTATAATGTTAATGACTTTTTAAATGAGAAAGATTTGACTGTTTGATTTTTAGAATTTGTATTTGACATTCATTGACATTTATCTATTTTATTTTGATTGATCTATAATTTTATTTTTTTGTGTTTAACTTATAATATTTGCATGCCTAAAGGTAAAATATGGCTGAACCTCTTGTTTTATGAACCAACATGTTGTATTGTACCCATATTTGCAAAATAAATATCATATCATATCTTATCTTATCTTATCTTAAAAAATAAATTTTCAATAAGCCTTTTCAGTGATGAAAAGATGAATAAACAAAATATGAATTCCAAAATATTTCTTCGTAACAATTGTGAACATAACATACTTAGTACTTATAAATAAAGGTACATTTCTTATATGGTAGCTATTTAATTTTTTACGTGCGAAAAATCCCCACGAATACCTTCCCACCGGAGCCAGAGGGACAGGTTATGTCGGACTCGAACCAACTAAAACCCACGCTGCCTGTGAGTCGTTGTTGGTTGCCGAAGGTGAGGTTGACAGGCATATCCTTCGCACCCCGGCCGACCTACTATGGTAGCGAATAATCTACAATATAGAATAAGTAACCAATTAGATGCAATATGTACATGCTTGTACTTTAGTATCTAACCGATTTGTAATATCCAAATATAATAATATATCAAAATGAATACAATTGAACACTACGAACCGACTCACATAAAATTGCATAATAATAGATTCAGCTAGTTAATAAGAGTTCAGTGATCAACATACATATATGTATTGGTCAACGTACAATGATCTTGACTAAAAGATCTCAAAATAATCTTAAAACTAAGGTATTAAATCAAACTGGTTTATTGATTTAAATAGTATTATACACCGAACTAAAGTTGTACACCAAATATTAGAACAATTGGTCAACGGGGAGGGGGGGGGGGACAAAAAGGCATTTTTTTTTATACCACTAAGTTGGCAGACAAGCACACGGCCCACCTGATGGGAAGCGGTTACCGTGGCCTATGGACGTATGGAACACCAGGGGTGTCACACTCGTGCTGCCGACCATGAAGAAACCTTCTGATGCCCCTCTTGAAGAACCCCATATTGTAGGCGCTTGGGAAAACCGCAGCAGGGAGGTCATTCCACAGCTTGAGTGTGCGTGGGATGAAGTTTCTTTCATACCGCACAGTGCGCACCGGCTCAGGTCGCAATGTGTGGGGATGAATTCCCTGCCTATGGCGAGAGGTGCGATGATAGAATGTAGCTACGGGCATCATGTCAAACAATTCACCTGAGCACAAACCATTGTATAGGCGGTAGAACACAAACAGTGAGGCAAAATCCCTCCTAAGGCTAAGAGGTTCCACTCTACCTGCGAGTATGGGATTGTCAACCAGCCTCAATGCCCGTCTTTGCAACGAGTCGAAGGGGTCAAGCTGGTATGCAGGTGCTCCAGCAGGTAACAGCAGTACTCCATGTGAGGCCGGACCTGTGCTTTATAAAGAAGGAGTTGCTGCCCCGCAGTGAAGTACTGCTTCGCCCTGTTGAGCACTCCGAGTTTTCTTGATGCCAACTTAATCTTAATCATTTGCAGGACAAGGCAAATGACTTCAGTATTGGACGTCGTTGGAGATATCGACACCAAGGATCCCGATACTCGAGGAGATAGTAAGCGGTGTGCCCAGGAATTGCGGCGCCACAACGAATGGGGTTTTCTTAGCGGTGAATACACATACTTGTGTCTTAGTGGGGTTGAATTGGACTAGGTTTAGTCGTCCTCAATCGGATACTTCAGAGAGAGTAGTCTCGATTTTAGACACAAGTTGTTCGCGACTCTTTTTTTTTTTTTTTATACCACTAAGTTGGCAGACAAGCACACGGCCCACCTGATGAAAAGTAGTTACCGTGGCCTATGGACGTCTGTAACACCAGAGGAATCACAGTCGCGCTGCCAACCCTGTAAGTACAGAGTTTCTGTGCCGTCAGTAGAAGACAAATCAGCACAAGCCTTTAGTCTTCCCACTGACGGCACAAATTCTCCAGTGAGCTCTGGCTACTCTACTCACCACTGGGAACACAACACGAAGTTATTATAACCGCGGTATTCTGTAGGGCGGATGTACTTCCCCAGTCGGACTGCTCAATCGGGCGGATATACCGCCGTGTCCTACCTCCTACAAAAACTCTTCTCCACCTCGGACTGAGGGATATTTGCACGGCCCGTGTAACACGTGTCCCCGGTACTGTCGTCCGCATAACAATGAATGGAGCCATCAGACAGCATGTCATTGATATGCAGCAGAAACAGCGTCGGAGACAACACGGAGCCTTGTGGGACACCAGCGTTTATGTTCATGCGGTCCGAGCAGCTGCCGTCGACGACGGCTTGGATGCTTCTGTTGGACAAAAAGCTGGCGATCCATTCGCAAAGTCCCTCGAGGAGTCCATAGTACGGCAACTTCGCAAGAAGACCTTTGTGCCAGGCCCGATCGAAGGCCTTCGCTATATCGAGGCTGACCGCTAGTGCCTCACCCCGACTCTCGATGGCTTGCGACCACCGGTTTGTGAGATACACAAGAAGGTCACCGGTTGAGCGACGGTGGCGAAAGCCGTACTGTCGGTCGCTCAGTAGATCGTTTCCTTCAAGGTATCTCAGGAGCTGTGTATTACTGACACGCTCCATAACCTTCGAGAGTAGGGAGGTTATAGCGATAGGCATGTAATTGGTCGGATCTGTCCTGTCACCTTTCTTAGGTACAGGGTGCACGAATGCGGTCTTCCACGAGGCTGGGACCTGCCGCGCGGAGTATGAGAGTGCGAAAAGGCGTGTAAGTACAGGGCACAGCTCGGGGGCACAGTGCTTAAGCACCATCGCCGGTATACCGTCCGGCCCACTCGACTTCCGGACATCTAGGGACTTAAGCTCGCGCCGGACCACCCGTTGCGTGATTTTAACTTCGGTCATGGAAGCACCACAGCTGGGGATGATGGGTGGTTCGGCGTTCCCGTCGTTCATAGTCGAGTTTGACGCAAAGAGATTACCCAAAAGATCGGCCTTCTCTTTAGCGCCATGGGCCAGACTACCGTCGGATTTTTGCAGCGGCGGAAGGCAAGATTGGCAGAAGTTTCCCTCGGCAGCTTTGGCGAGCGACCAAAATGCGCGACTGCCAGATGGGTAGCGCGCAAGCCGTTCGCCAATTCTGCCGATGAACTCAAACTTTGCCCTAGACGTTGCCTTTTTACTGGACCTCGAAGCAGCATTCAACTTCCGCTTCACTTCAGCGATGTTCGGATCCTTATTGGCAAGAGCCGTGGTCCAAGCCTTGTATGCAGATTGCTTGCGGTCTCTAGCTTCCTTGCAAGGCCTATTAAACCACGGGCGTTTGTTCGCTCCTGTCGCGACCCAGCGGTTAGGGATGTAACATTCCATACCCACTAGAATCGCGTCAGCGACTGCTGTAGCACAGGAGCTTGGATCATCAGAAGTGAAGCAAAGCTGCCTCCACGGGTACGATGCGAAGAATTCTCGCAGTCCGTCCCAGTCTGCCGACTTGTAGTGCCACACGTGTCGCCACTGAGGTGACCGCGGTGGTTCAGGCCGCGCGAGTGTCACTTGCGCCCGGACGAGGCTGTGGTCCGAATTACCAAGAGGTGCTTCCACCCTTATGGAATATTCATTCATCCGGGCGCGTAGTCAGCAGAAGGTCCAGTATAGAGCTTCTGTGGGGTCTCAATTTCTGGTGTTCTAGTGATAGAATGTACCAGTTGAGAGAGCCCATAGGTCTGGGCAAAGTCGTGAGCAGCCCTTCCCGCGAAATCAGTCCTGTGAGACCCCAGCCACTCCAAGTGGTGAGCGTTGAAGTCCCCCAAGAATACTAAATCCGCAGTGGGGTACTGCTCAATTACGCTGTCCGCCGACCGTTGCAGATGCCGAAACAGTTGAGCCGTGCCCAGGTCACCGCTATGAGACCTGTATAGGCACGCATAGATACGGGTGTGGCCACCGTGATCTATACGTACCCATATAGTTGACAGGTCTCTGTCCTCAAGACCATGGAGACGGCGGCAGCAAATATCATCCCGGACGTACAAGCATACCCCGGCGCGACTCATAAAGTTGTGCTCGAGTTTGTACCCGGGGTACATTAGGTAGGCTGTATCGGCCGGGCATGATATTTGCGTCTCCGTCAGAAAAAGCAAGGTAGGCTGCGCGGTCTCTAAGTGGAGATGGACCGCGTTAAGGTTGGAGTGTAGGCCCCTGATGTTGCAGAAATCCACATTAACTGTGGATGATGGAGCCGCTGTGGTAACGTTACTCTTGCCTTTTTTAAATATCATGTTTGAGTTGGGGGGGGGGGGGGGGGGAGAAGGTAAGAAGAGATTCTGTGCCTCCAATGTAGAAGACAAAGCAAGGCGTCCCACCCTCACAGACAAGTTGGGGTTGTGTCAGTCACACAACCCCAACTTGTCTGTGAGGCAACAACTGGCGCGGTAGGCGGAAGGACCCCCGGTCCCCTCCCAGATACTGAAGCCGAGTCCACTCCGGTTTCCTCCTCCGGCACGGCTACAGCACCGGGAACTTTACACAGGCTGCTGGTTCAGCCTCCTGGGGCGGAGATTAAGTAATCCCCAGGTTCGGGAACCGTACAGCCTGCGGGCGGCCAGCGGATAACCGTTTCACCGGGTCTCCCTGACCACCGCGCCAACATTTCACGCCCCCACCAGTCAGCGGGGTCAATTTAAGCCTTTGGTCTTCCCACTGACAGCACAGAACCTCTCCAGTGAGCTCTGGCTACCCTACTCACCGCGGGGAACACAACACAAGGTTATTATAGCCGGGGTATTCTGTAGGGCGGAGGCACTTACCCAGACGGACTGCTCAATTTTGGACGGGAGATACCGTCATGTCCTACCTCCTCCAAAAAGATCAGATCAAGATCATCTTGATCTGATGCTGCTGATCTGTAAGTACTACAGAAGATTTTATATACAAAAATTATGTATGTATGTTTCTATATTGCGTGTACATCAAATGGCTTATACATGTCATACTAAATAGTAACATATTTCACACACCGTACATCAACATGTTCCAACTCATTGGTTTCCGTACTTCGCAAAATTATCCATAAGGAACGGAGCGTGTTTGTGGAAACTGTGTAATTAATCAGTGTGCTTAAACAACAGTCGCCGGTAATAGGATCGGTGAGAGTCGGTGTCGGCTCCTCTCCAGCTCGTTAGCCGTCACTCCCGCCATGGAGTCGTTACGGCCTGTTATATGCGGAAGATATATTGTCTGAACACATGGAATTGTACTGCGTTATTATATTTGGTGGGATCATTTATTAATATGCGCCTAACTCCTACTAGTTCTGTACTACCATATGGTAGACTGGTAGAGAATGCTTATAGCATTACGTCCGCAATGTACTTCGAGCAGTCTACTATTGCCACGTTAACAAGACGGGTTAATAAAGGGTTTTGTTTCTCTTACGCCACTCCTACCTCAGCGCAATATTAGTTAAAGGCAGTAGCACCTCCCATAGGGCGCAAGAAGAAGACTTGCCGCTTCCGTTGCCCACAATGCATCAATAGAAAATTCTCCAACGATGTGTGTTGGTGATTTTTATTTTTTTTAATTAATGTTTTAATTATTATAAGTTTTAATAAAAGGGCGTAACTATGTATGCTGTTATTGATATAAATGTTCTACTAATTATTACAATAATTGCCTACCAATCTGTCAGTTAGGAGGTTAGGACACGGCGGTATTTCCGCCCAATTGAACAGTCCGACTGGGGAAGTACCTCCGCCCTACAGAATCTCAAATTCATGTTGTGTTCCCAGCGGTGAGTAGGGTAGCCAGAGCTCACTGGAGAATTTGTGCTGTCAGTGGGATGACTAAAAGCTTGTCCTGCTTTGGACGCCACAGAGACTCTATGCTTACAGGGTGAGCACCGCGATTGTGACTTCTCTAGTGTTACACACGTCCATAGGCCACAGGAACCGCTTTCCATCAGGTGGGCCGTGCCCTTGTCTGACACCTAAGTGGTATAAAAAAAAGATACGGTCGCACCTTTACCTACAACTTTATATAAAAAAGTGCGACAGTATTTCCTTTGTCGACTGTACAGTTGGTAATAATACCTCAGTTACTCTATTTAATTTTTCACTATTCCACTTACCTCGTTGTACCATCGAAGTTGATCTTGATACCATCTTTGTACCATGAGAAAACAATGTTGGGAGATCCATACGCCATGCAGCTTAGTATAAACTCTGACCCCTCCCATACTTCTGGTCGTTGGTTTATTGCCAGCGCCTGTTAAAATAATTCATATTTCATCGTCCTTGTGCACTGTGTGCAAGGGTGTGTATTGAATAGTTTCAAAAAATGTTCCAAGTAGCTAATTAGATATGAAACAATATTTTTCTAAAAAAAAATATAAAATTCTCAGGATGTTTTTAAACAGAACTCTAATTAGGCTAAGAAAAAGCGCTCTAGTAAAGTGAAAATACGTATTTTATGGAGCGTTTCTTTGATTTGATTATTTCATAAAAAATACTTTGTTGTCTTGTGATTCAAACTTCGAACATAAATGCCCCAGGTATTGCAGATTTTTTATGAATAACATCAGAACAGAAAGAAGAAAATTTCATACATACATATGCTCACGCCTTTATCCCTCTAGACTAAAGAATATATTTATTAGCTGAGAAATTATAGTTTCTAAAAAAACCTTTCCATGTTCTACAAATTACTAAATTAATTTGTAAATGTAATCTGGGTGAACCAACGTGCAAGTTTAGTGCAGGCCGCATTTCAATGTGCAATGTCTCTGGCAACAGGCGTAGAGTATTAGTGCGCGCGCGCATAGCTGCAAGCCGCGCTAGCGCAGCTCGTAGCGTACCCGCCACACGCCGCGAAGCCCATATGCGCACATACGCCGTACGGGCCCCGCTGGATTGCACTGAACTGTGAATGAAATGCACTGTAAGTATTTTAATATTTTTTATTTAAAACCATTTATTTAGTCCGAGCACCAATTCCGATTGCATCCAAAACTTGGTATTGGAAGCCACGGAAACCATCTCCTAGCTTCTACCAAGTCTAAGCCTACGTGTACCATGAGACTTCATGCATCAATTATGGCTGGATCACAGTGGAGTGGCGCGACATTTAGCCGAGTGTAATGCACCTACATCGAAGCACTACGTTTACACGTACAGAGATCAGCCGAGTGCGCTGTCTCGCCACTGCACTCGGTGCGTGTGATCAAGGCATTACTTACCGACTTGCAGTTGAGATTTACTTGGGCTCAATAAATCTTGGTAGGACTCCATTTTAGTTGATTACTTAGGTATAAGAAATTTGTACTGTCTATCTAAATAGTGAATTAATTTTGTTAATGTGGTGTACCATACTTACACTACTTACTATAAATTAACTCGCAACGATCAATCAGTCTAGCCCTGACTCAATCAGTATAAGTCAATGGATTCATTGAAATATCTGTGATGTAACTGTTGTATTGTATCATTTTAAATAGTATGTATTTCAATATTAATTTTTTATACTGTAAATTTTTTTCTTGATTCTCTTACCTTATATTTAAAAGTTCTATTTCATCTTCTATTGTAATATTTGAAGCTATTAAATAGCTTGTAAGCTGAAACAAATACTCCGTTAGTCAATATTTCAAAAAAGGCAATATATGGAAACGAAATTATAAGTAATAAATTTAATACTTGCTTGTTCTATAATTTCCTGTGATATGTTGACATTTGGTTGATCAACTACTTGAAGTCTTGTATCGAAGCGTGCTGAGGCTAAAAAAAAATATTGCATTGATTACATGCATAGATGCGTTAAGCATATTAGTGCATAAGTATATTCGATTTTGTACTTACTGTAGTCAGTGTCTTTAGGATTGCAGTCACATAGTGACCCAGCTTTACAATTTTCTGAACATTCTTCGATGCCACACTCTGCAAAACAAATGAACCTGATTAAATTTATGAAAACTAACCTAACCGTGTGCTTGTCTGCCAAATAAGTGGTATAAAATGCCAACTAGGTAAATAATTAAATTCAATCATAACTTTGACATTTCTTATTAGGTATATAAATTGTATTTGACGAATTCTATTTTATTTAATGTAATTATAAATCATTGTATGTATAAGAATGATCATATAATTAAATGACCAACATATTTGACTAATTTAATTATTATTTTGCATGGAGGTGTTTATTATGTTTAGCACGGAAATATTGATATCCAATGTTATGAAATTTTCTATATTAAATTGCAAATTCTTAGCTTCTAATCTTATAAACAAATATCGTCATAATATGTGTGACGTTATTGCATGCTAATCTGGCTGAAATATGGTGGAACCTAAATGTATTTACTTGTAACCTGTGTACCCATATATCGCAATAAATTGAAAAAAAAAAAAAACTAACCTACTAACTAATAACTTAAGTTTATTTAAATACTTTTCAGCACCGGCAGCTTAGAGGTTGTCTCAGACTTTGACTTGCAAGTTATCACAAGATACAAGAGGAATAAATTTATTTGTGCTTCGCTCAAAACTAAATTCTGGTTTTTTTTATATATAGGACACGCCAACTTGACTTCACCATGCCTGATGGCAAGCTAAAGGCAAAGTCTCAGGAAAGAGGGTCACCATTACAGACACTAAGTGTTACAATGGTGGCACTCAGCTTGGCGGCCTCATCAGATGCTTTTTCACGCCCCGCTTAAAGGCCCAGGGACTGTAGGAAGAAGGAAATAAGTGTGCTGGTAATGAATTCCAGGTCTTGGTGGTGCTAGTTCGTGAGTTAAAATGCATCTACTAGTTGAAATCTCAGAAAAATATGTGCAAATACCACAGGACTAACTATATCAAGCTAAAAGATCCATCCGGAAAGTTATTTTTCCATTTTATACCTTAGTTTTTTTATACAACTTAGGTGGCAGGCAAGCACACGGCCCACCTGATGAGCGTAGCGGTAGAGCATTCGACTGCTATGCAGAGGACGCGGGTTCGATTCCCGCTCAGTGCAAATATTTGTATGCATGAATATGTATATTTGCATTGGTCTGGGTGTTTCTATGTATAATATGTATGTATTTACGAAAAAAAAAAGTATCTAAGTATGTTTATCCGCATTCTAGATCCCATAACACAAGCTAGTTAAGCTATGCTTACCATGGGTCTAGATAGCGTTGTGTAGAATGTCGTGAAATATTTATTTATTTAACTAATGGAACTGAACATAGATTTTGTGCCGTCAGTGCCTTTAGTCTTCCCACTGACAGCACAAAAACTCTCCAGTGAGCTCTGGCTACCCTACTCACCGCCGGGAACACAACATGAAGTTATTATAACCGCGGTATTCTGTAGTGGTAAAAGACTATAAATAATGCTAATTTGTTTAATTCCACTTGGAAAATGTATTAAAGCAATCATAGGTCATAATTTATACTTACCAGGCTGTGCTATCTGCGCCTCGCATATTTCACCAGTGTAGCCGGGTGCACAGATACAACCGACAGCAGCTGGGCCCATCTGTCTGTCAGTAAGTCATAGTAACACATTAATGGCATTTTGAAGGAAGCTCGTAAAGTATGTAATGATAGAAGCTGATGGTGAGCTGAAGCCTCTGTCTACCCCGGAATGATGATGATATGAGTAATGAAAATTTCAGTATGCCATGATCACAATTTTTTTTTTATAAATAGGACACGCTAACTTGACTTCACCTCGCCTGATGGTAAGCTTTGTCATTATCGTTCGTTGATCCCAGTTGCACCTAAAACTTTCAACTCCACGTCTAGGGTTCGCTTTTGGATACTTTTGGTTTTGTTTTTACGGAATACGACTCCCAACCCAGACAACAAAACCTTACCAATACTGATCTCGTACAATAACTATTTCAACTTTTGCTCTGCGAAAATTGTTCACACAAAATACTCAAACCGCGTTAAAAAAAATTCGAAAAGCAAGTTTTAGAGTATTTGAAGAAGAAAAAATAATACCTACACTATTTTTAGGAATATAAATGTTACTGTAGGTGTTCGCGACTTGAAATAAAAGGTGGGTCATTAATACATTTCTCTAGTCACGGAAATCTGTCTTCCGGAAATCCCCGATCCTTTAGGCTTACTCTGGGATATGGGTCAAACATGCAAAAGCCAAAAGAAAATTTTAATCTTATGAGAAATGGGATACTTTTTAGAGACAATTGATTCCAGCATTATTTAGAAGTTAAGTAGGTAATAGGAGGACTAGATGGTTGCAAACTATAGCTGAAATAGGACGGTATCTTCTATAGGTAAGAATCTATTGTCAAAATTTTGGATTAATTAAATATCATTGCTATCAGCGTTACAACCTATTACATTGGGACCTAAACATAAACTAGTCAAATGTGGGTGCTAGCACCACTGCCTACCCCTTGGGGATATAGACGTGAGTTTATATATGTACCAGTATTACAATGGAATCTAGCCTGATTCGTACGTACATACTAGGGATTAACGATTAAGATATTAATACTTATTATCTGGCATAATAATAGCATGATCCTGTGAAACTATGAAAAAAGTTCATAGTTTCACAGGATTTCCTAAATTTTGAAACCAACGAATTTAAATTAGGAATTCGATCCTGTTTCACATGAATAGTACTTATCTCGTCGAATAAACGTGTTAGCTGTTTAAAGGATTCGCAGAGCAATGGCTTCGCCGTACCGATGTTGGAGTCCTTATTTCGATAGATATTTATCTAAAACAACATGTTGACCGCCGCTCCACCCGCTTGGGTATCGGTTATCTAGACAAAACATAGCCTACATATCCTTTTTCAAGGTCTATTCTATCCTTATACCAAATTTCATCAAAATCGGTTCAGCGGTTTAGGCGTGAAAGCGTAACATACAGACAAAGTTACTTTTGCATTTATAATATTAGTAGATACTTATCAAAAATATTTTAATTTTCTATACAAATTCTTACGCCTCCTTACCTGCATGTTCCACCATTTTTACACATATTGGAAGTCCTAGGGCATAGTGGCCCTACACCACAATCTGCTCCAGAATAGCCCTCAAAACACGAACAGTAAAACTCCCTGTGAATCAAACATATAATGAAAAAAAACAGGACATAGTGACCAAACCAAATACTCTTAATGAAAAGAACTGCCGCGCCGATTCCCGCCCACCGAACTTATACACATTATGCAGAATTTGTGAGGACTGTAGTACAGTCAGCTTCAGAACGACTTGACAACAAAGTCACAAAATGATCTTAATACGAAGGTATTAAAAGTAAATCAAGATGTATTATTTTCCAAACTAAAGGTGTGTACCGAATATCAGAACAATCAGTTTACAAGAGGGAAAACCAAGGCATTAAGATCATTTTGAGTATTTTATTCGTCAATATCTAAGACAGAACAGGTATCAATGTCTTCCATGTATTATTTACTAGCTAATTCCTGCGATTTCGCTCGCGTATAATTCTGTTCCCGTTCCCGTGACACACGGGGACCACATTTTCTTAAAACTTTTCGTATGTTTTAAGGAATATATATAAAAAAAATTTTACCAAATTGATCGAGATTTTAAGTAGGTAAAAACTTACTGGTAATTCTGTGTAGCGTAACAGTGTCCCAATAATCTGCACTCGATAGCACTACATGAGGAGGGAACTGATAAATCCGTTGGGCCCCGTACTGCATACGTCATGTTGAACCCAAAGACTGATAATAGACCCAATGCCCTCAACTGTGTTCCTTCCAGTCTATTTAGAGTTAGCTCCACTACTAGCACTGGGCTTTGCACCTGGAAAAAAATACTACATTAAAATAATAATATATTAGAAATAGCTTCACGGAACCTAACCTAACCTAACCGCGGTAGCCTAGTGGTATAGGTAATGGACTGCTGAGACGAGGTCTCGGGTTCGATCCCAGGTTTTACCATGGCACACACCAATTACTTTTTGATGCTTTTCGAAGTTATGTGTGTTTTTATCGCAGGTTTATAAGTGCCCGGTTAATGGCAATAGGCTCGCCACCTATTACATTGGGACCTAAACATAAACTGGCGAAATGTGGGTGCTAGCCCCTCGGGGATATAGGCGTGAGATTATGTAATATATGAGTTTATATGCTTCACGGAAATATCGAAGTTCAGCTAAATCTGCAGTAGTCTGGTAAAGTGGACCCCAGACTGCGAAGTAAAAGCTTTATACTATCGTAGCGTTAAATCCATTCGCAACCGAAGAATTCCAGATTCAAAAAAACTAAGTGTTTAAGGAGTCGGTCTTAACATCGAGAAGCCTCGGGTTATGGGGAATATCAGAAATTTTGGTTACTAATATTCTAAATAATTCACTTTGAGAGGAAAATCTGTGCACGAGCCTCGTCCTTCAATTAGCAGTGACACATAGATAAAAAAGGCTCCTTTAAAATAGCCGATAAATCAATAGGTACCACTTCCAGAGTAACAACAGCAAAACATATATGTTATTATGTTACCGTTGAACCCATTTAGCATATGACATTAGCTACTGTTACACATACGTAATTAGCGACATAAACAGCTTAAGATGTTGTTGTGTCAACATTATTCTGTAGTATGTTAATTTACATGTGTAAATTGAGAGCTCTGAAATAAACATGGATGTTTGCAACTAAGAAGAGAAGCTACACGTTTTCTTTAGAGCCTTCACTTTACGCCAAAGAGTGCACAGGAAGACTATAAAGTTGTGTTAAACTCGTGTCAAAATATTAGTTTTAGAAAGTTTTCCCATTATCCGATCCGATATCGGTGTTGGCGTCGATATTCTACAGGAAGTAAAATGTATGAAACATGTATCTGTCTTTCACATTTTCCGGCCCGATATCGGATATCGTAGCCGACACCACTATGTTGGACCGATATCGGATCGTGGAATATGACTCGAACTGACTATAACTTTCATACGTGGACTATAACAGCTACTGCAGACTTTCGACCATAATGGCATTTTCTTAGTTACGTGTCTTTTACGTTAATAGATGACTCTGATCACGATTAGAAGAAAAAATACCCGATACTATGTCATGTCAATAATTTCAAAAATTGCTTGCAGGTTTTTCAAATCAAATCAAATCAGTTTATTGTAAAAATGGGTACAATAGTGATACAGTAAAATAATATAATATGGTTTCTCCATTCTCCGCCTCAAGGCATACAATAAAATTTACTAATATAATAAGTAGTGTAATAATTAAATTATGTCAGCATACCAAAAATCTTACAATTTTACAATTTATACAATTTTATGCCCAACAGGCAATGTCCATATTTAAATTTGTCATTACATTTTGTCACTAAAATATCTGTATTATATCACTTACAAAGTTTTATCTTCAAGATACTCCTTTATTGTGTAGTATACCTTGTTAGTCAATAATTTCTTTACTTCTCTTTTGAAAAATACAATATTTGTAATTTGAAGAATGTATTCTGGTAATTTATTATATATTTTGGGCGCCATTCCAAGAAAATTTTGATTGAACACGGTTTTTTTATGTTGTATTCATCTAATTTTATAACTATGCCGCGAACTATAGAGAGTCTCAAATAAATGAAAGTTATTTTTTATGAATGTGACCACTTCAAATATATATAAACAAGGTAATGTTAAAATGCCAAGACTCAAGAAATGAGGTTTGCAGCTATCGGTACTTTTTATACCACATATAGCTCTAACACATCTTTTGCTAGGTTTTTACATTTCTAGTATCCCTAACTAGTCTGTGCTATAGGCGAATGGCCGTATATGAAAACAGCACATGGTGTCGGCTATCGGACACCAATATCGGACCGGATAATGTGAAAACGGCCTTAGGGTAAAAACCTATATGAATCAATGGGTCCCAGTGTAATCCGTATATTACGGAAGGAACCTTCATAGCTTCCTCGATTACTGCCATAACTGGGCTATATATACTATTACTGACCTATTGCATGCTTTTGTATGAACACACATGTTTTGAATAAATAAAACGATTCTATTTATTCTATTCTATTCTATTATATATTATGTGGACAGGCAAACACAACAGATCAGAACAGAATAAAAGTGATACCTACACCTGACTATAAAGGTTACAAGAACTGTATCGTGTAAGCACACTTATTTTTGAAAGGGGCAACACTATTAATCCCCGAAAAAAGCGGTTGCGGCAATAAAATGAGATTAAAGTGCCTGTAAATGGCAAAGGACCAGATCGTTACGGATAGAAGGGACAATAAATATAATGTAGATATGTCACTAGAAGTGTGAATGAACTTGCGAATCCGAAAAGTGTATTTAAAAGAAATTTATGTACGAACATTGTTTTAAAAGAGTAACTGTTATGTAACACTCATTTGAATCACGATTTATCTGAGGACCATTAACTTAATATATACTAACGTAGCCGCTGTAGCCTAGTGGTATGGGTAATGGACTGCTGAGACGAAGTCTCGGGTTCGATCCCAGGTTTTACCATGGCACACACCAATGACTTTTCGATACTTCTCGAAGTTATGTGTGTATTTATCGCAGGTTTATAAGTGTCCGATTAAAGGCAATAGACTCGCCACCTATTACATTGGGACCTAAACATAAACTGGCGTAACGTAGGTGCTAGCACCTCTGCCTACCCCTTCGGGGATATAGGCGTGAGTTTATATTATACTAACGTAAATTGAGGACATACTATATAGACCGAATTGACAGATTTGACAGATATCTATACAATTTATTCAGTTATATCAAGTTCTCCCCACAGGAGCCGGTGGAAGAGGTTATGTCGGATTCGAACCGACTAAAACGCACGCCGCCTGTGGGTCGTTTTGGTTGCCGATGGTGAGGTTGACAGGCATATCCCTTGCACCCCGGCCGACCCAGGGCCATCTCTCACGATCTGGCCCTCTCCTCGGGTATGTGGGGACTACAGAGTCCCCAACTCGTCCCCGGAAAATGGGGAGGCGTGCCAGACGCGCCGCCGCCACGTATATATATACACTTGTAAAACATGTGAAATACACATTAACCGGTTAGTTCAAATCCTGTTAAGGGATCAGAGCTTAATTAAATATCGTATAATTAGCTTTTATGCGATAGAAGTAATAATAATATCTCCTCCAAGTAAGCTATTACCCGTGTTTGATAAGCTTAGAAAGTTTTGTTATTAGTTATAATTAACAATGTGCACAGGAAGCTACTGCTCCACAAAGTGTATTCACCGGTGAAGTTCTAACACTTGAGCACTTCTTAGACAATAACCAACTATACAATACACATTATACTGAAGCTTGAGCTGGAAAGTTATTAATTGGTTGAAGCTGTCACTTTTTGTTAGATAATACGCTTCCGAGAACAAATATGTTTGTTAAACAAGAAGACTTGGGAGAACTCAATTATAAGTTATATCTCTGCTGTGGATGTTACAATTTCACATGCGCTGATGGAATTGGAGACATAAGCTAGTACTTTATATATTACTTTCTCTTAGAGAACGGGTAGATTCTATATAGATGACGATTATGCTTATGAACAGAAGTTTTGTGATGGAAATAATTACAAGTTAGGAAGTATGAAAGCTTAGTTAATCATCATTTTCCCAAAGTTTTCTCTGATGTGGAACTGAATACAATAATTGGTGAAATGTGGGTGTTAATTCACCTCTGCCTAACCCTCCGGGGATAAAGGCGTGATTATCTATGTATTTACCATCCTAAGATTTTACTTTTAAATGATAGCGATTTCTTTTATTCGTATCCTAATAGCCAATTTCTGGGAAATTACGCCAACAATCTCGAAAATGCCGAACGCATTAGACTTTAATCCAACGTAAGCAACCATTAGAAGTAATGGAACATTGAGAAAAGTTCCAAATTATTCACGCCATTAAATTAATGGTTTTTAACTGATTAGTTCATGTGCTCACCCTTTTACGTCTTTTAAAAACTTTTAGCTTTTGCTCAATCATCAGAAGTATAATAATAATTTTCGTTAGATATTTTTAGCATTGACTAGGAAAAGTCAATATTCAGAAGAGATTTGAACACACGATAGTCCCTTCTAGAGGGAAACACTAACAACTGAGCTACGTAACGTTTTCTATTACTCCATCTCCATTCAATTATTAAATTATAATAATTTTGAAGTATTTTAATGAATCAATAAGCCTATAGCAGTACGCTGCATGACATAGTCCTCTTCAATATAATATACTAAGCTTACATTTTTAAATTTCAATGGTTCCCGGTAGAGTAGAATTTGGGTCACGCCATCTCTTCCCATGCGGTGTCGTACAAGGCAACTAAGGGATAGGGCTGCTTAACATCAGGCAGATATATACAGCTCAGTCTCAGATGCATGTCTTGACTCAATAATAGTGCCCGGAAAACGGCAATAGGCTCACTCCCTATTACGTGGGACCGAATTCGATGATTGATGAAATGTGGGTGTTTATTCACCTCTGCCTAACCCTCTGGGGATAAAGGCGTGATTATATATATGTATGTAAATTTCAAACTTCCTACAAAAAAAGAAGTTATGAAATACTTATCATGGAATCACTTATTTTTATTACAATATAGCAACAAAACCGTCGAGAAAGGTGTATTTTTGGTCAAGTTTAATAATATTATCGTGTCTTTCGGCTGTCTACGAAAGTCTGCAAACAGG
The DNA here is from genome assembly GCA_963662185.1 of Eilema griseolum. NCBI lineage: Eukaryota > Metazoa > Arthropoda > Insecta > Lepidoptera > Erebidae > Eilema > Eilema griseolum. Next base: position 16,718,963 of record OY759244.1, on the reverse strand, counting down.
TTATGGTAGAGGTTTTTGGATTCCGCAAAGGTAATTGTAGCGGCGTCGCGTCGCAGACGCAACGTCAGCGAATTCCTCGCCCGGCAGCGACGGAGCTCCCGCGCTCCGTGAAGCCAGTTCATACGATAGGCTCGCTACAGTCGGCCACATATAAACTCGCTCCACTTATAGATATTCTAAGTTAATATCAAGTGTTCTAGTTACTCGATTATAAGTCCTACATATTGTGAGACATTCTGTGTGATCGGTAATAAACGTTATAAGTGTATGCCGCCTTTTATTGAAGTGCTCCCACGTGACCCTATAGGCATAGCCTCCAAAGTGGTGACCCCGAACGTGAACGTGGGAGTTTGTAGGTTATATAACCTATAACCTCGTGATTTTTTTGTGAACTTTTGAACGTTAGGCACTCGTGTGTAAACATTAGCGTAACGAAATGGCAGATGACGGCAGTGCGCCCATAGTGAAAGCCGAAGAGCAGGTGATCACGAGCATCGCGGTTACGACGCGTATTCCAGACTTCTGGTGCGACGAGTCCGAGCTGTGGTTTATGTGGGTATCCAGGCTGAAGCAGTATTGAACCCGCAAAAGGCGTCGGATGAATCAAGGTACCAGATAATCGTATCGAAATTAGGCAAAGATGTTCTGACGCAGGTCACGGACATTCTCAGAGACCCCCCGCAAACAGACAAGTACTCTACGCTAAAAAAGCGATTGTGCGAAATCTATGCGAGGACCAAGGAGCAACAGGTACACAGACTCATGAACGAGATGGAATTAGGAGACCAGAGGCCATCGCAATTACTGAGGAAAATGCGTGATATTGCACATGGCAAGATTGAGGACGAAACCCTCCTCATACTGTGGCTTAACCGGTTGCCAAGCACAGTAAGAGGGATTTTGGCAGCTATGGAGACGAAGGACCTTAGTACCTTAGGAAACATAGCGGACAAGATCATAGAATCCGTATCACATAGAGAGACAGTCAGCAAAATAGATGTAGCTTCAGGAAGCGAAGCCACAAATTTAATAGCAGAAATCAAGAACCTGACAGAGAGGATAAGAGGACTAGAAAGCAGGCAGCCCAGACCCAGTTTCACCGGCAGAGGTAGAGGCAGGTTCGGACGCTTTGGAGCCAGATCAACGAGTCGCAGCCCATCCCGCAGGCGAACCCCAGCAGACCGTGATTGGTTATGCGAGTACCACTACCGGTTCCGGCATCAGGCGAACAAATGCGCGGAACCATGCAACTGGAATAAGAAGAAGCCGGAAAACTAACAGCGGTGCATGAAATGGGCGAGTCATGCAGGCCGCAAGTAAACCATCGTCTCAGCATCATGGACCAGCACACAGGGCGCAGTATTGCGACACCGGACGCGCTATGTAAACACAGGTGCGGCGTCCGAGAGTGCGAGTCAGCAAAAATCGCACGGAGACCGTATGCGATGTATAGTTTAAGAACTTTGTAATGATGTACTATTTTGATGAAACTTTTGTTAGTTATAGACAACTTTTCCTTAAAAAATCTTTTATGTAAATTGTTTTTAAATAAGGGGGGAATACTGTAGCGGCGTCGCGTCGCAGACGCAACGTCAGCGAATTCCTCGCCCGGCAGCGACGGAGCTCCCGCGCTCCGTGAAGCCAGTTCATACGATAGGCTTGCTACAGTCGGCCACATATAAACTCGCTCCACTTATAGATATTCTAAGTTAATATCAAGTGTTCTAGTTACTCGATTATAAGTCCTACATATTGTGAGACATTCTGTGTGATCGGTAATAAACGTTATAAGTGTATGCCACCTTTTATTGAAGTGCTCCCACGTGACCCTATAGGCATAGCCTCCAAAGTAATATTAAGTGTGCGGGTAAGTGGAAAACGCGGTACCCAGGTCATGGTAGAGTGAACACCGTATTGTACCTTTGTCTTTTTTATCGTCTGTATTTTTCATTTACTCGTACATATTTTTAGTTTATCTTTAATATCCTACTTGTCATTATTATTAACCTTGTTTATGTGAACGTTTGGATATTCTAATGTTTAACTATTGTAAAAAATTGCAGGATGAACAACATGGTAAATGTCCTGTTGATAACTGTTTTAATCTAAAATCATGCACTTGTATAACAGTTTCCGGGTTCAATCACGCGTAAACCGTTGAACAAATTATAAATGAAAATTGGCACATAGATCGACCATTTCTTGTACGAATACCTATATGTCATAGTTTTCATCCCGGGAATGTGCCGATGGAAGGAGGAAAAAACCCCGCGCATCTAGAAAACGGGAAAAAAGAAAACGAGATCAAATGTACTTTAATGTAACATTTTAAAAAATAACTCTCAGAACGTTGTAGACATAAATAAGATATAGTAATAAATTATTTCCCTTGTTATCTAGAAAATCTCAGGGAAAAGAAAAACCACATACAACCTAAATAAATGAACCCTATACAGAGGTTTCTGTGATGGATTGTTGGAGGGTCGCCCTCAAATCTGGAGCCCAAATTGTGTGATTAACATTATTTTGAGCTATTTGCTGGACTAACATAACAGTGAAGGGTTAACTGTGTGTACTTAAAGAAATAAGTTTTGAAATTTACATACATATAATTGTTCATTACATCAACACACACAAGTTGCTATAGGAATTCGGTGAGCAACCTTCTCTTGTAGAAAAGTTTATTTTGATCCCGTATGAGTAATGCTGATATCGCAAAGAAAAATATGACCGGATTGGTAGTGTAGCCAGAGTTAAGAAAAAATAATACGAATAAGTAGAATTACCACTTTCGAGGTTCCAGTCAACCTCAACAAAAGACAAGTTAAATATTAGTTAACCTCAAAAACCGTTATTGGTAAAATAAAACTGCCTATCTACAAACTGAAAAAGCACAAAACTGAGACTAATTTAAATTTTAAATAGAATTCAAGTATTGATAGAATAAAATCGTTGGGTCGTTTTACGTTTACATGGCACCAGATTTTGTGGCCATATACTGACAAGCTGCAGATCGGACGCACATTCCCACTATTCCCACAGTGCATATTTGATTTAACTTCCATTGAACGGTTCACGCGGAGGTTTTGGTATAGGGTTAACGTTTTATTCCGGCCATGGTGGAGTTTCAGTTGCACTATTATTGTATATGCTGAGCATTAATGGCTCTGGGTATGTGTAAAAAGATTCTATTTTATTTTTATTGAAACATTTAGACTCTTTTGGTATATTTTTTTAAATTCAAAAGTCCACATTATATAATGAAATATGTGAAATTTTAAAGTTTCTAATAACGTATGTCATACTAGAGGTTCCTATTTTTAGTGCCCCCAACTATAGGCAATGTCAATAATGGCCCATATGTCACTAGCAGTTTCAAAAATGGCAACGAAATACCTTAAATTAAGTGAATATATCCAATGGGTATATATGATCCAAATCAGTTGAGATGGGTTTGCCTAGGAACAGGGTGGGATGTTCCTGTGACCAGGCAATGTGATCACGCCCCAAGAGCTAGGGGATAGAAAAGGACTCTTGTCGTCACTTAGCCTCCTTTTTTGGGTCATTGTGCGTCCACAGTACTGGCCTAGAACAGCCAGCCTAGCTCTGCCCAGAAACGCAGGAGCTTACTGGGGGCTTCATAGGCTTCGCAGAGCAACCTCACTGTACCGTGAATTTGTGATCATTGGTGGGCTACTGCCTCGTATTCCAGTATTATGTGGGCGGCCGTTTCTTCGGCAACAAAACACCCTTTGCAAAGGGGACTGTCCATAAGATCGATGGTGTGTAAGTGCTTGTGGAGGGGACAGTGGCCCGTTATTGTCCCCAGAACGATACGCGCAGCCCACCTCAGCAATGTGCCGTTGTTTGTTGCCATGTCAATCGCTCCTATAAAAGTCACATAAACCAAACTAAAAGGAGAACGAGGAAGCAGAGTAAACGTTATGATAATGGTCTTTCGAACACTTTTCATTCAAAAAAACTAAACGCACCTGTAACCATTTGATCCTAGTAATATTCTCCTCCGTGACAGTAAGGGCTCTTCTCTCTTCTAACTTGTAAGATTCATCATAATAGGTATACTCAGTAAATGTCAAGCCACTGGTAGTATACTGCTGAGTAAAAAATACTGATATGGTGCCATTGACTATGTCCTGTTCTATTATCCATTTACACTTTATAGGGACAGGGAAAGCGTTTGGGAAATTCGGTGTCTGTATGACCCCTACAGGGCCCTTCAGCCGTCCCCCACAGGTCTGTGGTCCTTGGTGTTCCCTGTCACCGTTTTGCGCGAACACTTCGGCTGCGATAGTGATGACGGCGACGCATAGAAGATGTTGCATCGTTAGCCTAGAACAAAAATAAACCATAATTTAATGGATAAAGTTCTAGTATAGGTTGTTTAAAAACAGGTATGGATATTATATTTTATTATAATGCTACTACTGACATTAACTGGACGGGTTATCAGCCCTTCTGTGTAGGCCATTTGATCCATTTCCCCTGTATAATGAATGCCATACATGTTCGCATGACAACTAGTACAGTTGGGTTAACGTGCTCTCCGAGGCACGAAAACACTCACACCAATGCAAATGTATGTATTCATGCATACAAATATTTGTACTGAGCGTAACTCAAGCCCACGTCCCCTGCGGTGCAACAAAATATACTACCACAACGCCTTAGAGGCAGTTTTATATAATACCATGAGAAAAGTCATATTTTTATTAGTTTTATAAACAACTGCTTATTTATTGAATGACATTTAAAAGCATTTAGTTATTCAAATCAATTAAGATAGGAAATTTTTAGAATCAGTTTAGTTGTAATTCGAACCCACGATCTTTCCCTTACACGGGGAATCCTCTGACCACTGGGTCACCAAACCTCGCCTGAAGCCATCCAAATCATCCAATATATGTCCGTCCTATGGCGATGGTGGGAGCCATCTACCGATACCGGTACGAACTATCGGCATCAATGAATGTTACAATCATTTTTAAACATTGATTTTTGATGACTCCGTCCAAATTATTGATTAAAATTGTAAAGAATTTGGTATGTAGGCTCACACTACATAACATCATCCTTGTGTTAATCGCAGTCGCATCCGACCTTATCGAGAGCGACTGCCCTCTGACACCCCAACCTCTGTCGTTGTTTTCGTTTTATGTTGAACCTAGACACGTTATATGCATTAGTATACGGTATAGACATATTTATATATGTATATTAACCATAGGTATCCAACTAAGTATTCGATTATATTCAAGTAATATCTGTTTAGAATGTTTAGATGTATGTACCTAATGTTATTGTATAGGCGCGGAGCGCGAGGCGCTCGCGTCGCCGCGCTGACCGCAGTCCAGTCGTATCGATGCACCGACGCTGTATGCATGTCCGCCGCGCCTTGATTTATATCGCTTCGTAGCTTGTCGTGATTGCCTAAATTTAAGTATAGTTTTCTATCCTAGTGCTATCTGTCATCTATCGCTCAATTCGCCTTCTTTTCTGTCTACTCTTAACTCTTACGAACTGTACCTATCTTTCTACTGTGTCGGTATGCGAATAAACTTTCTTTTCTTTTAACGTGAGTTGCTTATTTCGGTAGCCCACAGGTATGCTAAGTATTCAAATTGATTAAGATAGGAAAAGATTTTTGACTTCCACTTCGCAGTAAGACAGATATATAGGTATAGGAAGATTTGGATGGCTTCAGGCGAGTGGTCAGAGCATTCCCCCTGTAAGGTGCACATCGTTGTGTCCCGTCTGAACTGATTGAAAAATCTTCCTATCTTAATCAAACTGCCATTAAATTCCCAGGCGTCTGGGTATAATTACCCTAAAAACCAGTCAGTGTAAGGTATAACGACTATAACTTAATACTTTTTGCACCAAAATTAATTTGTTTACATGACGAAGTTTGTCGACTCCCGGGGTAATATTAAATTGCCTTAAAACCGTAATAATAAAAGATTTACGTGAAATTTTCTGCTGTGATCCTAAAGACCATCTAAACTTTATTTTTGCATAAGCTAAGATGATTATTCTGAATAGTTTATTTAAAATGCGAGTGTGGAGCAATAAGTCGGTGCATTCTGAGTTTGTATTTTGGAATCACTTCCTAAAAAGATTTTTCTTGGCTTTTTCGGTAGCGACTTTCATCTCACCTTTAGAAGAAAGCCTGTACCAGAAACTAGTCTATTCACCAAATGCACCAGTTTGCAGGAGAGGTCTTGTGCCCCGAAGATCTTGATCGGGTCACATTTACTGCCAGCACTATTCCCACACCAATTGTCCGGGTGGGGAATTACCTCCGCCCTACAGAATATCGCGGCCATTATAACCTTGTGTTGTGTAACCAAGGACACTTGACGGTGAGTAGGTTTTTTTTTTATACCACTAAGTTGGCAGACAAGCACATGCCCACCTGATGGGAAGCGGTTACCGTGGCCTATGGACGTATGCAACACCAGGGGTGTCACACTCGTGCTGCCGACCATGAAGAAACCTTCTGATGTCCCTCTTGAAGAACCCCATATTGTAGGCGCTTGGGAAAACCGCAGCATTCCACAGCTTGAGTGTGCGTGGGATGAAGTTTCTTTCATACCGCACAGTGCGCACCGTCTCAGGTCGCAATGTGTGAGGATAGCCAGAGCACACTAGGAGATTTTTTGCTGTCAGTAAGAAGACCAAAGGCTTATCCTGCTTTGTTTTCTGCACTGACGGCACAGAAACTATCTATTCTTACAGGGTCGGAAGCACGATTGTGAGAGCCCTGGCGTTGCACACATCTATAGGGCACGGTAACCACTTTTCATCACTTGAGCCGGGAGCTTGTCTGCCACCTAAGTGGTATAAAAAATATTGAATATTATCAACTTAATTATAAGTATCTATTACACTCTTAATTTCATTAAATGTATGTAACACGTAACATGATAATTAATTAAAATATAAATCCACGTCAACAAATTCGAGATAGAAGCTTCTCTCTCCGTTATTTCTGTGTCTGAAATTTAGATACAGAAATAACTGAGAGAGACTCTGAATAGATGATAAAGAGCACTTAAAATGTCTCTTTAAATTAGCAGTTCGTGTGGATTTAATTATAGCACTTTTTACGCAAAGCCTTGACGCTGCTCTAAGAAACTCCATAGTGAAATAAAGCAAGTAGATGTTACATTACATTCATGTATTAAATTTATTAGATTCATATTACAAGGTTTCATTTGAGTCCACATTGCAATATGTAGTATATCATTGTTTGCGAGGGATATGCCTGTCAACCTCACTTTCGGCAACCAAAACGACCCACAGGCGGCGTGCGCTTTAGTCGGTTCGAGTCCGACATAACCTCTCTCACCGGCTCCGGTGGAGAGGTACCCGTGGGGATTTTGCGCAAATAAAAAAAAAAGTATATCATTATTAAGTAGAAAAGACGTCTTTCTTTCTTTATATTGTCTTCAATTTTATTTTATATTTGATAATTTCGTAAAAAAGCATGGTATATATAGGTATTATCACAGTGAGTGTTTCACTACCAATAAAAAATGTTTCAAACTAATTAAGAAATATTTAACTTTACTTTATAGGCAAGTAATTTCAAGCCACAGGTATGTTCCGGATGGCAGAAATTTCCAACTCCTTAAAGCTAACCAAGGGTAAGTTAAGTTTATTAATAATATGAATACTTAACCTTGTGATCAAACTTTGACTTTTCACCACGCTCGACGGCAGGAGCATAGAAATTTTAACCAAACAATATGTTAATAGTGTAATACTCGCCGAGATAATTATCCATGTTTTTGAATTGTTCAGAGTAACCGAACAGTAGACGAGGGGCGCTTGTAATAAACATAATATTACATAAACTCACGCCTATATCCCCAAAGGGGTAGGCAGAGGTGCTAGCACCCACATTTCGTCAGTTTATATTTAGGTAGGTGAGTGTTACTTACACTATTAATGTGGATGACCATGCCAATCTCAAATCATACAAAGAATAAGCTATTATCCTTTTAAGATAATCATTTTATAAGTTTTCTTCGCCAATCTCCGTTGCACCCGTAGTTTGAATTTTGAACCCCGGGTTCCGCTCTCCTGCAATACGCGAACGCGAGTCAAGTTTCGAAGGTCATTGAACGATCTGCGTTCTAATGAGTATTACAGGAGGAGCCACCTGTCAACCTAGAAGAAGCAGGCCGAAGCGGCGGCGCGAGGCACCTGCCCCTCCCCCTTTCTAGAGAAAAATGGGGACGCTATAGTCCCACACCCGAGGGACCCTGTGTATATCGGGGTGCGCGAGGTATATGCCAGAGGTTAATGGCCCAGCAGCTAATGACCCGAGACGGTCGTGTGCTTTTAGTCGATCTGAGTCCAACATAAGCAGCCCCTCTGTCTCCAATGGGGATTTCTACACGTTACCAAAAGGGTCTGTTTCCTACAATTGGGTATTTTCCTGTAGTTTAATATATATATTTATTTTATTTATATATCATATTCTTTATTGTACGCCAATTACAATATTCATGTTACAGAAATTGAGAAGACAAGAGCAGTACAAAGGGCGGCTTTATCGCTTTACACAAATTCTTCCAGGCAACCTTTGGATGGAAATGTATGTTGGTTGGAGTATTTGGGAGTTGTTGGCGTTTAATAACAAACAATTAAATAATTTATACATACTTAATAATTAAATAAATACAATATACTAGCATATACAATTATACACATATACACATACATAATACATACACATATACATACCTAAACACATATGATGATAAATTTTACTGATGAAATTATTTTACAGAGCTTATTAAATTAAGATTGATATAAGAGCTGTAAAAGTTGCGTCATTTCTTATTTTATCGTGTTTATTTATAATTAATCGTCCACCCAACCTATAATAGTAAATTATTTGACTATTAAATATTATGACGTCACCTTAATTTATTCAGACAAGTTTCCTTATATCTTATCGTTTTGACGTTCAGTAAAAAGAAACTTGGAGTAATCAGTTAAACACTCAATTATATTTTGGCTTTTATGGGAGAGTGCCCTCAAACCTCTTAGCCATTAGAGGAAAGCATGCGCCAGCCTCGTCCTTCAATGCGCAGATGTACCGGCTTACTAGTGACCTTGGCTTGAGCAATGAGCCATATATTATATCTTGCTAGAATCCCATTTCTTTATTATCTATATAGGATTCGCCAATATGACTTCACCTTTATAAGAGGTAGGACACGTCGGTATTTCCGTCCAACTGAGCACTCCAACTGGGGAACCTCCGCCCTACAAAATACCGCGGCCATAATAACCTCGTGTTGTGTTCTCGGCTGTGAGTAGGGTAGTCAGTGCTCAATGGAGGGTTTTTGTGCTGCCAGTGGGAAGACCAAAGCTTATCCTGGTTTGTCTTTTACACTGACAGCACAGAAACTCTCAATGCTTGCAGGGTTGGAAGCGCGAGTATGACTCTCTTGATTATGCACACGTCCATAGGCCATGGTGACCAATTTCCATCAGGTGGGCCGTGTGCTTGCCACCTAAGTGGTATAAAAAATAAAAATAAATACCTCTTGATGGTAAACTTTATCATCTTAACTCGTGATGATCGTGATCATATTTTTTCGGGAAAGAAAAACCTCTCTTTCCATACAGCTAATGTATTATTAAAAAACTTTTCCCCTAAAAGATATTCAGTAAAAAGTAACTCTAAACATACAAATAGCTCGGCAAGACGCGAACTTTTCTTATGTGAATGGAAAGCTTCCTCAAACACTCGCTGCACCGTACAAATTATCCTAACTAAACAAATTAAACACAACTTCTTCGTTCAAAGTCTAACTTACAGATAGTAGACGCTTTCAAACTGAAGTTCAATAAAACAGACATTGGAAATAGCTAACACAGTAAAAAAAGTACTCAAGATACTATAGATTTAGTTTGAAAAAGTGAATGCCTAAGACAGGACCTGAACCCGTGACCCGAGCCTTACAGGAAAAATGCTTTGACTAATTGGTTATTTAATTGACTAATCAAATTAATTACTCTTTACTTAAAGTCAAATGATTAATTTATAAGGATACTTTTATGAAATAAATTATTGTGACGTCATAATATTGTCAAATCATTTACTATTATAGGTTGAGTGGATGATGAAAAATATAAAAACAATAAAATAAGAACCTACGTGACTTTTACCGCTCTTATACCATTCTTAATTTGATAAGCTCAGTTAAATCATTTATTTTAAGTACAGGAAAAAAACTTCATCCCACGCACACTTAAGCTGTGTAATGACCTCCCTGCTGCGGTTTTCCCAAGCACCTACAATATGGGGTTCTTCCAGAAGAGCATCAGAAGGTTTCTTCATAGTCGGCAGCGCGAGTGTAGGAGTGTTACACTCGAGCTGCATCTGTCGTGTCGTCATCAACTCGTGTTGCATACGTTCATAGGCCACGGGAACCACTCCCCATCAGGTGGACCGTGTGCTTGTCTGCCACCTAAGTGGTATAAAAAAAAGGAAAGTACCCCATTGGACGACATGAATACACACGATGCGGTTGTACAGGAGAATTACGAATAATTAAGTTGTTCTTGTAGCTCAGTTGATCAAAGCATTTCCTCTGTTCAAGTCCCACCTAGGACATCGACTTTTTCCAATCTAAATCCATAGGAACAGTTAACATACTAATTACCTACTTTAAACGCGACGTACTGTATTTTCTTGTTCCGCTATTTAAAACTATTGGTTTTTGTTAATTTCCATGGATAGGAATGTTTTTGCAACTTTATAGTCACGGCTTTTAAACGTCATCATCGCCGTCTATTTGCCAAAAATGTAAAAAAATACGCAAAAAGTTCACTTCAAAAACCCTGTATCAGAAACTGCTAAATTACATACTATATCATAAATGGCAACATACCCGCCCCGCATTAGCTGCGTTCCTCGGCTGTCAAGGGTTTTTGACATATTTTCAAAAAAGTTCGCGAATATTCTGATGCCGCCAGAGCTAATTAATTTAATGAAGTTTTGGTGTCGCAACCAGGTCAACAATGTCACATGTTTGGTATGAGGATGGAGTATGGAGTGAGGCGAAGGAAATGAACCATATCGATAAGTACTTGAATAATTATGGTACAAATACGTGCATGAATGCTGCTTATTTTTAAAGGTAGTATTTAGTTAGTTTATATTAAAGGTGGTTTCTGATTATGTACGTGTGTGTTTTATATTATTAAATTATTTTAATTGAAGTAGGCTTTTTTTTACATGCTGAAAATCCCTACGGTCACCCCCACCACTGGAGCCGGTGGGAGAGGTTATGTCGGACTCGAACCGACTAAAACACGTAGGTCATTTTTTGTTGCTGAAGCTGAGGTTAACAGGCGTATCCCTCGCATCCCGGCCGACTCAATGCCATCTCTCTTGATCTGGCCCACTCCTCGGGTGTTGGGACCACAGAGTCCCCAACTCGTCCCCGGAAACGAGGAGGCACGCATGGCAAGGTGACAGGCGGCTCCTCCTGTCACGCCCTGGCCTGCGCTCATGGGGGTGGAGGTCCCTGAAGTAGGCTTCTTTAGTCATTTTAATCATTTTTGCGTTAATTCCACGATATCCGGGGTCCACTACTCGACTTTTGCTTCTCCATTTTGAGACCCTTGGCTCGTCTATCTTCACCTACGATGCCACAATGTGGCCAGACATTCGCATTTCTTCGTCTATCAATCAGCAGTTATATCGTCTTTTAAGTTAGGATTAGACTAGAAAAATCTTGGTGCGGCCACAAAACACCCTTTCATTTAAACTACTTACAACTTCTTTGTTAAGAACGCGTCAATTCAACTCCACCACGCCTGATGGTAAAGTGAAGACAAAATCACAGGAAAGAGAATCAGCATTAGGTACAATCACCCATAATGTAACAATGGGGGCCCTTAGCTTGACGTCCTCATCAGAAGCTTTTTAAACGAGTTAAAGGACGTTGGACTGTAGAGGCCAGGAGATGGTAGGACTAACTGGAAGAGCTCTTCAGAACATTCACCATGGTACATAAATATAATCACGCCTTTATCCCCGGAGGGTTAGGCAGAGGTGAATTAACACCCACATTTCACTAATAATTATATTCGGTCCCATGTAATAGGGGGTGATTGGCGTCTTCCTCTTGACTCGAGCCATGCATCTGAGGCCGAGTCTGGACTGTATATATCGGTCTGATGTTAAACAGCACTATAACTTAGTCGCCTTGTACGACACCTCATGCGAAGAGATGGGGTGGCCCAAAGTCTACTCTGCCGGAAACCGATAGAGACTGCTAGAGATAGGACCGATAGAGCCGACGGTAAAATACAACGTATTTTACCGTCTGTATCTAATAAATTAAAGTGAATATAACAAAATATATACTTAACAAAGAGTGCAGTAAGGATAACACTTGTCGTCAGAATATTTCATAACACATTCGTTGGGTCTTAAGCCTCCGTTTTGCTGTAACATTGTATACCTATCCTCATTATATACGTAACAGAGTACACCCAAACCCTTGTCTGTTTAATAATATCTACGCAGCCTTATGTTTTAATCTGTAGGTACGTTTTGTTTTAATTAAATCCGAAATGAACGTAACTCTGCATTTTCTGAGCTTTTGTGGCTGCCTCTGAGATAACAGACGGTTGTGTACTATGCTGAAATATTAGACAGGTATTCTTTTTACGAAAGCAACTGTTAGCTTCCTTGTTTATAAATATTTTAGGATTTCGAGGGAGTGTTTTATGAGAGCTACTGCCGTCTGCGACACAAGGAGGAAATCCTGCGCCAGAACCTTGTCTGTCTGCGTTTCCTGATGGAGGAAGGTAAAGTTAGATTGGCCATGAAGTTCTTTGTCCCAAGGTTAATTAGTTAATAGTATGTATTACTCAATACTTAACCTACTATTCAAAGCATAATAAAGGTGAATAATTTACCAAAAACCATCAGATTGTCTTTCATTACGTAAAGTGTAGCCTAGATCCTAAAACCCTAATCACTTATTTAAATGAAAATCACAAAAGACCCACTAATGTTAGATTTTACTTACACAAGAACCACTGGTGTAATTTTCTATTTAGCGAGAATTGGCATTTTTGAGCATCGGGAAGGAAGAAATTATTTCGAAAGCGTGTCTACTTATATGCAGGTATCCTCAGACATATAGGTAGTGAAATAATGGGGTAGGCAGAGATAACGTCTTTCCACTTGATCACACAATGATCCTGGCATACAATTTTAACTTCTTCTCTTTCATTCGGTAATTATTGTCCTACAATGCTCGCGTTGCACTATAAGTCCGTATACAGCCATCGGTCTAGTTGTCATTAGTTAATCATCAACTATATCATTAATCCAAAGGGTATCGTAATTCAATATTCACGTAATTCCCCGAACTTGGTACTAGATAGTTCAGATAACGAATAGCAGAATCAGATATTACTTAGTTTTCGACCTTGCCAAAACTAGTTAGACAAGAAACCGATCCATTAATCTAGGATTACGAACAAACCTAGTACCTAGTTGCAAACCGCGACTAGACCTATCAATTTATTAAATGTACATTTATTTTTTGATATCTCACATAACATAATACTTGATAGTAGCGGTAGCCCGGCGTTCCACCTGCGTGGAATTCTGCCCCTCTAGAGCTGCCCATTGAATTGCTACTTGCAATTCGATGACAAGCGTATTGTAAGAGTAGAATGACAAATGTATGGGATTTGACTTTTATTTTACAGTTGTCAACGCATGTCATAAATGTCAAATGTCAAATCTCATACAATTGTATATAGATAGGAGGTAGGACACGGCGGTATTTCGATTAAGCAGTCCGACTGGGGTAGTACCTCCGCCCAACATAATACCGCGGCTTTAATAACTTCGTGTTGTGTTCCCAGCGGTGAGTAGGGTACCCAGAGCACACTGGAGAATTTGTGCTGTCAGTGGAAAGACTAAAGGCTTGTCCTGCTTTGTCTTCTACTGACAGCACAGAAACTCTGTACTTACAGGGTTGGCAGCGCGACTGTGACTCCTCTGGTGTTACAGACGTCCATAGGTCATGGTAACCACTTTCCATCAGGTGGGCCGTGTGCTTGTCTGCCAACTAAGTGATTTAATTTTTTTTTTTTTAAATTCGTCACACCCACGTCATTCTATTCTACAATACGCCGGCCAATGAGTTGTCACTTCTCTAGAAGAACTGGTCCTCTCTCGCAACCCTTGGGCACCTATTTCAAATATCGTCATTATCATAAAGACGCTGTGTCCTGATTCCATCTGCAGCCTTGACCTTGGAGCTTAGGGTATGTTTTCTAACTTTTCTTCTTTTCACTTCGTAAAGTCTTCGGCAATATTACAGGAATAAAAGTTTTGTTTTGAGTATTCAATATTATCCGAAACTGGAATAAAACAATACTAGATACAAATCCCCTTGACTTGACTGTTAGCCTTAAGAAATTTGGTTTTTAATTATTACAAAAGCACAAGGTACGTAAATTGTAACTAGGTAAAATTCTGTGATATATCCTCATAATTTCTCAAAATAGTAGTCCAAATTAGCTATGCGAAAGTCGGACAGAATCCGAGTGTAAGTAATTTAGTTAGACAACTTCAAAGTACTCAAGCTACATCAGACATTAATTTTGCAAGTATTCATTATCTTGGATTCGCAGCAAACCAATGCTAAGCCGCTTTAAGTCACGAAGTAGGAGCAGCTGAATAATAAGTACCTACCACTACTAAAATTATTATGTTTGAATGTTGATCGATATAGTAACACTAGTGACGTGTCATGTCACACGGATATCCGAGGCAGAATAGACATCCGCTCTTCAGAGCACGCCACTGCCACTACAAGACAATCTCAATATCCTAGGTATGGATGTTCGCTGCAACCTGAATAATAAAAATTACGTCGAAAGTATTATCAAAACAGCCTCACGAAAACTCGGAGTCCTGAACAGAGTGAGACGATTTTTCACGCCGGAGCAGTGGTGTCTTCTATACAAGACATAAATTCGCTCCTGTGTGGAATACTGCTCGCATCTCTGGTATGGTTCAGCAAAGTACTTACTAGATGCTCTCGACAGGTTGCAGCGACGTGCGGTCCGCATCATTGGGAATCCCGTGGTCACGAATACCCTAGAACCTTTACAGATGCGTAGAGATGTTGCGTCCATGGCTGTATTTTACTGTCTGTACCATGGTGAGTGTTCTAATGAGCTCTTCCAATCAGTCCCACCCTCCCCTTTCCTACACAGGACAACGCGTGCAGGTCTTAGATGTCATCCGCACACGGTGCAGAACATCCGATCAAGAACCAAGCGGTTCGGTGTCTCTTTCCTCTGTCGCACCATTAAGGCCTGGAATTCATTACCAGCTCACGTGTTTACTTCTTCCTACAGTCCTGTGTCCTTTAAGCGGGGCGTGAAAAAGCATATGATGAGGCCGTCAAGCTGAGTGTCACCATTGTCACACGGTATATGTAAGTAATGGTGACTTTCTTTTCTGAGACTTTGCTTTCAGCTTACCATCAGGCAAGGCGAAGTCTAATTGACGTGTTAGTTAGTTACTTTTTTGGTGGACCTTATTAATGTTCATTACATTTACGGATGAAATTTTGTAAAGGACAACAAACATGTAATTAAATAATAATTTGAATAGTTAGCATACTAATTGCTTTAAAATTTAGTTAAACACATTAGGCGGAGTAATCAAAAAACAATGTTTAAATATGATTGTAACATCGTTCATTATTTCTGATACATATTATAAATATCGGTAGATTACCGCACCCTTGCCCCAAATTGGTGCCAATATAGGAGAATTTCGTATACTCAAGACGTGCCTCAGGTAGCTCAGTAGACAGAAAATTCCTCTTGTAAGGGTCTGGTCGCGGGTTTAAGTCTTAAGTATTTACTTTTTCAAATCAAGATCGAGTTGAAAAAACCTAAAATCAACTTAAAATCAACGCAAATCAAAACATGTGCTATCGAATAGTTGAAAGTGGCGTCGCTCTTATTTCAAAGTCACGCGCAAAAAGTTTAAATCCGTATCATCCAGCAGATCTTAACATAAAATATCCGATCCATATCCCTTTATGCGGATATACATTTTAAACTAGGCATCACATCACTAATAGTAACTTACTAATCAAAACCCAAGTAAAGTAAACATTTAGGCTTTCACCTGTTTCATAAACTAACATGATACAATATACAACAATTTTGAACCAGCACAAGAAACAGGAGTTAAAGTAGGCTAAATATTATTATTCACCTGTAGTTAGTACCTAGTAGTCAACGTCGATGAGTATTGAACATCGACGAATATCGAGCGTCGATGATCGTGGATGTTCAATGATCATTGACGTTTAATGGTAAAACTATACCCTATAACTTTAGGGTTTTTTAGGTCGATTCTATGATTATAGCCATAACAAAAACATGTCAGGCATAAAAATAGGAAATAGAATGAAAGAAAATCATTGGCATTTCACAAAATGTGATATTGACCGACTTATTATGGATAAATCGTGTGACAGACAATACCTTGAATTGTAATTGGTTAGCGCCATCTATTAATTGACAAGAGAACTATTAATTCTTACTATACTGAATTTCAACTGTAACAAAATATATTTACACTAAATACTGTTTTTAAGTAGGATAATCAAAAAGTTAATGTCCACCATAATGAGAGACTAGCGGGAGCTTCTTAGTAATCGTAGAAGGCACATTCCATTTTTGAAGTTTCTAGTACTGAGACAATTTTAGGCTCTAACTAAAACTTACCATTGGTTACTTAACACTTTTTACTAGTAGTAAATTATGTAGGTAGATAAACGATAACACTTACCTGCTCGGTACTTAGATAAGTAGCTATCATGTTCCTAAATAGATTTGTCTATGGATATGTCGTATCCAACTAGCGGTTTGATCAAATAACGAGGCAAGTAAATAGATTATTCTAGCCGTTCAGTAAAGAGCCTAGGTAGGCCGTTAATATACATGCGACCAATATTTTACTGACAGACTTTAATTGCGTGGAATGCTCTTGGTTATTGATTATAATTATTATTTTCATTTAAAACGACTTCTGCTCAAGTCCCCTATGTATAAAAGTGATACGTGTAATGCCATCTAGTGGTAAATTATAGCAAAATGGGTTCAATGTTACTAATTTACGAGAATTCATGAAAATAACTTCTGTATTTAAATGTTTGCAATGTAAAAACTGTTGTCTCTACATATTAGTAAATCTTTCACTATCCAAATACTCCGCACTAAGACGCAATCAAGTTATTGGAATCCATAAACGACATAACTGTATGAATTCGGTTCGTGAAATTCAAAGCCAAATTGGTTTCGTCGTATCAATATTTTATTCAATGCAAATCCTTCAATATTTCGGTTATGATTGAAATGGAAAACATGTGTGATGTAGCCACTTGAATATGTATAAGGTGTTCGCTGTTGACTAAAAATCTATACTAAAATTATAAAACTGAAGAGTTTGCTTGTTTGTTTGCTAATCCGTAGAACTACAGGTTCAATTATTTATGTAGGACACGTCAGTTTGCCTCGCCTTGTGGTAAGCTGAAGGCAAAGTCTCAGAAAAGAGGGTCACCATTACATACATGTTACAATGGTGACACTCAGCTTAACTTCTTCATCATATGTTTTTCACGCCTGTTTAAAAGATCCGGGACTGTAGGAAGAAGGAAACACGTGGGCTGGTAATGAATTCCAGACCTTAATAGTGCGACAAAGGAAATAGTATCCGAACCGCTTTTTCATGAGCGGATATTCTCCACCGTATTTGTATTGCATAGTCCTTTCACTTAAATTTTAATATAACCTTAAAATGCATTGGTGATGTAGGATCATTTTGACATAGTTTCAAAAACTTTAATTTTAATTTAAGGCTAATTACATTTTAGATATGTGTGCTTAAATTTATTTTCTAATGCACACTGGAGTGGACAATAAAACCTTAAACCTCACAGTTTGGTTTCATTTAGCTCACCACCGGAAGATTAAAAGTTTCCAATATCCGCTGATTATCCTAGGTAAGTGTATCTCCAAGGCGCCCGAACTTTTATGGTAATGTACTTACTAACCAATTTTGTTTTTATTTCTTTTAAATAGGAGATTACACACTACTTTGTCACATTTTACTTGCTCCATTCAAGAGTAAACAAATAATAAAATAACTGTATGTATATATATATATATTATTATTACAATTGGCAGCCTCTGTGGCGTAGCGGTAGTGACCTCAACTGCTACGCAGGAGGCGTGGGTTCGATCCCCGCTCAGTGCAAATATTTGTATGCAAGAATATGGGTATTTGCATTGGTCTGGGAGTTTCTATGTATAATTTTTTTTTTTTTTTTTTTTTATAAATTCACGCCTATATCCCCGAAGGGGTAGGCAGAGGTGCTAGCACCCTATGTATAATATAAAAAGAAGTATTTAAGTATGTTTATCCGTATTCTAGATTCCATAACACAAGCTAGTTAAACTATGCTTACCATGGATTTAGATAGCGTTGTGTAGAATGTTGTAAAAAAAATATTTTATCGACAAAGGTTTTAGGCTATATATCATCACGCTACTACTTCAGGAAGCGGAACAGTGATCATAAATAACAACTCATACATAACAAATTCGGCATATTTCCACACATTATTGAAATGAATGATTTTATATGAAAACTAAAAAATATGGGCTTTAATGATAAGAGGAAATAAAAATTTTATGATGTTTCGGAGTGATTGTACCAAATTAATATACATTCAGCTTTCACCATTATTCGGCATTGTCTTTTCGTACCAACATTTACACATGCTCTGCGTTCAACTCAATTTTTTAATTTTTTGGAACTTTTAGGTCAAGTGGAGGACTTGCTGCAAGACACTCTATGCAAAATTTTAAATATAAATCTGAATGATCGAGTGTGGCTTCAGGCGTCCCTTCCAGTTCGTCTCGGGGGCCTCGGCGTTCGCAAAATTTCAGAAATAGCGAAGCGACTAATCGACGCTTCCCGTGACCATAAGGCTGGCCTTTACCTCGCTCAAAGAATTGGCATCGCCATTCAGCGTGGTAATGCCGCCAGTCTCTTGGGCACACGGTACCAGTAGAGATCGATGGGGAGGAATTTTTCGATGCCTAAAATTGCAGTCTTCCTCTTTTTCTCTTTCCATTTTTGTATATATTGCATAGTTAGCATAGTTTTATATAAATTTGTAAGTAATTTTATATTATAATAGCATATTTTATGTACCTAAACTGAATAAATGAGGATATAAGGATTCTAAATATGCCACATGCAGCTAGTTATTTCATAATTTCATTCAAATCAAATCAAATCAAATCAAATCAGTTTATTTGCATACGACAGTTACATAAAGGTGGTTTTATTTACAATAATGTGCTAAAATAAATCAATCAATAAATAAGTGCTCTGCTTGTTACCTCGATAGGTGTGCAAATGTTATATTTGAAGATACATTGTCAAGTGTTAAAACATCTAAAGAAATTGTTATATCGAATTTAGTTTATAATAGGTATCGAATAGTTAATAATATCATTGTGTATAGTTAATAATTATTAATCAGTTGTTATCATTATTCAATTTATACCAAGACTAGCTGTTGCCAGCAGTTTGGCCCACGTGAAATTCCAATTCCGTTCCTGTTACAACTTCGGTTCAGCTAACCCTGCCTGGCTCCGCTCATGATTATACTCCAAACACTTGTTACAAGTTCACCAGCGGGTCTAAAAACGCCATATTGCTAAAAACGATAATTTTATGAATTTACAGTATCATTATACAGTATCATATTATCAATAAAAATAGAAGTGAAAAAAACTTTAATGAGTAAAGGTTACTATAAAGTGGATGAGTACCTTAATGATGTTAATGCGTGGTCAACATAAGTCTCTTGCTTGCTCGCACAAAATAAATTGTAAACCAAAACAAATTTATAAAAGAAAAATAATCTAGTTCTAATGTAGTTCGCTGAGTTTCTGGCTGGTATCTTCTCAGTAGAACTAATCTACCGAACCAGCGAAAGAATCATTTTCCAATGGTTTATTTTTACATTATTTAATATTTTTATATTATTTCTTGACATACATAATTGTAAAATTTTGACGTTCATATGTGCTCTTTATGTGCCTAAACTGAATAAATGAAATTCTTTGTTAATATTGCCGACTGACAAAATATTACCCTAATACGATTCCAATAAAGTGGCTTTTTTAGACCAGTTGATCTTCGCTATTCGTCGTCTGCTAGTCTATACAATTGCTCATCAACGACCGAGACTCAGGCACATCTTATTCTCTTACAAGTGAAGAAAGGAAAAACAAGTTTTACAATGGAATTGCTCTCCATTAACATGACATTATAAAGAAGTGCCTATAATCTATACTATAATATTATATATTATATATTATACAGGGTGTATTTTTGAAACGGGGCAGTAAGGGCAAGTACCTTAACCGTTGCAGTTACAGCAAAACGTTCTTAGAAGACCTTCCCTAACTTTTTGACATATTTTGAACTGCATTCACAGATTTTGTAAAAAACTTACAGTTTGCAAAAAAAATGCAAAGTCCAAAAATTTTTTGAGCCATTTTAGCTTTCAGTACTAGGAAAGACAGAAATCGCCAAAAACGTTTCCCATACATTTCGGCAACAGAAACAAATTTCTACGATGGTCTAACTTTTTGTCATGGCCAGGAAGTGGGTAGAGTTGACTGTAAAGTAAATAAAAAGAATTTTTACCCTCAAATTTCGAATTTGATTCGAAAATCTGTGTGTTATACTTAGTTTCAGCTGAGAAACTTCGAATGAGTTATTAATTAAGGATTTTCGCTAAAATGTCTTCTAATCGTGAAAAAATTGACTTATTAGAAGCGTATTTTGTCAATAATCAAAATGCGGGAGCTGCATTAGTGTGGTTCCGCAATAAGTATCCGTTGCGGCATGTGCCAACAAGAAAGGTTATTACAAATCTTTTGAAAAACCTGGAATTGCAGGGTTCTTTCAAAAGAAAGCGGCAGCCTCGTGTGGACATGGACACGGAGATTGCGGTTCTGACTTATGTCGAAGCATATCCAGAGGTATCGTCCAGGCAAGTTGCCCTTGAAGTAGGTGTATCCCACTCCCTTGTGATAAAGATATGGAAGAAATACGGCTACAAGTGCTATCGATATGGGCGCATAGTTCAAGTGTTACATCCGGGTGATGATGTTCGAAGGCTTACTTTTTGCAGATGGCTAAGAGGAAAAATAAGCAGAGATCATGAATTTTTAAATTACATACTGTGGTCAGACGAAACGAATTTTTCCAATAACGGTATGTTACAACAGAAAAAATCACCACTATTGGTCCAAAGAAAATCCACTAAGAGTTACGGCAAGTCATAATCAGGTTCGCTTCTCATTCAACTGTTGGTGTGGTATAATGTCCAATCGAGTCATAATGGTGGAATTTTATGAAGGGAAACTGAATTCTGCCATGTATAATGAAGTCATTTTACACCATCTTGAAAACGAGATGGACGAATGGCCCCTGTCGGAATTGCGGAAAGTTCATTTTCAACAAGATGGTGCTCCGCCACATAACAGTCACCTTTCACGTTCCAATTTGAGCCGCCTATTCGGTACACAGTGGATAGGTACACATGGTCCAACACAGTGGCCACCTCGTAGCCCCGATCTAACACCACTTGATTTTTTTTTATGGGGCTTCGTGAAAAACGAGGTGTATAAGACGACGTACGCCAGTGTTCAAGAGCTCAAGGATGCATTAATGACTATTTTACGTAATATTCATCCCAGAACATTATTAACCGCCATTCGTTCAGTGCAAAAAAGGATAGACTTATGTATTCGTGAAAATGGAAATCATTTTGAGCAATTTATTTCATAAACCAATTTCTTAAATGTTTAAATGATTTTTTTTATTTAAAAAAGTTCAAAATTTTACCTGACCAATGAGTTTCGAGTTGATTTATCATATTTCCGTACGAAATGTATGGGAAACGTTTTTGGCGATTTCTGTCTTTTCTAGTACTGAAAGCTAAAATGGTCCCATAGAGTTTTTTGATCCCCACATGAAATAGAATCGATTGGCATAAAAAAAAAATTGAATTTTTGCATTTTTTTTGCTAACTGTAAGTTTTTTACAAAATCTGTGAATGCAGTTCAAAATGTCCCAAAAAGTTAGGGAAGGTCTTTTAAGAACGTTTTGCTGTAACTGCAACGGTTAAGGTACTTGCCCTTACAGCCCCGTTTCAAAAATACACCCTGTATATTATATATTATATATTATATATTATATATTATATATTATATATTATATATTATATATTATATATTATATATTATATATTATATATTATATATTATATATTATATATTATATATTATATATTATATATTATATATTATATATTATATATTATATATTATATATTATATATTATATATTATATATTATATATTATATATTATATATTATATATTATATATTATATATTATATATTATATATTATATATTATATATTATATATTAAATATTATTGTTACGACCGCCGTCGATATCTCGAAAACTAATAATCGGATCTTCAAGAATTAAAAACGCATTGTTAGTGACGAGGTACTCTACCGATTGGCATAGAAAAATCTAGAATCATCAACAAAAAGTCACAACCTACCTACGAGTACCTACACTCTCAAATATAAACAAACAGTAGGTAAATATCGAGAAATTACTCGAAGGTCAGCGACGGCGGCAAGATCAAAAGAATAGGTTTTTATCGCTCGCGAACTTTCCAGATAATTCGATCCTCCTAATTGAGAGGTATAAAAACAGGCTCGCATAGCAACACGATTCATTTCAGTCTTTGAGATCGATAACGAACACAGCGAACTTAAGCGACCGAAGAAGATTCTACCTGCGACCTGAGCAACGACTGTGGACTACTGTGAACTACTGAGCGACTGGAACTGTTGAAGAAGTACTGTGTGTACTAGTGATCTAATTGTCTAGTTTGTGGTGAGCTAATAAATCTCTTCGTTGAGTAAACGGCATTTAATTGTACCCCGTGCACGTAACAATTGGTGTCAGAAGCGGAATGCCGTTATTACCACGTGAAGACGAAGGGCGTACTCCACGGACCAGACGTCAAGTGGAAATGGATGCCGCACGTCAACGGACCCTCGAAGAGGAAGGGAGTCAGGCCGATGCTGTTGTCTCAGCGGGAACTACGGCAGCACCAGAAGGAACCTCATCAGATACCAACATGATGACGCTACTGGCTTCTATGCAGCAGATGATGCAGGCATCCAGGCAAGAGATGCAGGCTTCCAGGCAAGAGATGCAGGCCTCCAGGCAAGAGATACAGGCCTCCAGGCAAGAGATGCAGGCCAACCAGGAAGCTGTCATGGGTAAAATCGATGCAGGCATCCACGCATTGGGGGATAAGGTGAAGAACCTCGAAGACGGCTTGCAAATGCTGAGCAATGAAATGGCCTTGAAGACTGGGACCATGGATGACCGTTTGCAAGTCCTAGAAAAGAAGATGGTCAGGCTGGAAACCTGCGGACCTGTTACCGTTACCTCACCATCAACAGAAAAGTTCGACCTACCACATTTTGATGGAACTTCCTCGTGGACAGCCTTCAAGTACCAATTCGAGATATTGGCAAAAACTAAAGCCTGGAGCAACGAGGAGTCATTTATGGCCTTGACACTTGCATTACGAGGAGATGCCTTAATAATACTGGAAAACCTGCCGCCTGAAGGAAGGACTCTGGGGTCTTTGATG